>LN483625.1:0-133355 GCA_900002565.1 Culicoides sonorensis | reverse complement strand
ATGACAGTAAAAAGAGTCGACACGATAAAAAAGATAGAAAACATGATAAACATAGCCCTGAACGTAAAGACTCTAAAGATAAGGATTCTAAAGACAGAGAAAAGAAAAAACAATCATCATTCAATAAGGAAATTGACATTCCAACACCAACACAAGAAGATTTTAATTTAATTGATAAAATCCTTGAAGGATCACAAGTTGTACTGACACGTCCAGGAATGCCATCATCACAGCCCTCCTCTAGTAATCAGATGCCTGATGAAGCAAAAACAATTGAAAGTGACCAAGAACCATCTAGTACTGTAAATATTCCAACACCACCACCAGGAACTATTCGTGAAACAAGCCCATTTGATGTTCAAATGGAAACCAAAGTCCAACAACAAGATATCATTTGGTCTGGCACTATAAATATGGTTGATGTTGCTAGTTTTAACATTGAAGCGGCACCTGTTTCAGGTGATGTTAAACCAATTATTTCAGATTTACCAAAGTCATTGGATGTCGTCGGACGAATTGCACCTCAAACTGTCTGGGATTATATAGATAAAATTCTAAAGAGTCCCAATAAGGAAATCATCATTATAAGATTTTCATCACCTGATGAATTAAGTTATCTGACGTTGTATAAATATTATGATTCACGAAGACGACTCGGAGTTATTAAATCGCATTCAGGTTCAATTAAAGATTTTTATATTTTGCCATTAGCTGCTGGAAAGGATCTTCCAAAAGTTTTGCAACCCATCAATGGAGTAGGATTTGTAGAAGGAAAGAACAAACCTGATTTACTGATAGGAGTCATAGTTAAAATTAATAATAAACAAGGAGTGCGACCAAAGGTATGTTCAGTCAGGTTTTATGCTTTCATACAATTTAAAATAATTATTTTATTTTAAAGGCAAAACCACCGGCTCTTCCTCTTTTGCCTCCAATAATTACCAAGCAGTCGTTGAAAAATATTGATCCATCATTTAGTGGAGTAAGTGATGATTCATCATCTAAACAATACTCAAGAAAAAGCAAACTCTTAGCCCTTGGACTACCAAAGACAACTTCTGATGGTAAATTTGAGTTTGAAATTTTACTCGTCCACAAAAATAAATCTAATATTTTTTACATTTTAGAAGAAGATGAGCCATATTCACCTGGAGACAGTGATGAAAATGACGTTTCATCATCAATTGCAATCACAACTTCATCAACTATAGTAACTGTAAAGAAAGGTATCATAGGTGATGAAGAGAATGCAAAACTTGATGAAATCAATCGTGAAATTCAAGCACGTAAAATGGAAATCGCTGGAATGTTAAATGTAGATCCAGATAGTTTGGTATGTCTACCGTCAAGATATTTTACTTAATGATGTTTTTATACTTTTTTTTATTTATATTTTTAATAGGATGAGCCATATTCTCCATCAAGGCCGGTTTCACCTCCGATAACCACACAACAACCATCAATTTTGCCAGGTCTTGACAAAATCGCGATACCCTCAAACTTATCAGAAATTTTAGCAAGTATAAAAAGTTCTGGACAATCTGAGAACCTGAATGAAGAATACGACCCAACAACAACAACAACTGTCGGAGGTGTGGGATATTATCAGAGTACAGTAACGTACAAAGCATCAGGATTCACAGAAACAACACAAGTATCTGTTACTGAGCATATTCAGGAACAAGATAATGAACAGGCAGAAAGTAGTTCTCGAGGTGAAAAACGAAAACTTGGTGAAGGTGATCTTGATTTGAGAATTATGCCACCACTAGTCAGTCACATTGCAACTGATGTGGACGAAGAACCCAAAAATGAAGATGATTATTTTGAAATTCCTGATGAGGAAGGGGTTAAAAAAGCAAGAATAGATCAAAGTGACGTAGAAACAACAATTACAGCTACTGGTGATTTAGATCTTAGAATGTTGAACAAATAAACCGCTTTTAACTACAATAATTTCTTTTGTATAAAAATTCATTTCTTAGGATCCTAAATATTATTAATATTTAAATATAGTACTAAGTATGATAAAATATATGAAATAATTGTGCAAATATTTCTTTAAATTTAATTCAGTATGTGAATTTCTTGATAAATAAAAATATAATAAAATAATAAAAACTGATTTTATTTAAGTTTGACAATCGCGGTATCCACTCGTTTTCTTCTTAATAATGAAGTGACGGTAAACATCATTCAGAATCGTAAAGTCCATTAAAAATAAAATAAAAACAAATATCGTTCATTCATATCTAAACAACAAAAAAATTCAAACTGATTTTTCTTTTCAAATTTTCCGATTTCCACTTTATACACTACAGAACCATACACAAGTTTGGAAATCCCATTTTCATTTGAATGGAGAATAATGAAAGAAAAATGAATATTAAATATTGGGTGAGTTGTCAATCAATTTTTGTGAAAACATATTTTGTGCGTCCTGTATTCAATTTATAATAAAATTTAATCGATTGGAAATATTCAATTTTATTTGTGTGTAATTCTTGAATTTTGATAAGATACTATCTGTTCAAATATTTTATGAGAGACTTATGGATGCAATAGTAACATGTAAAACATAATTTTATTTGAATTTCACTTCTCCAATCTTTCCATAAAATAATCGTCCCTTTCATAACATCTGGACATGAATTGTGACGATCCTTTCTTTATTGTTAGAGAGTAAGTGTGATATTATTATTAGAAAAATGTAAATAATCTATGTTTTGGTTTTTAGTGAAGTTCACAAAGCATTAAACAAGACCCGTGGACTGTATTTACGTTGGGAGAACTTAGCAGCTACGGCTAATCAACCAAAAACAACTTCAGGAGACACAAAAGCAAGTACTAAACAGTCAGAAACTGAATCTGATTGGATTGCAACTGAGCTCAGAAACGCACTTCGTTCAATTGAGTGGGATTTGGAAGATCTTGAAGAAACTATTGTCATCGTCGAACGTAATCCACAAAAATTCAAACTTGATAATCGTGAATTATTTGCTCGACGACAATTCATTGATGCAACTCGAGATGAGGTCAAGTCAATGAAAGAGCGTATGAGCATAAATCGATCAAAAGATTTAGACATTACAGCAAGACAACCATTATTAGACAGTCAAGGAGGAAGTCCTAAAGTCGCAATTACTTCAACGTTTCCAGGAAATAACGGAAACATTCTTCATAATAATTCGGGAAATCACGTTATTGGTGGTGTATTAAGTGCTGCAAAAGCAAATATGGCAGCCAGACACAGTGGAGCCAAATACTCAAAGTTGGAAAATTTAGCTGATGATAGTCCTAGTCCAAGTCACCAATTTGTTGGTGGACCTTACACCAGTACCGATAGTCCAACAAATCGTTTCTTAACTGAACAGTTTTCGGTTCAAAGTCGAATGTTAGCACACCAAGATGAACAATTGGATGTCATTAGTGATACAGTTGGCCAATTAAAAACAGTTTCAAGGCATATTGGATCGGAATTGGATGAACAATCTGTGTAAGTTTCATGTTTCTTTTAAAAGAATGATTCAATAAAATGACATTCTTTTCAGCATGATCGACGAATTTGGAAACGAAATCGAACTCACAGATTCACGAATTGATTCAACAATGAAACGTATTGCCAAAGTATTGCACTTAAATAATGGTAAGTACCATAAAAGAATGGTCAAGTGAATAGAAAATTCCTACATTTTATTTTTTTTTCTAGATCGTAATCAATGGACTGCAATCATTGTTTTGTCAGTGTTATTAGTGATAATTTTTATTTTATTCATCATATTGTAACTTCACGGATCACCAACAAATGGAAATGCATTTAAGAGACGATAAATATTTGAAACCTTTTTGCTTCCATTTTTAGTTTAGTTTGAAATATAAAAAAAGAGGAACCTCAATTTTTCTGAGATTATCCCTTTTTTGAAAAAAATATTCATTTCTTAGATAGTTTCATTGTTGTCTAGGGTTGTCACGGTCTAGTCAAGTATTTTAAGTATTGAATATTAATTTTAATGGTAAATAATTAATTTTATTTTGATGACCAATGAATAATTTGAATAATTTTATATGATAATGTGTAGATTTTAATTTTACAGGTAACTCCATTTAATTTAACCAAAATTTTAAATAAATTACCAGAATTCCATTTGCTCTTTGTCCAAATTAAATAAAAATAATAAATATTTCAATGTTCTTTTATTTGACCATAAAATTTTATAAATAGCAACTTGAAAAATTAGTGAAAATACACAAATAGAGAACAAAACAAATAAATCAAAGTAGATGATAGAAAAGGCAAATCAATTGCAATGCAAAAAAATATTATAATTGGTAAAAGTATAAATAAAAGTGTAATCATGAA
Source organism: Culicoides sonorensis (assembly GCA_900002565.1). Classification (NCBI taxonomy): domain Eukaryota; kingdom Metazoa; phylum Arthropoda; class Insecta; order Diptera; family Ceratopogonidae; genus Culicoides; species Culicoides sonorensis. The sequence continues at coordinate 128,995 of LN483625.1, read as the reverse complement.
TATACAGAATTATGGTAGGAATGGAACATATATATATATATAGAATTAAAGAAAATATTACTAATTACAAAAGAATATCATGTAACTTTATTTTATTCAACTTTAATTTTGTGCCTCAAAAACAAAAGGAACAATTTTTAATTGAAAAAGGTATACAAAATTATAATTTTCTTGTAGTTGCAGGTACTTTTTGGGTCTTCTTGACTTTCAAGGTATTTTCTAGGATTTTTTGTTCAAAATTTCACTCAATTTTGGTCCATGACGGCCATATGGATCATTAGGGACAAATATTTGATCTCCACAAAACATAAATCCAATAACTCTTGATGTAATAATGTTTTTCCATTCTGTTGGTAAGACTTTGTCAATACTCATCGGGATTTAAGAAAATAAACATTTACCTTCTTTTTCTTTGAGCAAATCCTTATAATTATCATTTGAAATAATTGCTGCATCACACCGCTCAGCTACCTCTAGAATAAATCTTAAAATGGAAGTGTTAGTATAGTTAAATTTTGCTTGCATTTTATGAAAGTTTTTAATATTTTGGGAAATCTACTCACCATTTAAGTTCACACAATACCTACCTGAATCTGGGTAGAGAGAAGGGTACTTTATCTGATAAGACATTTCCCTCTTAACTTCATTTCCGTACACCATTTCTGGTTCGGATTTAATGAACCTTACCCAGATGGTCATAAAATTAAGTTTCCAAAAATGAAACCAAAGGTTCAAGCATGTAAAAGCTACACGCTCAATTTATCAATCTATCATTTGATACTCACCGATCATCATAACTAGCCGATACCTGTCCCGGCAAATTTTTACAAGGTGTCAATAGAATTTTTCCCTGGCCATGTAATTTCTCGAGTAATACTTGTGACGATGATTTATTCAACTTCATTCTGAATTGAGGTATAATAACTTTGACTTCATGTCCCAAATCTTCAAAGTGTTTGATGGCAATTTCAATGCCTTGAACTGAAAATACCTTGTTGTTACCGTGATGCATGGCAATATTATTACCATCAATTATGACAAGTCTTTTAACAAATACTGCCTTTTCATTTTTTGTATTATCTGTTGATAATGGTATGAAATCTTCCCGAATTTCTCCTTCTTCTAATGTCATTTCTGCTTGTGACATATTTTCATCATCAATTACGATAGTTTGGGAATCATTTAGAACACTTTCATAAGTATCGTATTTCTTTATTTGTGGTTCAGATGAAATTTGTTCTGTTGCTGTTTCTGTTGTTGAACTGGGATTGGGTGTGATTGTATCATCGAGACAAATTATTGAATCATTCTTTGGCACTTCATAAAGAGGTATTTGTAATACAGGTGTATCTTCTTTTTTGGTATCGATGAAAAATGGTGTGTAGGCTTCGTTTTCTGGGTAACGTTTCATGCTAGAAGTTGAAGGAACTATTTCATTATGATTAAGGCTACGATTATTTTTCTTTTTCTTTCTATTTCCTTTGAAAGGTGAGAGGTTTGATAAGGCATTTGACAATGATTCATCTTTCTTATTATTGTTAGCAGTTGTTTCTTGATCACTTTCATCATCAATTAGTGAAATAATTTCAGGTGGTTTGTCTGGCAAAATGATACAATCATCGTTAGAGTTCATACTAGTTTGAAAAATTCTACGCAAATTTCTACTTCGACGACGATTTCGACGTTTGTACATCCCTTGAGCATTTGGAGAATCTTGAAACATGTTGGAACTTGAATTCATCAACTTATGAATTGTATCCCGCTTAAAAAAAATAAAATTAAGATTTTTACATTTATAATGCTTAAAAGGGACTCAAATCATATACATTTATCATTTTTTTATTTTTCAATATTTTGATTAATTGAATTACAATTATTTTGTTTAATTATTCCTGATTTTTTTTACACATTTCATTTTTTTGAATAGGAATTACACCAAGAAAAGCAGCAAGACGACACTTTTACAGCCATTAACAATTAAGAAGAAATAATTCCTTAAACCAATTGTTTCAACTCCTGAACTTCATTTGAAACATTTTTTTTAGCTGTCTCTTCGTATAAATCTCTGAATTTACTTGTTGAATAAATGCAAGGCAACACATTGAGAAATGTCTCTAAAAATTTTAAACGCATTGAGTTATATTGTTTATCATTCATATGGGGATAATCTTTTCTTAAAAGCTCTATCTGTGTTTTATATGTTTCAGGTGGACTAACACCCAAATAAATTAAATCTAAATCTTGCAAGAAGTTTAAATCATCATTTAATGAATCACAAACGCAAGTGCTTGATGGATCACCCAATAACTTGAGAACGTGTTGAATGAGATCATTCTAGGAAAAAAAAATAATTTTAATATTTTTCAATGTAGGGATTGAATGACTCACATCAGAAAGGGCGGTGTCCTTACAAAATTCATTAAATGCTTTACAATTCATTTCAGCTGAATTACTCTTTGAATCGTATTCATAATATTGAAATAGAATTGCAAGAATAACAGCTGGTTTTTGATCATCCAAATAGACTAATTTTGATTTCAACATTTGATTTTCTGTATGATAGTGTCTGGTTGAGTCATTGTATTTTTCTTTCAACCTCTCCAACCAGATTTGACTGGATGTTTGATCAAGACTCAATTCATTAGTTAATTTATTCCAAATTTCTTCCATTTTATGAACAGCTTCTTATTCTAAACTTATTTTGATTTTATTGAATTTTTTCTAAGTATTGAAACTAAAATTACCCTTATAATTAAAAGTGAAAGCTACAAGGTAGCGCATGCGTTAATATTTAATCAGCTGAATTCAATTTAATTCAAAACAATAAAATGTGAGTCCCTTTTCAAAACAAAATTTACAAAACAACATCTTACCTTTATTCCGTTTTCTGGTTTTCTCTGTCTACGAATCCGATTTCTAATTTTTTTCGCATTGCGGTTAGGTGATGCCTGTTGATTTTGGTTTTTATTTTTATTTCGAGGACGAGGTGCCATGGTATGATTTTTAGTGAATATCGATACAAAAAAGTCTGTTAATTGCAAACAGTTGTTAGAATTCATTCACATTTAATTAGTTTTGATATTTAATTGTGATTTCTTTATTAATTCACGTGAATTGACCCACAAAGTTGTTTTGACGGTTGTGAAAACAAAAACATGTCAAAAAGCTGCGCGCCACTGGAAAAAAGAGGGTATGATTAGGGTGTGTCATGTACACAAATGTGTGAATAATACACGAATCTTACAAATAATTCAGGTTATTTTGTCACAATCATTAAAAAGATTCAAATCATTTGTTTCAAAGGTTCACAAATTTGTTATTGATTTTTATAATACTGAATAAAATATAACCATTTGAATCCTGAACATCGGTTTTGACAGGTGTCCTATTATAATTTTCTTCTAACCCCACCACTGTACTTTTGAAGGCGCTTTAACGGTTTTTATTTCATCTTTGTGTGATTGTACTCTTATATTTAATCAAATTTAAGTAATAAAACCTTTAAAATTAAAAAAAAAAACTATAAAATTTCTTAAGACAAGGTCTTTAAGTAATGGAAGATAACGAAATTGTTTGGGGAAAGCCGACACTAGAAGAGATTCGAGAATATTTCACAACTCCCGTGTAAGTAACTGATGAATTTACTTTCATTATAATTTAGTTTTTTTTTCATATTTACATTATTATTATTAATTTTGATAGTACTCACGTTAATCCTCGTTCAGTTCTCGAACTGCCATCATCAGATTCATCAATTGATTTGGACGATTCATTTAAAGCTATTATTGAAGAGCGTCGTCGTAAAGCAGAAGAAGAACAAAACAAATTACTTCAGAAAACACCCACAACTTCAAATTATAAGGACATTCAAACTCCTGGTACTGCTAATTCAATTTTTAGAGCGTTCAGAACACCTGGTACTCGTTTAGGCTTTGAAAAGACACCAAGTGGACTCAGTATGGATAGTGATCAATCATCCTGGATGAATTGTGGAGAGGAGACTTTCCTTAACATGGAGAAGATGTGTGAAAACACTATTTTGGAAAATACCATGGAAGCTGAGGCTGTAGACAGGTTACTCAATGAGTACCGAACTGAAGAGAATTCCGCTAAAAAATCTGCAGTATTTGGAAAATGTTTGAATGATATGACACAATTAAATGATATTGAAGCACCATCGATGATGTGGGATCAAACTCTTTTGAATGCAAATTCGCCCAAGGCATCTCCAATGAAATTGGTGATTATTTTTATTTAATACTGTTTTTGATCAAATATTGATGTAAGTTTTATTTAGGTTCATTTAAATCGGCCAAGTACGATAATTGAAGAATCTACGATTTACAATTCATCAAAAGAGGAATCCAAAATAAATCCTGTAAATGACACAGTAATCCATTCAAAGGATCAGAAACCTGAAGAACAAGAATCAGCTGATTTATCAAGTCAAACAAGTCAAAACTCTTCAAATGCATCCACTGAAAGTCATATTTCACTTAATACTACGAATAATGATGACACTTTCCAAACTGCAAAAGCACCTGACACAACTAACATGACATCAAACCGAACCTCTTATGAAACAGCAAATGATCAAACATTGGGAAGAGATACTACTACTTCATCAACAAAAACTTTATCAGATGACTTTAATGTTTTTCCATTAAAGAAAAAACGTAACTTTTATGATGCACCATTTGCTAAAGGATTATCCATTTCTAATACGAGCAATTCAACTGCAGCTAGTGAGGATTCATTGTTTAACGTAAAGTATGAAAAAAATTCTCAATTCTTAGATTCTTTGGATGTCATTGAAGTAAACGATGATGATGATGACGAACTTTTACAAGAAGACAGTCTATTGAAAGATGATGAAAATGTTTCAGGTGATCTTTTGGAAATACCCGAATTTAATGATACATTGGAAGAAATGGATTTCATTATGAAACATGGAATGAAAGTCATGGAACAACAAAAAGCCATTCAATCCAAACCTGCAAGTGCACAAAAAAGTAAACCAAGCACTCCGAATATCTTGAAGCAAAAGAACTTAAATAGATTAGCTCCAGGTTCTGATAGTAAGAAAAACACTCCAGATACATTCAAAAAACCAATTGCAATCTCTCGTCTCCCAGTTCCAAAATCAAATTCCAAGAAATTTAATCACATTGTGTCTCCAATTCATGCATATATCAAAGATGCACCTCAATATCCACTGATGACAAAGCAAAAAGGTGCACGTACAGGCTTAATTGATCAACTTCACGATCCAAATCGACGTGACACAGTTTATTCGCAGAATAATGAGAATCTTTTCACTGAAGATCCCTCATATAAACCAGCAATTCCACTTAAAGGTGTTATCTCGGCACCAAAAAGTCAAGTATATGATGCAAGAACACCAATCAAAATGCCTGGTGGTGACAAAGTTCACAAGCTGATTGGTAATCATACTCCAACTGTCGTTAAGCATGAAGGTCGTTTCAAATCTTATACAAATGTCCAAATCAATGCAAATGATACTGTTGATGAGAGTTTTGCAAACTTGTCCGTTGCAAGTGGTGATGTGTCCATTCAAGTCGTTAAAAATGTTAATCGTAATTATTAATCTGTAAGAATTAAACAATTATTGCTACATTTTTTATCTAAATATAGAATTTCATATTTGTAACATTCTGACATCTAAAAGGCAATAAATAAAAGCATATAAGCATTATAAGTTTAATTTTAATTAACAGCATTACCAGTCATTTGAAATTTGAAAGCAGAAAATTATTTCATCAGATTTGAAAGCTGGGGAACATGTGTCAACATAACTGAATTAGCGTTTTTTATGTAACACTCAAATTTCAATGGATTTAGATCTGATCGTGTTATTAACTAGATTTATACCAGAATTTAATTAATGCCAGTAAATTTTGATATTACTTACTGATCATATTCCTCTAACCCTTTTGATATCCTTTCTAGGAATACGTGGTAGAAAAATCGGTATCAAATTCAAAACTTTGTATAACGTATCTAAATTCCTTATGAACAGATTTTGACGAACGAGAAATATTATAAAAGTTCAGAGAAGAAAAAAAATAATTTGGATAAAAAAAGAAGAAAAGAAACTACAAAAATCCATTATTTTTATCGTGATTTTGTGTACTTTTTCGTGAAGTATCAAGTGCAGTGCTTTTCATTACGAATTGTGTGAGTTGTTCAACTTTCAAACTAAAAATATTGAAAAATTTCTAAAATATCAGAAAAAAATTTATCTGAAACTATAAAAAATTTCTCATTTCTTTCCAATTCGCAGAATATTTGTGTGTTGTGTAAATAAAATACTGAATTTCTTTTAAATCAAGATTAAAAAGAAAGCAGCAGGAAATTTAAATTCAAAACAAAACACTTTGAATACTCTTGGAGACTTTCGGTAATTAAGGTCATAAAAGATAAAGTGAGAAAAGATGCCGCTTTTTGGAAAATCACAAAAATCACCTGCGGAAATTGTGAAACAATTAAAGGAGGCGGTCAATTGCTTAGAAAAAGGGGATAAGAAAGCAGAAAAAGCCCAAGAAGATATTAGTAAAAATTTGGTTAGTAACCTTTTTGTAAATGAATTTGACAGTATTTTGAATTGAAATTGCCATAAATCTGCTAATTAAAGTAATAATATGGTGCTAAATGCGCATCATTGCTATCTTCAATTATATTTTATTGTTGATAAACTCGTTCCAATCATTCAAACATTAGCGTAAACCAATTTTTTTTTTGTTAGATTACTTATTTTGAAAAGATGTGAGATGTAATTACAAAATACATGTATCAAAAAGAATGAATTGCGACGTAGACTATATGGCTGTTGATTGAGTAATAACTATTTTTTTAAACTAACGATATATTGTTGTTTGTTCTATATAAAGTTGTAATAATATTATTATTATGACAATAAATAACATAGTATACAAATACGGTAGGAAAGGTGCCAGACCATCAGACATGATTTGATGACGATATTTTATAACTTTTTCTAGCTATATCATAGTTTTTTCTGGCAACGATATTCAAACTATTTTGTGAAATTCTTACTAATTTCTATGTTTAATTACAGGTGCTGATTAAAAATATGCTTTATGGTACTTCAGATGCCGAACCTCAAACTGATATCGTTGTTTCACAACTAGCACAAGAGATGTACAATAGTCATCTTTTGCTCCTACTTGTTCAGAATTTAGCAAAAATTGATTTTGAAGGTAAAAAAGACGTAGCCCAAGTGTTTAATAATGTATTACGACGACAAATTGGCACACGATCTCCAACTGTTGAATACATTTGCACAAAACCGGAAATTCTTTTTACGCTTATGGCTGGCTATGAGCACCAGGAGATCGCCTTAAATTGTGGTACAATGTTACGTGAATGTGCTCGTTATGAGGCACTTGCAAAAATTATGCTTCATTCTGAAGAGTTTTACAACTTTTTCCGATATGTCGAGGTGTCAACATTTGACATTGCATCTGATGCATTCTCCACATTCAAAGAACTCTTAACACGTCACAAAATACTGTGTGCTGAATTCCTTGAACAAAACTACGATAGGGTATTTTCAAATTATCAACATCTATTAGATTCTGAAAATTATGTGACACGTCGTCAAAGTCTCAAATTGTTGGGTGAACTTTTGCTAGATAGACATAATTTCACCGTTATGACAAAATACATTTCAAATCCGGATAATCTAAAGCTTATGATGAATATGTTAAAAGAAAAATCAAGAAATATACAATTTGAAGCCTTCCATGTGTTTAAAGTGTTTGTAGCAAATCCAAATAAGCCACGTCCTATCTTGGATATTCTACTACGGAATCAAGACAAGCTGGTTGACTTTTTAACCAAATTCCACACAGATAGATCCGAAGACGAACAATTTAATGATGAAAAAGCATATTTGATTAAACAAATTAAGGAGTTAAAACCACCAACTGATCAATAGCCTTTAGCTGAACACTCACCACAACATCAAGCTCTTCATCATTATGATCAACATCAACAAGCAGAAAAAAACCAAAAAAACGAAGATGAATCAAAATCATCATCACCAGCCAGGTGCAGTGACAACAATGAAATGCAAAAATTAAAAGTAGAAGAAGACATTAACAGTGATAAATTCAAAAATTTACCAGACACGACTCCATAATAGTTTGTGACAAACAATAACTAAGCTAAACAAATGAAGAGAAGACTTGATAAATTAACTGATTAAATGCGTGTGAGTTGTAAAACGTAAAAGATATAAAAAATTATATACATACATAAATAATAAAATAAATATTTAAGCTAAAGTAAAGTAAAATAAAATTATCAAATATAATAAAAAATTACATCAATTAATTAAATAATATAATAAAAGAAATACATACTCCAGATCTTCAAATTATTATTATTCACCCAAAAAATGCATAAAATAACAAAAAATATAATTTTTATAAAATTTTTGCATTTCTTTTAAGTTTTTGACTGAAATTCATAAAACTACATTAAATATTTGTTTGGAAATTTAAACTATTTTGTTATATTTTATCATTTCTGTCACTTATTTTACTTTCAAATTTCATAATTTTTTCGTTATAGTGAAAAACATTAAAAGAAATTGTTACTAGAATATTTTTAATAACGTAATTAGTTTTATTCTTTAAAAAGTTAGTTATTATTCTGGTATTTTATTGAAGAAATATCAATCAATAATGAAGAAAAAAAACAACAAAAAAAGTGAATATTTAATAAATAATAAAAATAGTGATCGTTTGCAATGTTGCAGATACGCAAAAAAAATTGTTTTATTTAAGTTCAATTTCTCACAAAAACTAAATTTTATTATTAATTTTGAGTTTACATTTCAATTTTAAATACTTTTCGGTTTCATCTTCTTTGGTGCTTTGATATTTTTTGGAAGAACCAACTCTTCAATGTTCAGTTCCTTCCTCAGTTCTGACAAATCCTGATCCCATCGTTTTTCCCAATAAACAGGTAGCAAAGGTTTCACTTGTTTTGCCATTTTCATTGCCCATGGCAAATAATAATTTCTATACAGATTTCGATGTCTAAATAAAATTTAAAGTGATCTTAAATGTCCGAAAAAATAAATTTATTTTCAATTACTTTGGCCTCAATCTAACTGCTCCAAATATTGCAGCTCCATAACACATTGGAAGTCCAGTGTTGAGTGCTTCAATCCATTTCACTGCAACTTCTCCCAACATATTTGTCGACATACCTAGTACGGTATGTACCAAATCATGAGATTCCCGATAACGTGTCATGATATATGCTAATTGTGGATCATCCATAAATTTAACTGGGTCGCGGTTGTCAGGTGAAACATCCTATAAGAGATTCAATAATTGTGGAACAATGAAAATGATATAAAAAATCTTACATTTTCCTCTAAAAATGTTGCATAAGTGAAACCAAACGTGTTCTCAGGTAATTTTCGTAGCGCATTTATGTCAACGGTTTTTGTATTAATTCTAGGTTTATCCCGCAAAATGAGTTGACCCTCTTCAGATGAATTCATAATTTGAAGTTGCTTTTCCAAAGCACTCAATCCTGTTGTTTCACCCAAAACTGATATCATGTCATTTCTATTAATTATTTTTCAATTCAAAGAATTATCATTTCAAATAAATTTTTTCAAAATAATACCTTGCCGGATTCAAAATAGCAGCTAAAGACGATCCAGCACTCAGAAACACCTTTTGAAATCCAGTCATCTTAATTCTTCTACTCATAAATTCCTTTGTAAATTGATCAAGTTCTTCTGTATTAAAATCATTTCGCTCATCTTCTTTATCTTTTGTGTATGTTTCAGTTGCATATGATCTCTTACTATCACAATTTATACTACCATCAATTGCACTAACAGTTGCAATTTTATGAAATTTTCTTGATAGAACATTAATTACATAAATTCGAAGCATTCTGACCAAACCTGAAAAAAAAACGAATAAGAAAAAAAATATAATCAGATTAAAATAATAAACGAAGTTCAAGTACACAGGAAATAGAACTTAATTTTTTCATTTGTATCTGATGTATCAATTCATATTATATTGTATTAAAAGTTTGAAGAGTACTTGAGATTTGATATCGACCAAACATTGTTTTAAAAGAATAATAAAAAAGATACACGGAGAAAAAATACTTTTATTTCAAAAATAAGATTTGATTTTACATGAACATAGTTGAAAAGGGATTTAAAGGTGCAACTTCAGTCTTTCAGTGTAACCAATTTAATAGTTTTTAAAACATGAAACCTTCACCTCGTCGTTTGAAATTACGTTTCGTCTCTTTTTATTCAATTATACGTTTTTTGTTGTTATCTTCGTTGTTTCTATGAAAAATAATCATCAATCAAGTTATGAATCATGGTACGTTTTTTTTTATTTTCATTCATGTATAGAAGAAAAAAACTCAAATAATTTTTTCATTATTTATTTATTTATTTATATTCATTTATAACTTAATTTTGTTTTATTACAAATAAGTATTTCATTACTTAACTTATTTAAATTCAATTAAATTAAAGTAATAATTTTATTTTCATTAAATTCATTGACTAACTTTTTTTTATTCATAAACTATAAAATATGGCAAATAATTACGTTTTAATAAGAATGAAAACTAAATTTATTTTTAATTTTAACTTTGGCATAGTAATCATTCAAGATGTATACTAATACTTTACAATTTTATATTTTTTTTTTATTTAGGTATCGATTTTTTTTTTCAAATTAACGATTATTGTTTAAATTCAATCGTGTATATAAAATTTGAAAATAAAATGAATCAATGATTAAAATGAAACGATGATCTCAACAATAATCCCAAAAGTTATCCATGTTTATGATTAATTGTAAAACAATACACAACAATACGTTTGTATTTTGAGATAGTTAATTATTAAACGTGTCTAATTCATTTTTTTTTCATTGTCATAGATAAAAATAAAGTTAATTTTTTAAAATTTTGCTTTTGAGGACTTCATCACTCGGTTTCAATGAGTACTATTCTGGTTAAATTGTTTTAAATTTCATTTAAATTTCTTTATATGAGGCACAAATTTATGATAATGAGTGATAATATTTGAATTCTAATATTTAATCAAAACCTTATTTAAACAAGTGAATTTCAAGAGTGATTTGAAATATTCATGACTTTAATTCATAATTTACTTTAAAATATTTTGTTAGTTGATAAGGAAATATTCCATTATTTTTTTTTTGTCTCACATTTCAATATTAAGTATCGTCATTATTTAGACAAAAAATTTAATGGGTGTTGTTGTAGTAAAAAAATGTCCTTGAAACATGATTCAATATTAAAGAATTTTAACCTACGAGTTAAAAGGACTGACCAGACACGTTTATAATTCAATCTGTATACTCATTTTACAGTTACATCATTTTACATGAAGTACAATTTTTTTTTATAATTTTTGGATAACAACAATATTTTTTGCTTTTAAATACAACGAACATTCAATTGAATTTATGTATACATTTTTTTGTATTATTGCATTTTTTTTTTAATTTAAATTTTGTATGTACACAGTTTTTTTTCTTACTCAATTATTTGACTATTAATGGTATTTTAAACAGAAGGTTTTTTATGGTGAATTCGATGGTCAGCCGATACTTTGGCATTTAGCCATTGTGTGAGAAATGATGTAATTGAAGTTAACTGTTGTCACACTGTTTCAGTTTTACTTGGTGGTAATAAGAGTTCTTGATCTGCCGTTTTTGGTCCTGTTCCTGAAGGACGTGGTCCTTTTCTTCGGAATGTCACATACGTGTATAATAAACTTCCAATTACACTTATATTGATGCCAATACAATTTAACCAACTAAAAACATAATCACCTCCAATGAACATACCAATGTAAGTGATACTGATATTCTTTAAACAACCAACAATTGTGGTTGTTAGTGCTGAATTGTAATGAGTGCATAAAATTGTACTATAAGTTAGGACGAATCCCATAATGCACGAAAGGATGAATTGTATGAGGAAAAATGGATCATTCCATTCCTTAAATTCGTAAGCGAGATGCAAGTCTCCAGCAATCCATGTGCCAATAAATGCTGGTACAACCATTAACAGTGAATTATAAAACATTAGACCATATCTGCCTAAATCCACGGTATCAAGTTTTTTCTTGACATAAACACCATTAGCAGCTGTCAGGGTATTTGTCAACATAACATAAACATATCCGTGTAAATTAAAAGACAAATCATCACTGGCTGCTAGCAAAGCACCACCAATCATTGAATACACACTTACTTGTACTGCAAATGTCGGACGTGTTTGTAAGATCTTCATTTCAAGTAACATGGTCATCAATATTGAAAATCTTCGAAGTGCTGCAAACATTGGTAAGCTTAGTGCTTGTGTGCCACCAAGACCGAACATCATATTCCCCAGAAAAATCAATGGCAATGGGAATATTTTCTTCGGTATATCTGTAGTAAAATCTGGAAATGAGACCAATCGAAGTTGTTTTCCCAAACCCAGCACTATCACAGATGCTACTAATTGTCCTAAGGACAACACCAAGAACGAAGGAAATTTGTAAGTTGTAAGGACAGTCTTATTCACTACAGTAATCATAAAACTAGACAGGCCATAGAATAAGGCACTGCCGATTTTCATCAATTGTGTTACTGTTTGAACAGTATCCGGACTTAGTGCAGTCATTTTGTTATCATACACTACGCTCTAGTTAAGATGATGAAAGATCACTCTTGTTTTGTAACTTAAAATTCTTTTTTATCATATGTAGAGAATGTTTACTTATTTTTCGTCGTAATTGTCGATGCTGGTGGTAGTATGGATGTGATTACGACGACAATATTTCATTAAATTTAAGTTTTTTCCCACTCGTTTTCTCATTAGCTTAATATTTCACTTCATATTAATTTCTTAAAGTTCCTTTCGTGTAAATCAACTTTTTGTAAAAACATAAAATTTACTAAAATTATGCATTTTATTTCGATTTTTAGAATTTTAATGAGAATCAGCCGGATTAATATAGAAATATACGTGTTATTCACAGTAGTCAAACGTCATCTGAGCTATGCTGATACAGTACGAATATGCCATTGAAATTTTGGTATCAGCTTTGCTGTGTTATTTAAATTTGCGCACCAAAATCAAAATATTTTAATTGAAAATTATCATTTTGAAGAGTAGTTTGTTTTTAATTTTTTCGATTTCAAATGAATAAAATAATTTTTTCAAGTGAAAATTCAGAGCTGATATCTTTACCATGACAAAAATCTCAAAACCGGTATCAGCACAAATGACATTTCATTCTATCTCACTCACTCTACATATTTCGTATTTTAATATTTTTTTTTCTTTTCGAGATTTCCTACTTTTAATGATATTTTTCCTAGGAATTTTTTTGACTATGCTGCACTTGATTTAATTCCAAAAATGATAGAAGTCTTGTTAAATTTAATCTTACCTGATGACAATCTTAAAATTACTTTTTCAAAATATTTCGCATTTGATTTGACACTGCTGATGCACTTACTATTTTTAATGTTTACAACTTTGCCGATAAAATAGCGTTGAAAAAAGTACAGAGGCGGATTCAGGTTCTACCGTTATTGCATGAACGGCGATTTTTTGAGAAGTTATGTTTTTCTAAACATTTCAAATAAATTATTAAAATACTGCTTGCACAGGCATTTTATTCAATTCTATTTACATGCATTTGTAATGTCTTCTTATAAGTGGATAAATAAAATGAAAATTAAACTGGAAAAGAGTGTTTTAATCAAAAAATGTAAATTTTCCTAAATCACACTATCACACTTTCCTAAAATTAACGTCGAAAACTGTGCACTTTTCGTACAAGAACTGCGCAATATTCGAACTTAAACTGCGCACTTTTGTATATGAACTGCTCACTTTTGTATATGAAACTCCGCAATGTGTATATGAAACTACGCAATGTGTATATGAAACTACGCAATGTGTATATGAAACTGCGCAATGTGTATATGAAACTGCGCACTTTGTATATGAATTGCGCACTTTTTGTATATGAAATTCGAAAACTGCGCACTTTTCGAACATTGAAAATTTCTTGATATTAACCTCCTCATGTTTAAGTTCTCCTGGTACTTTTGAATTAAAAAAGTAATAAATTTTGGTCAAAAGTCTGTAGCTCAAGTAACAGGAAAACATAAACATGAGGAGGTTAATATCAAATAATTTTCATTGTTCGAAAAGTGCGCAGTTTTCGAATTTCATATACAAAAAGTGCGCAGTTTCATATACAGATTGCGCAGTTTCATATACAGATTGCGCAGTTTCATATACAAAGTGCGCAGTTTCATATACACAGTGCGTAGTTTCATATACACATTGCGTAGTTTCATATACACTTTGCGCAGTTTCATATACACTTTGCGTAGTTTCATATACACTTTGCGCAGTTTCATATACAAAAGTGAGCAGTTCATATACAAAATGTGCGCAGTTTTCAAATTTCATGTACAAAAAGTGCGCAGTTTTTTTATGTTCAAATACAAAAAGTGCGCAGTTTTCAAATTTCATATACAAAAAGGGCGCAGTTTTTTATGTTTATATACAAAATGTGCGCAGTTTTTTATGTTCATATACAAAAAGTGCGCAGTTGTCGAAATTCAATGTTCGAAAAGTGCGCAGTTTTCGCTGTTTTTTTTTGGAAAGTATGATAATTGTACATGTTTTGATTAAAACACACTTTTTCAGTACAATTTTTATTTTATTTATCCATAATACACTTAAAAGTAGACATTGCAATTTCATATAAATATAAAATGACTGTGCAAACAGTTTTTAATTAATTATTGGAAATTTTTGAAAATCAGAACTTGTAAATCGATTTTATTGTTTGGTTAACAGTCAAACGGAGATCTGCTTAACGACGATCTTTCAAATTTACTCATTTGCAAGAGTCACCGTTCATGCAATACTTTCCGTTACCAAAATAATTTTTAACCGAAAAATTGTTATCCACCATAATTTAATTAAATTGTGAAATTTTTACCTGGAATTTATATTATTGATTAGATAGCACATAAAATTTAATGTATATTAGGACTGTTGATTGGATTTTGTTTTTCATTGTAATACAAATAACAAAACGATAAAAAAGCTTACTGGCAAATGGAACTTTTTTTGATATATTTCATTGGACTTGGAGTTGTTTTAGTATCAGTTTTAATTTTAAGTTTTATTAAAAATTTTATTTCTTTTTCAGGTAGCGATTTTCATTATTGTTTGGTACTCGTGTTTCAGAAAAGGTGAATTTTTGAAGGATGTTAATACAGAACTCGGAAGAAGAATCTACTAATTTTGTATTTTAAAACAATTATAACTCGCAAAAAAATGTTATCGTGATTCACATCATTTTTGTTTTTTTTTTCACGTGAATTTAATCTGATAAGAGAATTAATAATCAGGACAATGTTGACATAATGATTGAAAACAAGAGTTTCAGTTTAATTTCGTTTTTATCAATAAACAGAAGTACGTAATTCAAGTAACATAGAAGGTTTTAATTGTATTTCCGTGATTTTTATTTTAATTTATAATTATAAATGGACATAATTTGGGTGGTTTTGATTGTTTTAGGCGTGATTCTATTAGTGGTATGTTATTAATTACATTTTTCGAATCTGTAATACCTCTCATATTATTTTCCGTTAAATTTTCACAGATAATTTCATTCACAATTGCTTGGTATACATGTTGCAAACCTGAAGTTGACCCAAATACCAATAAGGATGGATGTTTGTTTTTTTATTGTTTAATATCCTCATAATATTTCTTAATTTGATAATTTATTAATATTAGCAACTCCACATACAATTATCACAATGCCACCATCATCGGGTAACATATCTTCTGATATGGGGCCATTGAGTAACATCACTAGACTTCCAACGAGAACTTTTGGAGTAATTGGAATAGCAACAGTATTTTCATTGTAAAATTGAATTAAATTATAAAAAAAATCATCACGGATTAACATTTTGCAATTGACTTGGAGATATTCCTTGAGGCCTCATGGGAAGCGATATCACCACAGATTCATATGATGGCGGAAGATCTTCCTTCATAATGTCTTGTCTGGACTTGCGTATATCACTAATTGTGTAAATGGAAATAACTTGTTGTAATGTTGGAATTCTTTGAGATGCCCGACACGATGATTGTCTCATATCATTCGACTCATTCAAGCCCTTTTTTGTTTTTATGTGATAAAATATTAGCTGTGAAATGATAAAATTTAATTTTATTATATTTTAATAGAAATTTAACATATACCATTGATATCCAAGCCGTTATTGGTATAAAAATCAGGAGAGAAAGAATAGCAAGAAGAAAAATTTCCATCCGATTAAAATTGATTGAATTGACACTCAACAGCACACTTCCTTCCACAACAATGAATACCACTTGGAAATTGACTGTCTAAAATTATATTGTAACATATTTTTATGTACCTCAATTTTAAAACTCTCAATCAATCTTATCATTATTAGGGTGAACAACATTTCACGTTCATTGAAGTTCATCACTGTAATTTCCATTCAAAATTTCATGGAAACTCTTGTTAGTTCAATTTCAATTTAAAAGTGATCCGCAATCTTATCTCATTTTTTTAAGTGAATCATAAATGTTATTATAAAAAATGTAATTAGTTTATTTTAAGTAAGCTCATAAATTTTTATATTTGTTTGCATTTAACTTAAAATTTAAGTACACAAATATTTTTTTTTCAAAATAAATTATAATTTTGCATTTCTGGGAAACCGTTATCAGAACATGTGACAAAAATAAAATTTTTTAGAAATCACAGTAAACATGGATTTTTATTTTTTTTTTCCTAAATATCATAAAATGGATAACAGTTCTTATTTTTGGGGTCCTATAATAACGATTCTTGTATTACTTGTATGTGTTTTTACTTCTTATTAATTATCAAAAAAAAAAAAAAATCATCGCTTTCATTTAAAACAATAGATCATTGCATATTGTGTATGGAAGTATATCGTTGATCACAATGCAAGGAAAGAGTTTGAAAGGAATATCGGTCAATTAATCAATTAAAATCACAGGGTAATCCAAAAACTTCAATAAGGTCAATTTATTCAAGTACCACTTGTTGAAGTTCCAGGAAATGCAAACTGTACCGGACAAAACGAATAATTTTATTGAATGATTATTCCGTTTTTTATCTAATCATAATTTTTTTTGATAAGATTGTAAAATACAATACAATTTAAACCCTGTGGAGAATTCTCATTTTAAAATGAAACCGATTTGTGTTTTTCATTGAAAAAATTCATATTTGTATTTGTAGTTTAACTCGAATATTTATCACTGTGCGTACTTCAAGTGATATAATAAAAAGTAAAGTCATGTTTTACTATGTTACTCAGTTATATTCGATTTAACAAATTATTCGTTATAAAATGAACTAATAAACTAATTATTTTTTTCTTTTTTTTTCGCATATCAATTATTTTGATTTATTTTTTTTGCATCTTAATATGATCGACACTTTTGCTGCTGTGTTTTTGTTCATAGTTTTTGTTGTTGTTTTTGTAAGTTTTCATATAATTTCAAATGAATTACATTTAAATAAACTTCTATTTCAGAGTATTTTCAGAATCCTATGTATCAAGAGCATGAAAACTCCGGTTGTGGGAACGACAGACACTGTAACTCCAGTAAATTCAGTAAACAACATGATCACAGGAAATACATCAATTTATACAATTGATACACAAAATGAACGCACTAACAGGGTCCGGAACGATAATACCATAAGACGAAATTTGAGTAAAGGTGAGGAAACATCAAATACATGTAATTAAATTCATTTTTATATGATTTCAATTTAGATGATCCTCCGAGTTATGAAGAAGCTTTGAGGATGCCAGGATTTATACAGTAATATGAGTCTGAGTCATCATATTTTAATTGGAATTCATATAAATTTTATCAATGTGATTTAATGCCAAAGAATTGTGAAATTGATTAAAAGTACCAGTCGCCTCCATTTATATATTCATTTATTCATTTTTGAATTGTAAATTCTTTGATTAAAGGAAAAGCAATAAATATACGATTTTTTTCAAGGAATGTCTTTGTCACTTCAAATCCAATCCTATTTATGAGAATTTCAAAAAATACTCGTCTGTCTGGTACGAAACATAACTCGATTGATACAAACAATATATATGAACAAAATATTGATATTTCATTTCTTATCTTATCGTTATCTTCTATTTCGCAACAGATAACAATGAATTTTATGCACATTTTGATCGATAACATTCAATTTCAGTATTAAAATGAAGCTCTTTAACTGAAAACTGTTTTACATTGAATTTGTTTTAATTAAAATTATTTAAAAATAGTCAAAAATTTAAGATATGATCGGATTTAGCTCATTCATTTTAATTATTTTGATTTTATTTATTTTGGTAAGAATTTTTTTCTTCTATCCTGATATTTTGATCGGATATGTTTTTAATAATAGCTATGTTTTTTATATGTATATAGAAAATGTGTTGCATTAGTTGCAGAAAACAAGCAAAAAGTCCAGGAAGTGCTTCACCGGCAACTGCAAGAGTACCTCGAAGCCGATCAGTTAATATGACAAATGCGAGACACAATACAAGAAATATTTCTGTGTATACAATTGAAACTCACAATGAGCGGACGAATCATAATCGGACTGGAAATCAATCGCATATCGATATGGCTAGACCTAATTTATCACGAGATTCGGTTAAAGGTAAGATAACAAAAATTCTTTGTTTTGTTTTAATTTTAATTTACATCGTTTAATATTTTTTTTTTATTTAGATGAACCACCAACTTACGAAGAAGCCCTCAGGATGCCCACAGTGAATCAATGAAATGTATGTGATGTGCTGAACGCAAAAAAACCAGACGTCTCCATTTTTATCATTTCAATATCGGTCATTAGATGCAGTTAAGTGGAGGCGACAGGTGTTTTATTCCTTCTCAAACGAAATTGAGCTTAAGAATTAAATTGAAAATTGATAATCAAGCCATTTATATTAAGTGATAAGAAAAAAAATGTATCGGATACAGTTCAAACAATACCAAAATCACCTGTAATTCATTTTATTTAACATTATTATTATTATTTATCACATACATTCAATGTGATGTACATTGAAAAGTTATAACATTTACCTATAACTATTACATTATTTGTAAGAAAATTCTTGTTATTGATAGAAGCATTGTAAGTATGTAAGTACGTGTGTGTGTGTATGTGTGTGAGTGGTTAACAGCAATTCAATTCGTTAAAAACCTGTCAGTTTAGTATAATATTTGTCGTGTCTGAAGACAGTTTGTTCCTGTTTTGTTATTTTAACAACATTTTGAAACATTTATTTATTCTGTGATTTTTTTTGTTGTTATTTTTTTTTTATTGTTACAATGCGGTAATTTTTTGTTATTAGTTTGATATCAAAAAATAATTTAATATAAAATATATGTGAGCAAATTTATAATGAAAAAATATATTTTTTTTATGACTTGATATTAAAAAGTCATAAAATAAAATTAAAAATAAAATAAAAGTTTAATAACCGTTATTAGCAAGACAATATACAATAAAATGAATAAATAAAAAGATAAAATTGATGCATATTGAAGTTTCTTATCATTATTCAAACCCGTCACTTGTCTAAATGTGTAGAAAAAGGCAATATTTGAGTACTTATTCTCAGTTCCATTTGTCACTTATCCAAATGATTTGCAAAAAGTATTAATTTAATATTAAATTCATGAATAAAAATTCCCGATTGTCCACTTCTGGGACGTGCATAAATAATTAAGTTGATTGAAGTAATATGACAGATGTGCTAATTAACGTTAATTAATCATGAAATTGTACAAATGTGTAATTAAACGTATTTTTAAATGAATAACGATGGACGATAGTTTAGAAGATATTGCTTGGATTGTTTGGTGTGGTCTTCTTTCAGCATTAATTTTTTATATTTTGGTGATTTTTATTGCCTTAAATCAAATTTGTATCATATTATTCATATTTTCTTCGAAATTAAGGTACAAACCGTCAAATATTGTGCTAAGATTACGAAATCACGTGGGATTTTAAATCCCGATGGAACACCTGAGAGAACTGAGAATGGAGAAGGTATGTAATTAAAAATATAAACCAATAGTTCATACTGCTTTGCACTCTGCCCTTTGTTTGTTAGAGAAAGTTTAAAAATAAAACTTTTAAATTTAGTTTCAAGGTTGACAATTATGAAAAAAAAAGAAATTGTATTTAAAGTGATACTGAATGGAACAAATACATTTCTTTGATAAATATTCAATTTAAATAAATTTCACAGTGTTTTTGAGTTATATTCAAATGGAGAAGTCTGGTTAATTTTCAATGTTCTTACATTCAATAAAACCGTTATATGTCAAATAAAGTTTAAGAGAAAATCTTCAATTACACAAGGGAAAAAAAAATAAAACAAAGCACATTCTTGAATATTGATCAATCATTATCAATAATCTTCCCTAAAGACATTTTTAATTCATTGATTTTTTTTTCTATTCATTCCTTTAATCATCATTTTATGTCAATTAGCCATTACGTTTCTGTATGAATGACTATTGTATGTCTGTATGTGTGTGTGAATGTGAGTATATGAGAAAAAAAATTACCAACAATGCACTTAATTCATTTTTTATTAATAATAACCATTTTCCATTCTATGTATGTAACAATAACGCAGATTTTACAGCAGTATCACCCGTCTACACAATTTCACGTACTTTACCATCAATCGATACTTTAACAACGACCGCGAGTAGCAGGGAATTAGCATCAACCACAACATGTAGTCGAAATACTTTGAATATTGATACAGAAAAGTTGGGTAAGTTGTTTGTTTTGTGTTTTTTTTTTTATTGTTATTTATTTCTAAATTTATTAATTGTTTGTTTATTTTGTTTTGTTATTTTTATTTCCCTTTAATCGATTATACTGATAATAAATTCAACTATTCATGTAGATGGGCTCCCATCGTATGAAGAAGCGATACAAATAATGATGCATCCATCAGCTCCAATATCGCCACCAGGAAGATTGTCAACGACGATTATAACTGACCAAGAAAATCAAAGCCAAACAAATCATCAAAAGTAATTTAAATTGAACATCGCGATACATTTTAAGGAACTTTAATTAGAATTATTAGAATATTAAGAATAGATTTCATTGTAAATAATTTTGATTGTATGATACTACACATTGTAATAAATAAAATTACATATCGTCCAGAACATGAGTGTTACAATCCGATTTCTATCAATTAATAACTTAAAATATCATTTATTAAGACTTTTCAATCAATTTTAATAGTAATACTTCAGGTTTGTATAGTAAATATGTGTGAGACACTTAAGTTTTTTAAAATACACCAGGCGTTTCCATTATTTAACTCCAATTCATTGTGTAAAATTGTTTAAAAATATTATCGCTATGGTTTTAGCTTAATTATCGTAAATGCCGGTCCATCTGCCGAATACGCTTCATTAATAACCGCCTTTTGTGCTTCTACGCTGCCAGGTTGATACATCACATGTTGTTGCGTTTTCAGTTTGTTTCTGTACTCTTCAGCTTCTAAAAAATAATCTATTTCAGTTCAAAAAAAAACTTCATGATAGAAATTTAAATGAAAACTAACGTTTTTCGAGTTGTGCCAATTTTTTATGCTTCTGTCGTTGATGCCACCAAAATTGAATCAAATATTTACCCTTAAAAGTGATAATTTCATATTCAAATTAAAGGTCAGTGTAAAAAAAAATTTAAAACTTCACCCAAATCAGAACTATCACAAGAATACATCCAATTAAAACGCCCCATTCAGAAAGAAATACCATATTTTTTTTTTAAATAAGTAAAAATCACTTCAAATAACAATCCAAAAAATTAAATTTTGTTTTCTCTTGCACGATCTTCAGAACTGAACAATTAACTATATACTGAACTCGTAAAGATCACTTATGTTAGTTTATTTTTTAATTTAATTGTGTTAAAACTTTACATTTGCTCTTGGCTATCTAAAAAACATACGAATCTCAATGCAGCTATTGTTTTAATTTTGAAATCGTGTACGATCAATGTATGATATAATATGGAATTATTTAAAAAAAGATAAAAGAATATGATGCTGTTTTAATCAATAGGGGTCTCAGAATTTTTTAATCATCCAAAATTTGAAATCAATTGATTTTGCGAAAATTTAGTTTAAATTTAATGAATTTGCAAATTATTTTTGGAAAATGATCACATTTAAGAAAATTGTCATCCCTAACATTTTGATCATTTCTTCCTATTATGTCTAACACTATAGACATAAAAATAATTACGCAGTGCGACATTTGATAGTCTATTCATTATGATTAAAACAATAGAAAAATATTATGAAAAATTACTTTTTTTTTAGATAAGACTTTAAAGATATTAAAAAAATGACGCAATTTTAATTGTTTCAGAATCTCTTTCATCTCAGGTGACACATTGCAACATCGTTTAGATATGTAAGACGTTGTTTTGAATCAAATGTGATCAAATTTTAATTGAATTAAATGAATTGGTTTCAAATGAATGGCCTTGACCTTGTTCTAAATTTTTGTTTTTGAATACATTTGTATCTTATCAGTCGTAATCTTTAAAATCAACAGTGTGTTTATCTTAAAATCAAAATTTTTAGTGAAATTCTACTTAACCTTGTCTTGAGATGGGTCGAATATAGTTTAAATGCTGATTTAGATACGTTTTAAAATTATATTCTACTTTTTTCTACATTAATTTCACGAATTTATTTTTATTCTTTTTCAATCCTTTAATTTAATGATAATATAAGTTGGTTCAACAACATCATCATATTCAGGTAATTTTGCTTGATTGTCATATCCTTGAAGATTCTCCGACTTTTTTGATTTCTTATTTCCTGATGTGATTGCTGGTGGTGGTGGTGGCATCTGTAAAATTGTTGAAGGATTTTGTCCTGCTTCGGCCATTTCTTTACGAACTATTAAAATATAAAAAAAAATCGTGATGTTAACAGTTAACATTCAGATTAAATGTAAACTTACTTTTTTCAAATTTCTTTTCTCGAATCCTTTTTGCTCGTTGTTTTATATAAAAAGTCACAAAATATTTGATCTATTTCAATTATTAGATTAAAATCAATAAAAAAACATGAAAAATTCTCATACGAACGTTAATTACCCAAACAAGTGCAATGATGCCAAAACAAACTGTCATCACAAGTGTATCTTCGTCGATGAACATTTTTATTGCCTTTTAATTTTATTCCAATTACAATTCGGTTCTAAATTCACTGTCAGCTAACTCTTTCAAACATTTCTTGAATAAAAAAATAGTTTGATGCCAATATCTCCAACTTGACGGATCAGCTTCTGATTTGAAAATGAGACTTGTTACTTTGAAATTATTTAAAAAATATAGCAAAGAATATGACTAAGCTTAAAATGGCAATAAAATTAAATAAAGGGTTTTATTTGTTTGAGATTTCAAATGGATTAATGTCTCATTCATGTAACTTTTTGTATTAAAAAAGTACTTAATTCCGTCCATTTTATATCCAGTAATGAAGATTTCTATTATTTCATCTTATCTCATATTTATTGTAGAACGATATCTAAACAATACGTGAGCAAACATTTTCATTATTCATCGTTCAGAAGCATGAATTTTGTCACATTTTCTGATATGAAGCCTTTTAAGATGCGTATTCAAGTAACATAAAATTTTCGTTGAATATTTTTAATTGAAATTTAAATTTTATTTTAAGAAAAATGTTTAAATTAAATCTAATATTTATAATATTATAAAAATTATAATGAATCGACAAATTTCATTGTCTTTTAGTTTGATTTTATAAAAAAATATGAATATTTAACATTTCTCAATTTGTCTTGATATTTAAAAATCATTTTTATCATCTAAGAGCATTTAATTGTCTGGTTCCTCATACGCAGGACTGCTTGGGCTATAAAAAAGAACATTTTAAATTTTTTTTTTTATTTTTTCATTGATAATTTGATCACTTACCTATATGAAGGACTTGTTGGTGAATATCTCGTTGTTGCTGGAGAATATGCTGGACTTGAAGGCGAATATTCAGTCGGTGAAGTTGGACTGTATTGTCGTTGAGATCCAGGTGAATAGCTCAAGTTAGGAGAATAGCTTGTTTGAGTTGTTGGGCTGTAACTTGGTGACGATGGCGAATATTGATGAGTTCCAGGACTGATATGTGTTGGACTCGACGGAGAGTATGAAGGAGATGTAGGACTGTACGATGGTGACGTTGGAGAATATGCTGGACTGTTTGGTGTATACTGAGGACTACCACCAGCAAATGATGGTGAGGTAGGACTTTAAAAATTATAATTTAGTTAAATGAACTTTTTGAATGTAAATGTTAAAAGTTATATTTACCTGTATGATGGACTCGTTGGCGAGTATTTTGGAGATGATGGACTGTAAGATGGTGAAGTCGGACTGTAATTAGGACTCGTAGGGCTATAAATTTAAAGAACATTAGAGATTAATTTTATTCATTTATATAAAATGAATCTTACCTGTAGTTAGGTGAAGTTGGACTGTAACTAGGTGTTCCAGGTGTGTATGATGGTGATGATGGACTGTAAGACGGGCTTGTTGGGCTGAAAGTATTTAATAAACGTATTGGAAATTTAATTAATGTTGAATTAATTTTCAGTTTAATAAATTTATGGTTCAATTTGACTTTCATGAACTTAGGATTCCAGTTTCTTATCAATTTGCGTTTAATTAATTTTCTTTTGAATTTTCGAATTATATTTTCCATGGTTTTTTAGTCATTGCCCAGAAAATTTTTTTTTAAAAATATCGTAAATTCAATTTTTTTTCCTAATAACCGTTTTTTCGTAGTCAACTTTGATCTAAATATTATTTAAATAAAAGATGTCTTACCTGTAACTTGGAGATGAAGGACTGTATGAAGGACTTGTTGGACTGTAACTTGGACTGGTTGGTGAATAAGCTGGAGAAGTTGGAGAATATGAAGGTGAAGTTGGTGAATAAGGACTCGATGGACTAAATTGACCGGATGGAGAATAAGCTGGACTTGCGCTGCTGTAAGCTTGATAAGCCGGAGATGTTGGACTATAGCTTGGTGAAGTTGGGCTGTATGTAGTCGAAGCTGCTTGATACCCTGGGCTTGTTGGGCTGTAATGTGGACTTGTCGGGCTGAAAATATAAACATTTTATTAATGTAATGTTGAACTAAAGAGGTTCTTCTGCACTTACCTATAATTGGGAGATGTTGGACTATATCGAGGACTGCTGGGACTGTAGTTTGGACTAACACCCGGACCACCTGGTGAAGCACCTGGATAACCAGGACTTGATGGAGAATAAGAAGGCGATTGACTTGGTGATGAAGCATATGGTGACATTGAAGGACCTGGACTTGATGGTGAACCGATATGAGGAGACCAACTAGGTGACATACCAGATATGTCTGAAGCAGCACTTGGTGAAAAACCAGGACCACCTGGAGTCATGCCACTAGCCGTGCCAGCTGGAGACCATTCTCCATATCCTGGTGTATTTGCAGGCCCCCAAGGAGTCATTTCAGGACTCATACTTGGAGTGGCAGCACTTCCAAAGAACATTCCAGTACCTCCCATAATTGAGCTATGTGGAATTTCCATACCACTCTTACATTTCTCAGCATCGAGAAGTAAATCAAAGCAACCTGTACCCATTTTTGGTAACTGTCCTAAAATAATATTTTCAGATACACCACGCATTGGATCGACTTCAGCATGAGCAGCAGCATCCATCAACACATCAACCGTTTCTTCGAATGAACATCTCATCAAAGCACCAGTATCTTGTCTATTGATACCATGACGAGTGATAGCCATTAAATGACCTTTAGCTGTCATTACGTCACACAACAAAGCCAAATGTCGATAGTTTACATAAAGACCGTAGAACTGCAAGACAGCATTCATTTCTTTTTCAACTGATTTACGAACAGCTTCAATTCCAAGTACTTGGAAAATTTCACAAATATCGTTACTAAATGTTCTGACAGGATCAACATCACGTTCACTTAAAACTTTCATCATCGAAGTACCATCAGTTTCAAGCAACCACTCACCAATTGCTTTAAATTCACCAGTTTCAGTAATAACAATACGTTTCTTGCTGTCTGTTTGTGGTAAATGCATGTATACTTTTCCAATTGCTTCAATTCCTTGCAATGTCATGTCACTCAACATATTTGCTTCAATACATCTCAAGAACATATCGTCCTCCATTTTATCAACATTTTCATCTTCATTTTCCTGGAATTTCGAGTCATCATTATTCATTATACGAATACGAAGTACCAATTTATCAGCATTGTCATCATTGAAGATACAATTCAAATCATCACCAAATCCTGCATTAATTTTCTCAGCAATTTGTTCCATAGTCAATTTCTTATCTGTCATTCTCTTCCGATCTAATTCAATACGCAACAACCATGGTGAAATTCGTGTTGGATCAAAATCAGGCATTTCATAATAAACATTGACGAATTCCTGATCTTCAGCAATCACAGTTCGTTGTGGATCTGGATCGTAATAAATTGCAGTGTTCGCTGTTACTTTTCTGAGAGTTGTATGTTCAAGACGACACAAGACATTTTTAGCTTTTTCTGCATCACGAGCAGCACCACCAGTCAAGAAAACGGTTAGAGATGGAGCTTTTGGTTTCTTAGAAATGTTGATGATTTCCTTCAATCTGGGTACACCTAATGTTACGTTCTTAGACGAGACACCAGCAAAATGGAAAGTGTTCAGTGTCATTTGAGTAGCAGGTTCTCCCAAACTTTGAGCAGCTAAAGCACCAACCATTTCACCTAAAATGAAACAAAAATCATAAGAAGAAGTCTAAACAACCAAAATTTAAATCATTCTTACCTGGATTTGCCATGGCCTGTTGGAATCGAGTTTCAATTTCACCAATCAACCATTCAAATGCTTCGTTATTCAACCTGAATTCTTCGGCAACGTATTTTGTACACAAAGTTGAACGAACAAGACATTGGAAAAGCAATGTAGCATTTTCATTTGCTTGTTTACTCAATCGATCACTTCCAGCTACAATAACACACTTTGATAAAAGATCTTTTACTCCTTGAATTACTTTCAATGGATTTAAATCTGTTTGACCTCGTTTATTGATATGGAAAATTTTTTGCACATTCCAAATCATACGTTGAAGGTTACATGGAAGTACAACTTTGTTCTCACCATTAGGGAAAATTTGTCGTAAAGCTTCACGATCTCTGCAAAGTTGTTCCCATTCAGTCTCTAGCTCTTGTATGACTTGACTTGATTCAGTTAGTTCTTTTATAACATCTTCATTGAAAATGCGTCGTAAATATCTTTCATTTGAAGGATCAAATTTGAACCGTTTCTCAAATACTTTATTACTCAACTTGATTGTTGGCATAGTTTGAAATTCGACACCTTCACCACATAAACCGTCCTCACCATATCTCAATTGAATCAACTGTCCAACAGAATTACGAACTGTACCATCGTAATTTACCATAACGGACTCCATAGCTTTGATTAGACGACGTTGAATATAACCAGTTTCAGCAGTTTTGACAGCAGTATCGATAAGACCTTCACGACCTCCCATAGCGTGGAAATAGAATTCAGTTGGTGTCAAACCGGCAAGATATGAATTTTCGACGAAACCTCTTGATTCGGGACCGTAATCGTCTTTGATGAAATGTGGTAGAGTTCTTTTTCTAAATCCAAATGGAATACGCTTTCCTTCAACGTTTTGTTGACCGACACAAGCAATAACCTGAGAGATATTAATGTTGGAACCTTTAGAACCAGCAACGACCATAGCTTTTAAGTTGTTGTACTCAGTCAAAGATTTCTTAGCAGAACCACCAGTTTTGTCACGAGCATCATTCAAAATACGATTTACTTGATTTTCGAAAGTTTGACGCAACGTGTTACCAGGCGTAGGTTCAAGTTCCATATTATGGGCTTTTTGAATAACACCTATGACATCTTCTTTGGCCTTTTTGATGGCACGCTGGATTTCCTGATAAGTTTGAGGATCGGCAATTGTATCACCAATACCAATACTGTGACCTTCTAACAGCAACCAATTATTGATGACAGTCTGAATGTTACCGTAAAATCGACCAGCTATTTCGTGACCCAATTCAAGGAAAACGATATGAAGCAAAGAACCTGCCGATGTACCTGTTTAAAAATATGTTATTGTTATTACATGCTCATCATTTGAATTTTTTTATACATACCTAGTGTCTTTTTACACAAAATTCCCATAACAAGTTCACCATGTTCTACCATGACTTTTGTGTCTCCAGGTGAAATCCATTTATAAGGACCATCATCTTCCTCATCCGGATGTGTTGAATGTGTTCTTATCATATTTACATTTCCAGGGATAATCAGAGTAAAAACTTGTTTTCCTGTCCACAATGGTTTTGGTTTTAAAATGCATGGTTGTGGCATTTTTCCATCCCAAGTTGGCAAGAACATCAAAAGATTCATCATTTGTTCCTTCTCAATAAACACATCACGTTTTGTCATTTTTCTGACAGCTGTAAGTGTATCCTGTACAATACCCATAACAGGTTTGTTAGCTTGTGGTGTGATAATTTGTCGAGGTGTAATGTGAATGTTTTCAACTTCAGCTCTTGTTTCCATAGATTGAGGTACATGTAAGTTCATTTCATCACCATCAAAATCAGCATTGTATGGTGATGTACAAGACAAATTCATTCGGAACGTAGACCATGGTAAGACTTTGACACGATGCCCCATCATACTCATCTTGTGCAGTGTTGGTTGACGATTGAAAATAACTAAATCATCATCACGTAAATGTCTTTCTACTTTGTAGCCACATTGCAAGTGCAAATCACTAGGTTTTGGATGAAAACGTAAATCAATTCTCTCACCATTATCACGAATGATATATTTTGCTCCAGGATATTGTGAATTACCACGACGAACCAATTCTTGCATACGATCGATATTGAAAGGAGTAACAAGTTCGGGAAATGTTAAATTTTGTGCAACTGATCGTGGAACTCCAACTTGGTCAATTCTCAAATTAGGATCTGGTGTAATGACAGTACGAGCTGAAAAATCAACACGTTTTCCCATCAAATTACCACGGATACGACCTTCTTTTCCCTTCAATCGGGCTTTTACAGCTTTCAAAGGTTTTCCTGACTTTTGCATAGCTCTTGGCAATCCAGGCATATCATTGTCTGTGAATGTAGCAACATGAAATTGTAACATTTTAATGTTTTCAGCAATAACATGAGCTGCAGCTCCACTAGCTTCATTTTTCTTCAATTCGTTGTTAGCTTTAATAATGTCAGCTAGCTTATGTGTCAAATCATCTTGATTTTTTGCTGCTCCAAACATTACAACAGCGGGTCGAACTGAAAGTGGAGGAACTGGCATAACAGTAATAATCATCCAATCAGGTCGAGCATATTTCGGATCCATTCCCATGATGTAACATTCTTCATCAGTTATGTGTTTGAAAATTTCCCATACACGCTCTGCTGTAATCACAATTTTCTTTTCTTGTGAATCTTCATTGACGTGCTTCCATTCTGCCATTAAATCTAATCCAGATCGCTTAATTGATGGTTGATAATGACCACAACCACCATGTCCTGGCTTTTTATTTGCATCATTTGCTTGTCCATCTTTTGTTAAATCCATGTCTTCGCCACCCTCACAAATTTTCTTGCCTTTACACAAATCATAGACATATGTAAGACGCTTTCTTGGTTGCCCTTTTGATTTCATAACAACTTCTTTGATTTTTGGATTTGTTGGACTTACCAACATCTTTGAGCAGTAAAAGCAAACACATCGCAGAATTTTGATTGTTTTAGTGATAAAACCAATATGAAATACAGGTTTCACTAAATCAATGTGGCCAAAATGACCTGGACATTCAGTCATATTTCCAGCACATGTTTGACAACGACTGTTACGATCGATAACACCTTGACGTGGATCCATCAAACCACCTATTTTTGGTCGTCCACCTTCCATTGTTTCTGGATATTGGATACCACCTTCAGTAACAGACATTCGACGCTGAAAATAAATTTATCAAAAATTAAATTTTATTTCTAATTTTAATTTCATAACATACAATTTCATCAGGTGATAAAATACCGAACTGGACTCGCTTTACCAGCCGGATTGGAGCCTTCGAATCACTCGAAGCCATTTTTTACTATATTTTTTTTAGTTCAAGTTCAAGTAGACGACAACAACTCGTCCTTGACTTCAAAATTCGACTATTTTTTAGAAATTATTTATTTTTAGTCTTTCACTTTTATTTTTTTCTATGTGTGTATGATGAAATGCGTCTTTGTAATTTTATGCAACAAAAATGGCCATTTCTTATAATGCTATTTAAATGACAAACTTAATATTTTTTCACAAAACCTTTGATTAAAATCAAAATAAGCACTTTATTTTAGGCATTTGATGTGTTTTTGTTTATTTTTAAGCACAATTTACCACTAAATTTTATTTATTAAAAGGAGCAGCGTTTCGCCTTTAAAAATGCTCAAGGTTTAGTAATTTGAACAGCCACCAGGGTGTGCTTTTGAAAGATACAAGTCAAATTGAACTGGGATTTTATTTTGAATTTTATGACCGTTAAGAAAACAATAAATTTTATTTACAATTTTTATTTTCTTCAACTTTTTTACAATTTGATTCCAAATCGTTTGGAAACGAAAGAAATTCCATTTCTTCAGTCTTGGGAAATGAATGTAAAATAATGATATGTTCATCATTTTCCTTGTAATATTTAATATCATCTAGGTATCCAAACCAGTATATCACAATTCCAGGACCAAATCTATTCACGTAACTTATTAATTGTTCATTGAGATATCGTTTGTGAGCATCGTGATCTCCAAAAAGTGCCTTACTCTCAATCCAATTCACAACTTTTCCTTTGTACAAAAAAGGAACAGCCATTTTCAGGTCTGGTGTTTTATCGTATCCCTCTCGTCTTAAATCACCTTCATCATAGAAGACCATTCCAGCTTTTCTAGCATAATCCTTCAACCTAATTTCATATTCTTCGCCAATACATCGACGAGCACCATCAGCAATTGCCCCTTCTTGATTATCATTAAACACACAATGACCTACATTGAGTGCTAACATCGGATCTGGAACCAAGTCAAAATTTCTAATCATTTCACTAATTTCAGGTTTGGAGATTTCTGGATATGCAGTTGCAAGGATTATTCTTGCCAAACTTATTGGTGAGAAATCCATATCGATGGCCATTCTCACTAATATCTTTCCTGAATCTTTTGATGCATTTTGAACTTTTTGATGATATTCGGACAGATAATCTTTTGAACGAGCATTAATCCGACCATGAGTTTGACGAAGTCTTATTTGTTTCTCATGTTGTAGAATGCTTGCTGTAAATTGATGAGTTAAAATAATGATTTTTATTAGAATATCTAGATTAATCTTCTTACCTAAAGTCAATTTTGGTATTTTAGGAAACCGTTTAGCAAGAGCGCTCTGACAGTCAATTGCCAATCCTTTATATTTTCTAATAAATTCACAGATTTCATGAAATTCTTCATTATTTAAAACAATCATTTTTGATTATGTTTATTTTAAATTGTTGTTATTATTATTACCCATATACATGCATAGAAACCATACAGAAGTGTAGACTTTTATTCCGATCGAGGTCTGTTCGTCACCAATCACCAAAAGATTCCGATCGATTTTAGGTCTGTTCAACAACAAATAGCCGAAGTATTTCACTGAATTTCATCAGCCGAAGAATCTAGAATTATAAAGACGAAGAAAAGAACGTGGTTCACTTCGAAGTAAATTAAATTGAAAAATTTTCAATAAAATTGTGACGATAATTCATAAAAAGAGTGTTAAAGTGTAAAATAATCGAGAAAATGTCTTCAAGCTATAGAAATTTGTTTAAACTTGCGGCTCATACGCGAAAAAATATGTTATGTAAACGTGAGTTCTCAACACTATGGGAAAAGCCGATATCTAGTGGAAATAATCTCTTGCAATTACACAATCGTAGTTCTGTTGGCCTTCGCTACAAATCCGAGCAGGTAAAAGGAGCTGTTATCGGCATTGATTTGGGTACAACAAATTCATGTGTTGCCATTATGGAGGGCAAACAAGCAAAGGTTATTGAAAATTCAGAAGGGTCAAGGACAACTCCATCACATGTCGCATTTACTAAAGAGGGAGAACGTCTTGTTGGAATGCCAGCAAAACGACAAGCTGTTACTAACTCTGCAAACACTTTTTATGCAACTAAACGTCTCATTGGTCGAAGATTTGACGATCCCGAAGTGAAAAAGGACTTGAAAAATTTGTCATACAAAGTCGTCAAAGCCTCAAATGGTGATGCCTGGGTTCAAGGTAGTGATGGAAAAGTTTATTCACCATCACAAATTGGAGCTTTCGTATTGACAAAGATGAAGGAAACAGCTGAAGCATATTTGGGACAACCGGTTAAGAATGCAGTTGTTACTGTACCAGCTTATTTCAATGACAGTCAACGTCAAGCCACAAAGGATGCTGGACAAATTGCTGGTTTGAATGTATTGCGTGTCATCAATGAACCTACTGCTGCTGCTTTGGCTTATGGCATGGATAAGACTGAAGACAAGATTATTGCAGTTTATGATTTAGGAGGTGGTACCTTTGACGTTTCTATTTTAGAAATCCAAAAAGGCGTATTTGAAGTCAAGTCAACTAATGGTGACACATTACTTGGAGGTGAAGATTTCGACAATACCATTGTTAATTTCTTGGTTGACGAATTCAAGAAAGATCAAGGTATTGATATTCGTAAGGATCCCATGGCAATGCAACGATTGAAGGAAGCTGCTGAAAAAGCTAAAATTGAATTGTCATCATCTGCACAAACTGACATCAATTTACCATATTTGACAATGGATGCATCAGGTCCTAAACACATGAATTTGAAAATGACACGTTCAAAATTGGAAAGCTTAGTTGGAGATTTGATTAAACGTACAATTTCTCCATGTCAAAAAGCCTTGTCTGATGCTGAAGTTAGCAAGTCCGATATTGGAGAAGTTTTATTAGTTGGTGGTATGACACGTATGCCAAAGGTTCAATCAACTGTTCAAGAGATTTTCGGTCGCTCTCCATCCAAAGCAGTCAATCCTGATGAAGCTGTTGCTGTAGGTGCTGCTGTCCAAGGTGGTGTCTTAGCTGGAGATGTTACAGATGTTTTGTTGCTTGATGTCACTCCATTGTCACTTGGTATTGAAACATTAGGCGGAGTCTTTACACGTTTGATTACTCGTAACACAACAATTCCAACAAAGAAATCTCAAGTATTCTCAACAGCTGCTGATGGACAAACACAAGTTGAAATCAAAGTACATCAAGGTGAACGTGAAATGGCTGCTGATAACAAAATGCTTGGAGCTTTCACATTAGTTGGAATTCCACCAGCACCACGAGGTGTTCCACAAATTGAAGTCACATTCGATATTGGTAAGAAAATTTTAAATTAATTAAATCAATTAAAACTTATGTAATTTTTACTTTTCCAGACGCAAACGGTATTGTACATGTCTCAGCTCGCGACAAGGGAACTGGTAAGGAACAACAAATTGTTATTCAGTCATCAGGTGGTTTGAGCAAAGACGAAATCGAAAATATGGTAAAGAGAGCCGAACAATTTGCTGCTGAAGATAAATTGAAGAAGGAACGAATTGAAGCCATTAATTCAGCTGAAAGTATTGTGCATGATACTGAAACAAAAATGGAAGAATTCAAAGATCAGTTACCAAAGGAAGAATGCGATAAGTTACGTGAAGAAATTGTCAAAGTACGTGAATTGTTAGCAAATAAGGACACAGCTGATCCAGAAGAAGTTAGAAAAACAGTCGCAACACTTCAACAATCCTCCTTAAAACTTTTCGAAATGGCATACAAGAAAATGGCATCTGAACGTGAATCATCTTCATCATCTGGCAGCGAACAAAAAACCGAAGAATCAAGTGATACACAGGGTGAAAAGAAAGAAAATAAGAGTTAAGTTAAGCAATAGGTTATTTCATTTTAACTGAAACAGGTGCCAGTCACTATAACTTGAAAATTTTTTTTATTCTTTTTTTTATTTTATTTTCTACAAAAAATCCTTAAATCAAATATTAGATTCATTATTATTTTTGTGCGTGTGTGTAGATAAAAGCAAAAAATCTTAGTTGTAACATATGATAAACATAGCAAAATAGGCATTTCCTCATATTGAATTGAGTTTAGTTGAATAACAAAAGAATAAAGAGAACTGGACTTAAATTTACTCATTTCTCATATTCATAAATTTAAGATCCCTAAAATCCTGAGTTTAAGTGATCGTAACGCATTGATTATATTTGTTAGGAAACTTAAAATCTTTAGTGCAAAGTCTTGAAAAAACACCCAGTGTAAGAGAACAAACCCAGTTTAATATTAATAGATTAATAAACGATAAATGCAAGAATTAAAATATTAATTATAGAAATTTATTCCAAAAATAAAGAAAACATTAATAAAAAAAAAGATAAAATGTTTTATTTTAACTCACCATGATGCTCTTCTTAATTTTTAATGAAAATTAATAACAATCACTTAAGTTTTTCTAAATTTTTTTTTATTTTTTTCCTGGTGTCTTAAATTTTTACTTCATATTATGAAGATTTTTTTTATTTATCATTATTTTTTTTTGTTTTGTGATATAAATTTACATTATATTTTTTTTACTTTATTGTATGATTACAAATGATGTGGTTTAATAATTTTTAGGCAAACTTTTCAGTATAAAAGTCTTCAAATTTTATTTCTTGGTTATTATTATTATTTATTGTTTCGATTTTAATTATTATTTTTATTATGAAACTTGGATTACAAAAATTTTCTCTATCAAATTTTATCAAAATGTGTGTATGAAATATTTTATTGTTTTAAAAAAGTTTCGACTCTTACTAGCTAAGATTTGTATATCTATTTTTTTTATTTTTCACTTAGGGGGTATTTTTTTTGTCTATTATTGGCGTGTAATTTTTTAAGGATAAAATTTATAATTGTTTTTGAACATAAACAGGAAAGTTATAAACGGAATAAAATTGTATACGGTGTTAGAAGAATATTTTGCTAAAATTCACACACATTAGTACTAAAATAATTTTTGTGTAATGATCAAACCAAATTTAATTTTTTTTAAAGATTTTTTTTTGATGATTAAAAAACAAAAAAGTGACAAGAAATTAAGGAGGACAAATGTGTTTTTTTTTTTAATTTTGTGAATCACAGATATTAATTAGTTTTGATTTTTCTACCACTCTTCCTCGTAGTTTTCTTGTGTCGTAATTTTAGTTTGTGGTTCTTCTACTTGTTTGATTGGTGAAATTTCTTTAACTTCCTCGCCTTTT
The DNA here is from genome assembly GCA_900002565.1 of Culicoides sonorensis. NCBI lineage: Eukaryota > Metazoa > Arthropoda > Insecta > Diptera > Ceratopogonidae > Culicoides > Culicoides sonorensis. Next base: position 93,302 of record LN483625.1, on the reverse strand, counting down.
TCAACACCACTCGGTATTTCGCCCTCGCCTTCAGCTTTTTCTGAATCTAATAGTGTGTCAATAATAGTGTCTGAATCATCGGAGCTCGTGACATCTAATGTATTTTGTAAAACACTTTCATTTGTATCTCCAGCACCACTCTCATTCTTGGGAATATTTAATTCATCGGTATTAATTTCCAAATCATTCATTTTATTGAGCATGACAGATAGTTTAAGAACTTCATCGCTCACATTTGTTAAGACGGTGTTATCACGAACGTCTCGATCTTTGTCTTGTTTAAGCTTATAGACACGTAATCCAATCATTTCATGTAAGGATTCTTGTGAAAAATATGCTGCAAATTAATAAAAAATTGTAAATTGTGTATGTTTGAAAAAAAATGAGAACTTACAGCATGCTAGAACAGTGCTACTGAGACACTTTGCTGCATATAAACGAATATTTGGTACTGGATGTGTCGATAAATTGAGCAAATACTCTAAAATGTGTTTATGGAAGATTTCCGGTTCAACAGCATTTGTCATGAGCTGTTAATGTGTTAAAAGTGCATTAGTTTTAATCTGATTGAATATGATAAATTAAACTTACCATTTTATCTACAGCGATGATGTATAATTGACGACGTTTCCAATTGATATGATGTGCAAAATAATCACTGAAAAATTTTAGGATTTGTTGTTGTTGTTGTGGTTTTTTGGCATAACTGAATGCTTCAACAAACGCATCCACACCCACTTTCCTAACACAATCATATTTGTCAATCATCAGTTTCATTGCAAGTCCAATTAAATACAACAAACAATTTTCCTTGTTTATTTGCTCATGTATTTTAACCAATTGTATTATTTGATGGCCTACAATTTCTCTTAATCTCCAATTGACTTTCTTAAACGGAGGTGTAAGACACAAACTTAATTGTGTCAAAATTCTGTCGTGTTCTTGTGGATCAACCACTTTGATGAATGTTGGCATTGCCTTGACAGCTTCAATTTTAATCTCATCTGTTTCACGGAAAAATTCTAAATATGGTGCAACCATGTCACGTGTCGTATGTTCTCGACCAATAATCAACGCAATTTGACTAATACTTGCTGCCATTGTTTTCCGAACAGATGTTTCCAAGTTGTAACACAACTCAATAAAGTGGGATTGTAACAATGGCCAAAATGTCTTGCCGAGGGTAAAGATAACAGCTGGAAAATAGTATGCACATTGATACATCATTTCATTATCAATGTCTTTCATGTGAATAAAATCTTCAACTAAACTCCATTCGGTTTCATGTAAATCGGGGTTGTAAAAATCAGAAGTGGAGGATCGACGTTGTTTCTTTTTTGTGTCACTTCCTGCACCGGAGAGCCCTGTATTATCTAAAGTCTCGTCAACATCACTCGTAATGAGAATTGTTGATTCGGTTGAAGGACTACGTTTCAATTCATTTGGATTTCCTTCAGTTTCCTCCTTTCTTTTACTCTGAAGAATATCATCTGCAGTTACAACTTCACCCGATACTGGATGAGTATTTGAATTGACCAAATTAAGATCAGGAATCACTTCGGGTGGTGGTATGTACCAATAACGATGCGAATTGAACTCATCTAATTCAGATTCGGGATCTGATTCACTATGATGATCACTTGTTCCGATTGCACCCGGTATTGGAGGTGGTGGTGGTAAGTTTGCTGCATCATCATCCAAAAATACACTATCATTATTATTGTCAGCAGAAGTGGCAACAGCAGTTAAGGAACGAGTTGATGATTTTGCTGTTAACAATGCAGCCTGTTGTTGTTGTGCGTTATTATTCAATAATGTAGTATTATCTGTTTCATTATTCGTATCACCTTGTTGATTTGTCTCATTATTATTTGTACTGTCATCTGTTGCAACAGTCATAGCACCATCATTTCCTTGTCCTTGAGATGTCAAACCTTCAAGAGACAACGGTGGAGGAGGTTCCAAATTAACTTCATCTAAAGATGGCTCATCTGATTTTTGATTGCTGTAACTATGACTACTAGTAGTGCCACTATTGGAAGACCCTTGTGATTTATTATTACTCAAATCATATGAATTTGCAAATGACATTCTATTGCTACTGTTTTCAAAGAAATCCCAATCATTGACCATGCCACGTGAAAGTCTTGGATGAATATCCATATCATCTCCTTGAAACGATCTCGTTAATGGCGAATATTCCATCATTGGTCCATCTACAAAATTATTCTTCAATGGTGAACAGAATTTCATGAATTTTCCCAAAATATCATCTTCAGTAACACTAGCCGGTGCTTTTGGTTTTTCACCATACGATGGAGGTTGAGTTGTATACATCTTCCGAGTATCATATCTCTTATATAAGTCACTTCCAATTCCACTAGTACTTTCCGATAACACACTTATACCAGTATCATCTGACTCTGATACACTTGCAGCACTAGATCTTCGATCTCTTTGATCGATCTGAGTTGCATACACAATATTAAAGAGAAATTGTTCAATATTTGCTTTTTCATCACATGACTTAAGTGCTTCAACATAACTTTCAGCCAACGGTGGAATTGAATCTTGTAATCGACGTTCGTATTGTTCTAAATTGTGTAAAATGACTGCAGCATTTGGTTGATTACCATACAATAATTGCTGATGTTGTTGTCCTGGATTACGAAAATTCTCATCGGCAGCGTTCGTTATAAACAAATCTAGGCAGTAATCATAAGCAAGACCATAAATTTGAGGTTGAGCAAAGGCTGCTATGAATTGACCAAGATTCTGAAAATTTATTAAAAAAATAAATAAAACATGTATCCTTGAAATCATTTATTATTTTTTTTTGTGAAACACACCCTCAATGCTGTTATAATCACCCACTCACTATCATCAAATATGAACTTTTTCATGGCCGGGACTAAATACTTGCGACGACATTCCAAAGAAACAAGTAATGCCATTTGTGGTAAAACTTGCGCACACGCTTTGCGAATACCCCATATCTCATCTTCACACAGTCTTATAAAAATAGGAAGCTGTAAATAATGATTAAAAAAAACTTGAGGTTCAGAAGGTGGTTTTGGAATATTTTGAACCTACCATTTTCTCTTCGGAAGTTGCCGTTCCCAAAACTTCACACAAAATTGGAAAGACTTTGGCACAGTGTTTTCTGATAAAATAAACTGAACTCTTACAGATTTCAATGAATTTACTATAGAACAAGTCGTAAGTCTTTTGTTGACCAATTATCGGAGCAATTTTAGCGATTATCTAGAAAAAAAAATTAAATCAATGAAATAAAAAAAAACTTAAGAATCATATAAAAATCGAATATAAATTGGGTTAGTAAACAAAAATATGAGTAAAAATACATTATTGAAAAGTTGCTAATCTGCAATTCAACCCTTAAGCTCATCAAAGCTGGCTGTGATATGAAATAAAAAATAAACATTTCACAGTCACTTTGTGAGGTCAAAGGTGCAGAATCAGTTTCCCATTTTAATTCATCTGAAAAAAAAGTTCTGGCTCAAATTGTTAAAATAAAATGAAAAAAAAAATTGTAATATAAAATCGATAAAAACCAATCATAGTTGATGGATGTAGTAATTTTTCATAAAATTTATCGCTCTTCAAAGCTGGCTGTGATATGAAATATTATTAAAACATTTCACAACCACTTTGAGAGGCGATATAATTATGACAGTTTCGTGTCTTCATTTATTTTCATTTAATGATGGGATTTAAAATGAAAAATGTGATCAATTCTTTCATAGATCCCATACATTTATCGACTCTTGAAATGAAAATGCACATGATATTAAATTTTTTTATATACTATTTTTTTTTAATGATGTACCATTATTATATTCGTCCTTGCTTTTGATGATTGCTTGTCCAATCAAACTCGTCAAAATGGCTGTGATACGCTTTTGATTAAATACAACATTGCACAACCATTTTTACGAAGTGATCAAACATAAAGAAATACACAAACACACGGATAGATGGAATTTAATTTAATCATGTATTTTCACAATATTTTCTAATATTTCACATAATAATAATAATAAATGATGTGTTGCTGAAATTGAACTCACACTAAGCTCATCAAAATGGCTGTGATATGAGAAAATTAATTTTGACCATTTCACAACCAATTGAAGAGATCAGGATGAGACATGATGATAAATCACTCAGTTTGATCAATATTCAAGGATGTGGATTTTTCATGTATTGATGTAATTTGAACAGTATCTTGCTCATCAAAGCTGGCTGTGATAGATTTTTTAAAAGTTTTACTAAGACAGCCAAGTCTAATGGCTAAATACTCTTCTAGTTTTACTTGAATTAATAAAAAAAGTGAAACAATTTAAGAGATAAAATACAAAATGAAAAAAAAACAACATGGCATCGCATTGGTTATATTTAAACAATTAATTAACACACTTACAATGCTGTGGAATGGAACAATATTAGAGTTAAAATGTATTCAGCTGCATGAAAGACAAGGTAGTGAGATGGATATCAAATAAATAGACATAGTCAAACTTATCTCACTACCCATGTCTTTCTTGCAGTCAAATATCTTTTATTACATTTTCTCTTTGTTTTCAGTGTTGTTTGTTCTTCAAATTACTCATGAATATCTCAGTAGCATCACATTTTGTGTATTTTTCTGTGTTAGTTTATTACAATATTAACTTAAGAAATTTTTTTGAATTTTAAACAACAATTTCACATTTTTTAAATATTTAATAGAATTTCTTACAATTTCCAAAAGCACTTAAATTATTTCAATTAAACTCCAATGTATTTATTTACTTTATTTAATGTTATTTGAAATGTGTTAGTATAGAAATTTAATCATATTTTAACTATAACTTACCCCAACAGCATTGGCATGTCGATCGCTGGTATCCAAAGACGCATGATCTGCAGCACATAACTCAATCACGACCGGACAAACTGCCCTTTCGATAATTGCGGCATCTAAGAAACCATTTTCAATTAAATAGATGATCGTTTTATAGGCACCTCCAGTCACCTTAAAATGAGATCCAAAAAAGGTTATTCAAAGAAACTTGAATCTTACGCATGTAGAACTTACTTTGATATGATCTGATAAGTATCTGAGTGCTATTCCAAGCACAGTACATAACAGGCCAGAACCAAATGAGCCCGAACTCTGGTCCAATTGTGTCACACATGATGAACATAAATTGATTAAATTATCAGCCAAATTAGAACGAATTTTAATTTCTGTAATAAGTAAAAACATGAAATTTGATTAATGTAAATCAATTGAAAGTGAGACATTGTAAGAACAAGAGTTTTCCATAAATTTCAATGTAAAAAAATTGATTTAAATGATAAGATTCAATTTAATTTTAATTAAAAATCATTTCATGCAAAAAAGTCTTTGGATTTTCATTACAGTTTATTATCAAATCAACATGTGTGTGTGTACGTGTGTGACATGTCGCAAGCATGGAGGTAGATAATTATGTGATTAGCATAATTAAAATATATTAACTGAAGAATGTTATATCCATTACACGTGCAATTTTAATATATTTATTTATTATTTTTTTGTTTTTAATCTCATTTTTATTTTAAAAAAATGAAGAAAATTTCAAAAAAAAAAATTAATACTGAAAGCAGACATTTTCCTTTTTTTTTCGTGTCTTTTTCTTTTTCAATTCTAATTTAATATGTATATTCGTACAATTTAGAGAGGAAAAACGTTCTTATGTTATAAAATAGCAATAAAGACGACATAACATGGCACGATAAAATGATATGTCTACACATCTCTTCTTGCACCGTACACACACACATAAGAAAATATTGATGTTGTTGCGCATTTTCTTCACGCCTTTTACTTCTTATATATTATTATTGCCAAAAAAAAAATTTGCTAACAACACAGTAACATAGAAATTATTTAGCATAAAATGAAAAGAAAAAACACTGTTAATGTGACTGGACTGACACACACCCCATATTACTATGTATGGAATGCAAAAAAAAAATAAATTTCAAAGTAAGATGTTATGTCACATTATTTATTAATAAATTTTACTTTTTTATGTTTTATTTTCATTTCTTTTCACTCTTAATTTAACTGTGATAACTCATTTTCGTTGAAATATAAGACACCGAATTTTATTTACAGGCATGTTTAACTCATGATGGTAAATTTTCAATCAAGTACTTACACACACATAATGAAAATTTATGTTTTCACTTGAGTTTGATTAAAAAACTGTTTAATTGCAATTAAATTTAATTTATTATTTGTTAATTTACGTTTTTTTCTCTATTTTTGTATTCTTTGAAGTATTTTACTATTAAAAAATTATTAAAAACTTTTGCGCAAAATATTTTTACTCTGATTACTCCACCATGTTGTCCTTTTTAAAGTACTTCGGTATTTTTTCTCGTACATACACACACACACATAAATATATGCACACACCCATACTGAAATGATATGATGTTAGAGGGATGTTGTTTAGCATCCCGATAATTTTTGGAAAATATGAGAGAAAAACGATTGAAACTGGAGATGCTCTCATGTTGTGTATGTGTATGTATTTTTAATGGAAAAACTTTTCTAAAATACACACATTTTTATTTTAAGATATCATACACAATGATGATGATATGATTAAACCGAAGAAGAAGGTGAAAGGTACTATACAGATAAAATATATAATAATAACGTTTATCACCCTTGAAAATTCTCTTTTATATGATATTTAATCTTTCATACAAACACACACACACACAAAATACTCTCATATCAAAATACAAATTTCTGCGCAATAATGTCCTGTTTTTAATGTTGAATATTTATCAGTTGTATACTGATTACATACATGGGAAAATGTGTACCTAGATATTCTATCAGTTGAGAGAAGTGAAATGATGAAGATAAAATTCCTCTAGTTTTTTTGAGAATGTTTTAGAAAAAAAAATATGAAATATAAATTGAAGAGCTTTATTCTTTGTCTTACATTTTAGAGCGTGCGCGTTCTTATATAATTTTTTTTTTATTTGTTCTTTACATTTATAAATGTATAATGCATCTTGCTCTCGTTCATGGAAAATCAAATTTCAAATTGTAATTTTAATTTTAAAGAATTAAAATTATTCATTTATGATGAGCCTGAGGCACTTTTCAATATATCTCACAGTGAATTATGGGAGATCTTGTATCTAAGATATTTTTTCCAAAAAATTGATTTACGGTTAATATGACCAGAATGAACCTTCACAGTGACAATTTAATGAAGAATGTCCTTAAGGCTTTGAGGCCTTGTCCATTTAAGATCTGATTTTTATTCATGTCAAAATAATCGAATCTTACTTTACTTTACCTTACTAAATCCCTCATTAATTGTCAATCACACACCGAAATTTGTTTTCAATGTTATTTTGTTAGACTGAAAACGACCAGTTATGAAAATACTCGAAAATCATTATTTCAGCTCATTATCATAATGACAAAAAGGATAATAATGACTATTAAATCATAATAACTACTGAAGCCCTTTTTCCTTTTTCATCAAAAGTATCATTAAAATTTGATCCCTACACAATTTCGATTGAAAGAAAAAGCCTCAAATCATGTCAGCCGATTAAAATTATATTACATACATTTTTTAATTTCTCTTGTTTTCATTTAAATGGAAATTGTTCACCCAAACACACACACGAACACATTTGTAGGACTCCGATTTTTATGTTTTCCATAATATTGATCGTTAAATAAAGAAAAAAGGCTTGTCAATTTTCATTGAAATCATAATAATGATAAAAAAAAATAATTATGCTAATCGAGATCAATGATAAAATATCAAATTTTTGTACTCAATCTGCTTTTTCGATAATCTCTTATTAAAATTATTACTTGTTTCATGATTTTTTGATTTCGGTTAAAGTGCCATGCTTTTTACATGTTTTCTTTGTGTACCGAAAAATTTTCATACACATTCATTATTATTTTTTTTTTAATATTTGAATAAAAGCTAAAATTGTGTAGTTCATGCGCGATAGAGTCATGTCCTTTTATATTGTTTGCATTGAGAGCAAGAGAGAAAATTATCCATTATTTTCGGTTTTTTGTTCAATGACTTATTATTATTTTCTTATATTTCTAATTAGAATTGAAGTATAACAATTAAATTCTCAAGTTATCATAAAACTTTAAAATGAATAATGATAGAGAAGGGTGATTTTCTTATGCCATCCTTATAAATTTACTTTTTTTCTTGTATGTGATGATGATAAAGAGAAAGTTAACTGTAGACGAGTGAAAAGCCGACACCATGCTTTATTCATGCACTTTTGTTTGTCTCACCAACACACACACAGATACACACAATGATGCGGCCGCTCTTTTTATTATAGTTTTTTTATGTAACATCTCTACATAAAATTCTATAACATTATCGGAAAATCGACTTTTCCATGAGTGTATATGCAATACGTGACACACAAAAAAGGACGTTTATATTTATATGAAGCAAAAAAAGGGCGTTGACTCACATACATTAAATTTATTTCCTCATAACCACAAATTTTCGCTTTTGTCTTTCATTTATGATGCTTTGTTGTTGTTGTTGTTTTTTAGACTTAGTATATTGCATACATAAATTTCTCTATCTTTTGATTCAAGGTAAAGTTTTTGTGTGTTAATAATAAAGAAATATTCAACACACATGTTTCATGCATTTTTATCATTGTATTATGAAAACCATTCAGTTAAAGTTCTTTCTTCTTTAATCATTTAATTAAAAAAAAAGTAAAATAAAATGATATGATAAAGTTTTGTCTTATATTGGCAAAAGAAAAACTTTTTTCATTATTATTATTATTTTTTTATCATTTATAAGCCGCCTTATAGTTTTAATAAAGAAATTGATTATTTTGTCTATAGACAATTTAGATTTGAAAAGTTTTACGGGATTGAAAAGGAAATTATAATCGTGATTCAATAAGTAAAGCGCATTTTGATGAGTTTTGATCCCCTTTATCATCTTAATCCAAAAACGATCTCAAAATTTAGAGAAGCAATTGTATTAATGTCTAGTAAATTTTTTTTAACTTATTTTCCTGATGATAAAGCACACAAATCTCATTCAAAATGTTTCTTCTTCAAACGGAAATTACAATAAGAAATAAAAAAAAAATTCTTTTTTTAGGTCATGTTAAGTATACTTTTAACAAAGATGAGTATTGTCTTGACCTGAATTCAATCAATATTGAAATTTTATTTTACAATTATTATAGATTTCATTTCAGAATAAGAAATATTCTATGACGATAAGCGATGATAATAAAAAAAAATATGGAGAAAGTATCAAAAAGAAAAAAAAATACAATAATTAAACACAAAATATCACACAAGTCTTTATTGGTTTAGCTCAACCTAAAAAAAACAGTTAAAAGTACACCGCACAACATATACCTTTAAATTTTTAAGTTTAAGTTTAAAAAACACACGAAAACAGTTAAAATATGTGTGGAGTAAGAAAAGAAATAAATAAATAAATAATAAATATTATTATAAAGATACAAGAAATAAATTCTTTTAAAATAATTTTTCCCACAGTCACTCACACTATCATAAACATAATAAAAAAAATAATAATAATAAAAACATATTAATATTGATGATAACATACAAATTTAATAAAAATACACACACAAGAGCGAGAGAAAACAAAAATAATATGTAACAAAGTCGCAAAGTAAAACAACATGACACCTTATATATAAATTCTTTTTTTCTTTATAAAAATATAAACAGCAATTCACATTCGCAGACACTTACGCAGGCGCATATCTTTCATAAATGAATAAAATAAAAATAAATATTAAGAAAGGAGAAAAAAAATAACTAAGAAGAAAATATTTATTTTGTATTTGTATCGAGATCGACAATATCGCGTTTGTACATAAATATTTTAAACATCAGAATAGGCATCAAATGAAAAGCAAAATGAATGACAATTGAACTCTTTTTAAGATGATTATTACGGTAAAGTTTTTTAAGATGATTGGATGAGAATCGTTCGATTACCAGGAAAATTTATCTTCTTGTCTTCTTAAAAATTTGGATGATCGATATCGGACCTCTATCGTTGTATTACATTTTTTTATCAGGATGCTTTGCTATCAAGGAAAATGAAATCTACTCAGGTAACAAATCTGTCTTGAAAGGAAAAATGTATTCCATGACATTATGTGCCCTCTTGTAAACTTGGTATCATATTTTTTTAATTTTATCATAAATTTTGACTCTTCACAGAGGAATGCCAATTCCTTTCTTATTCAACATTCCTTGTCGCATGCCAGAAATTCAGAATTATTACTGATTCTTAGGACAAGATTCTGACAATGCCTCATCATTAGATTATTGATCCCAATTTTCATTCATCTTCAGAAATTTGATCCAATTTCAAGTAATTGTAAAGAAACTTTAACTGGACTTTAAATCAAGAATTCAAATAAAATTATGTATTTAATAATAATAATAAAAATTAAATGTAAAAATAAAAAAAAATGTTTATAAGTAAAGCTCATCGTTCATTGAACTTGTATATAATTTACTCATACACAATTTTTTTTTATTTTTTATATTATTGTTATTATTCTTATTATTATTACACTTATATGAGTATTCTACTTGTTTTGCTTTACAATATCATCATACACACTATTTTTAATTCACATTTATACTTTTTTTTTTTAAATAACTTACACATATTTTTCATATAATTTATATGAATGAAGCAAATAGAGGTTTGTGTATGTGTGTTTTTGGTATTACAACGCCGTGTTGAGCGAGATCACAACATACTTTTCATGTAACATAACATGGTAATATATTACATAGTTTATTATTATTCTCTTATTCTGTTTTTTTTTACTTTTAAAATTTAATATACATAATTTTTTTTTATAACGTGTCGTCATTTTATTTTACAATGGATAGAGAGATAGACAGAGAGAGGGAGAATAATCGTCTTGTAATGTGCTGCTGTACGGCTTCTTTAATTTTTTTTTTGTTAATTTATGTTTGTTTAGGTTTTGTTTTTTTTTATTCTTCATTAAATCAATACATGTTCAAATAATCATACGACTAAAAGATTATAATTTACTTAAAAATTCAAAATACTATTTTTGAAAGGAATGACAAGAATTCGATTATTAAATTGTCAATATTTCACTGATGCTTTCTTTAATTTATTCCCAAAATGTATAAAAAAAATAAAAATACCAATTAAAGGGTGAATGACCTGATTTCAATATAAAATCAAATATATTTGACTTTAACATTTTTATATGTAAACAGTAAACTATATGTGTTTTTTTTTTCTAATGAATATTAAAATAATTTTTTTCCTTTAGTTTTTAACTTTATGATTATTATTATTTGTTATTCGTTCATATATGTATATAAATATTATATGTATATTTTATTATCATTATTATCATAATTTATATAATTAATTCATACATGTTGTTTAAGATCCATGTGAATTTTTGTTTTTTTCGGTTTTTTATGTTCTAAAGGAATTTCATTGATCAAAATCCGAAAAAAACAACAAAAAATGAAACTATTTATGAATTAATAAATAAATAAAATGTTTATTAATATTATGATGATAACATGATTTCAACATGAAAATATTTGTTAAAGAATTTGCTTAAATTTTTTTTTTCATTGAATGAAAGGTACTGATAAAATGAAATGAAACGAAAATAAGATTCAAGTCGTTTCTCGCCTCATCATTATTAATTTCTATCATCGTTATATTATTATTGAGCACAGAACACACACATACTTTACATTGTTAAAATAACTTTTATATTGCATGCTGCCGATTTTAAACCGGATATTCTAATAAATTGCAGACAAGTTCTTCCGATTTTATTTCATACAAAACTTTAAAAGGCACATGCTTTAATGTGTATTAAATAATAATAATTTGAATAAAATCTTTGTTCTCTTTCAAAAGAAAAAACAGTTTTTTTTTTGTATTGTAATTCCACATGTTGAATGATTTCTTAATTTCATGAGACAATGTTATTTAAAATTTTCTAATTTATATATTTAACTTGAAGGAAAAATAGTTGTAGAAAAAAAAATACCGAAAGACGTCTAGCCGGAGTCTGAACTTAATGTTCACATTTAAAAGTGAGCTAATAATAGTTTTAGTTTTAATTTTAAATTCAATTCTAGTCTGAACGACAATTTTCTTTGGTGTTTCATCATGAAGATATGATGAAATGTATGAAAATGTCTTGAAAAATGTCCGAAATTATCTTACTTTACTATATTTTTTTGTTATGAAAACAATAACAATATAAATATAATGTGATCAGAAAAATGGGAGTCAACCCACACAATACGTTAAATTTCATCTGTTTCAATTCATTTCCTTTAAAAAAAAAACTATAATAGTGGATATACTAATTTTGCTGGGTCATCTATTGTGGACATTTAAATTTTTTTTTGCACACACATTAAATTTTATACACATTTTTTTGAAGAGTTTATACACATTTAAGAAGAGAAAGAAAAAAATACAGTAAAGTAAATTAATAGTGTCTATACGAAAATACAGTAGATAATACAGTAATAAATTAAAGAATTTATATATGATGAAAGTATATAAGAGCAAGCCGTTATATTTGTATATGCACCTAAGAAAGAGTAAAAATCAACTATAATAATAACAATATAACAGTTTCGATATATGACTACTTGTAAGTAAGTATTAAATATGAAAAAAAAAGTAGGTCATGAATTCAGACTTAGACGCAATAACTTAATGATCTATTTTTCTTATATATAAAGAATACGAAAATGTACATATGATAATAATATGAAGGTATGCAGTAAGTTAAAAAAACGGTTAAAATCACAAACTACCGTCAGTATTTCTTTCTGAAGGCTTTTAAATGAAAATCTCAAGAGCATCCTTGAATCGGCACGAGGTAATGATGAAATATTTTGATTGAAATTCAGTGAATTATGCAACTGATTCATCAAATTCAATGAATGAATGAGTGAATAGTCTCCATACCATGGAATATAGACACGAATAATATCACTTTATTTGTATGTAGAAAGTTAAAATTGATGATGGATCTATTAATGAAAGAATATCGTTTCTTTTCATTTTGAAAACTAACATCCGCAAGATGATACATTGTAAGTTTAAAAGGAGTGACAGAGCAAAGTAATTCACTTCAAATTTATTTTACAGTCCATGGTCCAAATTTTAAGTCAAGATTTTTTTTCTTATATACTCTCATTTAAAACAATATAGCATCTCATTTTACTATCATTATCTCTGCCATATTTGGGTTTAAAGTACAATATGACATCATATACACTTCAATTCCTTCCTCAATTCATTTAAAAGTCCAATTCAACTAACAAAAAAAAAACAAATTCAAACGTTACCGGCATATGGCAGACATTCGGCAAAAATTGCATTTATCCACCTACACACCAAAAGACCTCATTTTTAATCATCATCATTATTATCTGTTACTACATCAATGATGATGAAAAAATGAATACAAATACATATAACATCCTACTTAGGTGTATTTTTACTATAAAAAAAAAATAAACACAAAACAGTCTGATTGTGATTGCAATCAACACAAAACGTTTTGTAGTGTGCAGTGTATTATAGAAAATTATGTATATATGTCTCTGATTTTATGAATGAAATTTTGTGCACTCTGATATACAATTATTTGTAGTTGTAGTAAAGTATAACGATTGCGATATTTCTCTTGTGTTCGATCATAATAATAATAATAATGAATAAACATATCCATCTACACTACACACACGCACACACACATATTATTGGTATTTATTAATAATAATAAGTGTGTTGCCGGAAATACATTAAATTATTTGTATAATGCTTTTACGTAGTTTTTTGTTTTCTTTGCACTCCTAATCACATTTAGTTATGGCGATGTGTGTGCGTGTGTCTGTGTAGGTAGCTTTATTATTTATAGATTTTCTGTTTGTTTTTTGAATTTTTTCAATGAAATTTTTCAAACTGCATCGGATAGATGTCTTAATATGGTATCGTTTGATTTGAATTAAACTGACTTCATTTTAACAATTCAATTTCCAGAATTTTGATCTTCATGTTAACGGATGATGAAAATGTTTATAAAAATTTACATCTAATCTTAATTTTGACACATTTTATTTTAAGCCTTAACGGTTTCTTTCATATAATAGACATTACCTTTTTGAGTGAGAATGTGAAGAGAACACTTAAAAAATTATTAAAAACAAAAATGTATTTAAAAAGTTTTTGTTCATTAATACTTTACTTTTTTTGCACATATGTATTTACTTGGGTCGTGTGTGACCTAAAATGAGATCAAATGCGCGTGTTTGTAAAAGAAAGTTGTAAATTTTAGATGTTGTTGATCTACTGAACTTGTAGTGTTTTGACACTTTATTGTCAATATTTGAACAATTATTTAGATTATTAGAACATTTTTGTTGTGAGAGCGATTTAACTGTAAATTGTATCAACCCACTAAACATCATCAGGCATCACTTGATTTGAATGGGCTGAAATCATAACATGACACCTTGATTTTCATTTGAAAACCCTTCTAAGTTTATATTACAAGAATTGTTTTAAAAAAATATGACCAAAAGAGAAATTTAATTTAATCATATTTTCTGTATTATTTATCGATATTCGATTGACGTAATTACTCTACAATATTGTACACATAAACTATAAATAATGAAATGAAATGTAAAAGTTTTGATACGTCATATTTGTTTCATTTACGTTAATCTAAACTGTTTGCGTCTAAATGATATGAAAATAAATGAAAATAATAATAAAAAAAACGAACAATAATTTATCCAAACAATGTGTTAAGCACGTGGTCTCCGATAATCTCAAGTTAATCTAATTTTGCATTTGACGCATTATGTAAAAAAATAAAAAATAGTTTGACTCACTAATTGAGAAATTCTTTAAGACATACTTAAATATTGATTCATATTGTATGAATTTTATTTCGAGTTTTTCTAGGAAAATTCAATGAATCCAAATATCAAATATTGGTAATGGAATACAATGAGTAAGATAATTGTTTTTCTAGTTTCTATGTGAATAGAGAGCACATGTGACGTGTTTTGATGATTCATGCTTTGTAAATGTTTGAATAATAATTAGAGTAATAAAAAAATTCTTTTGATGACGAAAAAAATACTATTGGTGACATAAAACTGTGTTGCCATCGCATTTTTTTATTGTTCATCAATTAAATGTGATTCAACTGAATATTTGATTGAATGATGAATGAAATTCAACTAAATTGAGAGTTCAAACAATGTGTGGGTGCTTAAATTAAATTATCTCATAGGTGTGTGTGGTCTCTTGTTCTTTGATTAATAAATATGCGAAAATATTGAATTTAACCTACCTGAACTATGTGAAAATTGTTCTAGTGTTGCTAAAATCTCATCTTTTTGTTGTGCTATAACCTCGGGCGATTCTGTTTGTAAAATGCATTCGAATGCCTTTGTATAGAGTTCTCTGTAAAATACAAGAAAGAAAATGAAAAATTATAATCAGTTGTTTTTTTTATCATCATAAAATGTTACATTACTGTAAACAGACAATTTCAAGTACTAATACAAAAAAAAGAGAAATATTTTCAAATAAAACAGACAACGATATAGAAAACATTGCATTACACACACACACACACACACATTTTTAAATAACTGTTCTTCAGACTTGAGGAATGTAACAAGTGCTTGTCTTTTTATTTGAAATTCCATTCCATACAATTTTTTTTCATTATTATTTTCTTCTTCTTCTACTCGTTACTTTTGTACAATTATTTTTCAAATTGAGTACAAACACACAGTAAATGTTACATTTTTTTGCTTTTAACCTCATTCTCTTACAAACTTCTTATTAAGAGTTATATTACACAAAGATGAAGCGATTTGCATGAAAATTCAATAGTGTCGCAATATTACCGATATCTAACACTCAGCCCTTTTCATTTGAAACTTAAAAATTTTATAAACAAATAAAAAAAATTCTTTATCATGAGCAAGCAAATACATTAAAGTGCATTTTATTAACACACAACTTTGGCGCCATCAATATAAAACAACATGCACAGACATACATTTCTATGCAATTTTTGCACATATATGAATTCATACCGATGATAAATGTGCAATCTTTTGTTTATTTTATTTTTCATTTGTATTATATTTATATTTGTTTGTTTTAAATTTGAATTTAAATTCAAAAAAACACAAACTAAAGAAAAAAAATAATAACAACAAAAAATATAACATGATCGTCGTCAACGCCGATTACGATTTATTATGTGTATTGTGTTGTGTTCATTTTAACAAAAAAAAAAGTTTGCCTCAACAGCAATTTAGTGGTTTCCTAGAATTAAAATGGTGCGCGAAAATGTTCATTGTCTGTCTGACTTGTGTTTCTTACAGTTTTTTTTTTCCTTTTTGAATTGAAATACAGTGATCGGCTTTAGCTTTTAACAAGAAGTTTGTAAAATTGGTTCAAAATTCAAATATCTATCGATAAATTCATTAAGGGAGGCACCTTAATTAAAATTCATATGTCTGTCACTGAGCACTTTTTTTCATTTCAACTGAATTGCATTTTATTTATTCTTAGAAAAAAAAAACTTAATGTTAAAGTATGCCATGAAGCACAAAATCAAACAGAAAGTTCATTAAACGCAACAAATTTTATGCTTAAACGTTAATTTAACAAAAACGAAGTAAATCATGTTAATTTTTATCATAAATATATTAATCAATATGAATTATGAAAAAAAATCACTTTAACAGTTAAAACAAAGAAGGAAATTTTAATTTCACTGAGTTTTTAATCTATGAATGAATAAAAAAATATAACAAAATTCATCTGATGTCACACATCTGTGATATGAAATTTTGAAATAAGACAAAAAAAATATATGAATGAATATTTTTTTTCTTCGTATCAGTATTTTATTTTTTTACGCTAATAAATAACAAAAAAAAAACAATAATAATAATTGAATGACTATGACTATAAAAAATTGACACAGTATCTGGTATCAGTGTGACCTGTACCACAATTTTTCATGAAATGCGAAAAAAAAAATTCATTGAAGAGGTATTAATTTTGAAATTAACATATGGTGTATTTTTTTTAATTTGAAATATGAATTAAAAAGAAGAATAAAAAAAAAATAATTTACTAAGTAGCATTTGATCACCATATTTTTTTTATGATTAATATTCGGAGGTCGTACACTTTCAGTGATAATAAAACATGAATGAATTTTTTTTTCCTTACTTCTTCTTATTCTTAAAGTGATTGTGTATGTGCGTAAGTAACAAAAAAAATGTAAGAAATATCACATGATAATAAAATATTTAAAATTAAAAATTAAAATGAGCAAAAAAAATAATGAGAATTGAAGTCAATGTGAAGGAATTTCTAGAGTCAACATATTTAGAGGATGTTATAAATTGTCTTTGTCAACAACTAACAAATATCATTCATTAGTTCTTTTGGTCTCATATACATATAATTCGATGATTTTACAGTACAATCAGCACAAGAAAAAATTTAAGTGTAGTAAGAAGAAAACCAATTTTTATGCAAATAAAATGTAAAGCACGTATAAAGTGCTTGATTGGAATTTAAAGTCACATCCGTGAGTGATTATCGTTAAATTTTGTATATTAATATAATTTGTTTTCTTTAAAAAGTTTTAACGGATTTTAACGTTAAACATGAAATTGTGGTTACATTTTTTTTTTCTTATTTGATCTTAAAACTGTTGCCGATGCACTTTACTGTAAAAGACACATTTTATTTGTGTGCACTTTTAAATAAACATTTACGAGAGAGAGCAACGTACACGGCGAAATAAATAAATAATAAAGAAAAAAAACAACAACGTCAATGTATAAACAAACGTCCGAGACACATAAGTTGTGATTTAAATTTTATGAATGAAAAATATGTGTATGTAGATTGCATTTGTATACATTGATAATTGAATTGAGACAGATAGAGTCGATGTTCAGTATTATTATTTACATTGCATTATGAAGGATTTTGCACAAAATTATTAATAATAAATATATATAATACAATTCGTTGTCACTCTGTCTTTATTCATTTTTAACATATATAAATGGCATTAAAGCCGGAAATTACGTAATCTATACATGTGTTAATGTTATATTTAATTTAAAATTATTTGTTAAAAGACACAAAGAAAAACAACAATTTCTTGAGGAAGTTGTCTATTTTTGTATGTGATTTTCTTTAATTTAAATAAATATGTATTTAATAATTAAAAGGTCTCATTTGTGTGTGCAAATCTATTCACATTTGTACTACACACATTTAATAATAATAATAATAATAAAAAGAGTCATTCAATTTCCCTTTACATTATTGTTGTTAATGATCAGACATCATGATGATCAGAAGAGAAGGTGAATGACCATAGAAATGTATTATGTTGAGGTAAAATATGTGTGTACGTTACAACAAAAAAAGTGTATAATAACAAACGCATCTATATGCATTTTATATTCAGTGTATGTGTGTGTTTTTTTCATTAAAATGCATCTTTCTTACTCAAGTCAGACATACAAAAAAAATTGTTTTTTTTTCATCGTTATGTAGTGAATACACACCGGTTATGTACAGAGAAAATTTTATTGATGTTCATCATCATCATTTAAAAATTTACATGTGTGTGTGTGTGTAAGTGTGTATGTAGCATACACTGCAAATGTAACACATGTGCTCCGGTATCTACTTCCGGCATAAATACAAAATAAACAGATAGACATGTGTGTTTAAATATGAAATGAAAAAAAAGTTCATTATTATAAAAATTATGAGCACATAAATTTACTTCTATGTGTGTGTTTGTGTAAGCGTTTGTTAGAAGGAACTCAAAATATGAAAAATCATCAATATTAATGACATTTCATATTTTAAATACAATGCAGAGAAGGAAATTGAGTCACTCATGATTGTTTGTTAATGATACTTTCATTGAAAATCAAAGAAAATAAGGGTTATCATTTGATTAGAAGAAATTTAGAGACCAATTTAGATAATTTACAAGGAAAATATACATTCAATATGTCGCATTGGCTTATTTTAACGCATCCATTTTAAAAAACGGTAGTTATTATCTAATCTAATCATTTTAAGTTAGATTTTTTTTTAAATGCTATGATTTTCTTATCTTGGAATTTTAGCGCCAATGAATCATTTTTATAGTAATATTTCATTGAATTCACCTAAGATATGAGATATGAAAAAGTATTTTTTAATCCTTTTTCAAATAATTTCATCAAAATGTAGACCACACTATGCTTTGAAAAGTAAAACCAAAATTAATATTAACAGCTAGGAAGAAGAGGTGAACAGGAAGAGAGCACACTCTTCTTACATTAATATACACATCTATGTTTAAATATTATGTGTGTCGATGTATATACATAATAATATAAATTTTGGTCGTAGAATAAAAATAAAAGTGTGTGTAAAATATTATTATTTTACATTTGTTATATAGAATAGAGTTTTTGTCAAAAAAATATCATACATTAAATGTATACACAATATATGTTCATTTTCTTTTCTTTCTTCGTTTTTTTTTTTAAGTTGTTGTAATATACATTTTTTTTATTGTGGTGTCTTGGCTTGGTTCATTTATACTTTATTCTATTTTTTTTTTATTTCATTTCATTGAAAGAACAACCTTTATTTGAAGAAAAAAAAGTATAGACATACACACACACACACACACACATAGACACATATATATAATAAAACATAGACAAAATAATGTTCTTTTTTTTATTTTATTATATTTGTATTCATAGATGTTGTTTTAAGTAAGTAAGTAAGTAAAGTTAAAATTTAATAGGAACACGCATTTTTATATAAGAATTATAAGAATAAACAGAAAAAATACAGAGTCTATGTATTAAAAATTTGGCTTATACTTTTGTATAAATTATTATGATTATTCATTCATATACATTATATTCCAAAATAGACAAAATAATATTGATCGATATAATGTAAGAAAATAACTTTTGAATTACGATTATTATTCAAGTTGCATTTTTGCTATAAATTATCATCAGTATTCTTGTCAAAAAGTTTATAAGAAAGAATGGAAAAGAAATATTTTTTTTTTGTATTTTTTTTTTCTTTTTAATTTTGATGTTATACATAATAATATGTTAGTAAGTGTATAGAAATAAAATAAAATATTCACCGAAATTCAGAAACACACATTTAATGTATTATATTTTTTATATATTTTTTTGAGTTCATGTATATTATAATAATTTCGAGGTTATTAAACGATATATATAATAATAAACATTCGTACATACATTATTTATACAAATATATGTATAAATGTCTCTTTTTTCTTTATTAACGTGTGACACTTTATAAAGAAACGACCAAAAATATGTCAAAAAAAAGCAAAATGTCTCGTATTTTCTTTGAAATGAAAAAAAAAATTACTTTAAATGTTTAAATTTAAATAAACATTTATTAGCAGAAATTTTTCATTAAATAATGTTTACATTTTATAATATTATTAGGTTTATAGAGTTTGGATTGAAATTAAAAATCATAAAATTTATTAAACAAAAATTACACATGGTATCGCTTTCAATTCAGTCAAATCTATAAAATTGAAGAAATGAATTTTAATTATGCATCTCAAACACATTTTAATGTTAAATATTATGCATATATATATTTATGTCATACTTCCGGATCATATCCGGTGATCAAATGCATTTAAAACCGATTTCAATTTGAATTTCATTCAATTTCGTTTAAAATAAAATATAAAATTTCTTCTTTCATTTTTTTTCTATTTTGATCATCATAAAGCTTTTATAACATCATAGTTCAAACATGTTTGAGAAAAATATAGGGGTGCGTTACATTTTTTTTTACTTTTCATATTATGTTTATACACATGTATACCGTGAATGTATGTTTTATGTTTGTATGAAAATTTCTTTGATACTTTTTTCATTTCATAATTATTTTATTACATTTCTTATCATTTTTATTATCTTATCTTATGTTTTTGGAAATAAATTTTCACTTTTAATGTTTACATTTAATAAATATAGAAGCAAAAAATTGATTTTAGTTAATTTTAATTAAAACATTATAAGAATATACAAATGTTTACAAAATGGCCGACAATGGTAAACAATTTAGGGTAAAAAAAAAGCGGAATCAATTTCAAGCACTTATCACACACTCAGAGTTTTAGAGAAAAAGTTTATTTTTAATATAATTTTTTTTTTATTTTTATGAAATTAAATTATTATTAAATACAAGAATTGTTTTATTAGTTATAATGTACTATTTAATTTAAATACACACCAAATTTGTTTGACTTGTTTGTTGTTGATCCATTGTTTTATTATTATTATTTAATATTAATAATTTTTTTGTTTTATTTCTTTTAGTATTTTATTTAATACGCAATTTCAAAGTATATTTTTTCCCGCATAAATTTAATTAATATTTTTTTTTATATTATAATAATATATATATTTATATGTTATACACTTTGTATAGAGAGTTGTTTAGTTTAGCTTTTTCTTATAAGCCCAAATATAATAACCAAAATGTTTGAGGGCCTTTTTTTAATTTTTTTTCTGTGTTTATATAGAGTTGTATGTTTGTTGTATACTTTTTTTTTGTGAGAACGTAGTAATAGTAATAATAATAATAATAAAAAAATATATACTGGCGATAATCAAACCGACTCCAAATATATTATAATATTACTCTGCAGTACCGCCGACAATCCGACTAACGTCAAACAATTCATAAGCTAAACTGTTTTACAAACTTGAAAACTCTGATTGGCCAGCATACAAAAATATTAGTTTGTAGTTGAAAAGGAACCGATAATATCCGAAGAACGATTTCGTATGAATTGTGTGTGTGTATTTTTCTATCAAAACGTATTTTGGTTCAAGCATCGCAGATCGATAAACTTTGTTTTAAGTATTATTATAGGAAGACCGAAGTTTTTCATTGTGTGTATGCTCCCAGACACCACTAACACACACTCACATAAAAAGACCGAAAAAGCAAAATATACGACGATGACGACCCTCTTTAATATAATGTTAGACAACACAAACATTCATGTAAACTCAGAACGAAAGAAGAACGTGATATTGAGTATAAATTCAATTTATATAGATAGCTACTTCACTCTTTTCGTCTGGTAGAAAAGGCTGACTAACTTATTCTTCGAAGAAAAAAGCAGAATATGTTTTATACACTAAAATAACATGGTATTTTCATCCAAAACGTATAAAACTTGTATCTACACAAACACAAATACACACACATAGGCACATACTGTTAATGATATGTGAGTAAACGCGCGTGCATATCAACGGTGGTGTTACCATTCCGAGATTCCGTGGTATTATAACATTATTTCTATACATTGTAGAAGGTAAGCAGTATATCAAATGATATTTATATGATAAAGTGAAACTCTCTATGATATGTATATAAAAATTATATTAATTTTTATTTCTTTGATATACAAAATTCCACGTGTTTTTCTTTTAACTACCAATTCTTTAAAATTCAACTATTATTTCAATTATTTGTTTAAAATAATAATTGGCATCACAATTTCCAATTAATATGCCATTTCATTCATTTCTTATACGAGTCAGAATATACAGAAAAATACTTTTCATATCCTTTTTGAACAGTATCCTCATGATTCCTGTAAGAATTTTATGCACGAAAAGCAAAATTATCACTTTTTAAACATAAAAAAATAAAAAAAAATTAACAAAAAATAATTCAATTCACTTTTAACTTTACATTAACTTTTAACATACAACAAAAAAAATTAGACAAATATACGAATATTTTTATTTTATTGTGAAAAAGAATGTAGTCAATTTTATGACACGTTATTTATTTTCTTTTAATATTTTAAAAGAAATTATTTAATAGGAAGAAAAATTGCTTCCAAAGGATTTTTAAAGTCAATGTCCCGGTTAAAATCATTAAAAAATTTCTTAAACTTAGCCATTTACCATTTAAATAAAAAATGAAAACGATTCTCAGTTAAAATAAGAAGAATTAGAATCTTTTGTTTAAAATAATTATAAATTAAAAATTAAAATATGAATATAAATTTTAACTAGTATTCATACATATGCAACTTTGAGTTATTCTTTGAATTTACGTCGTATTTTTTATTTTCATTCATCTTTCCATCTATATACGGTATTTTACTGTTTAATTGTGTGTATATGTTATGTATGTATGAAATTGTGTGTATATTGTAAAACAAATGCTTAGAAATTTGTTGAAGTGAAGGCATAATGTGTGTGTCCTTTTCTGGGTGTCTTTTGTGCATATTTTATTTTAAAAGGATTTTGAAAAAATACAATTTTATGATTAGAAATTGAGTCAAGTTTGATTATGACAACATAAAATTGTCAATTTTTTTTTATCAATGAAACGTAAAAAATAATAATCAAAAATAAATAAATACAAATGATGACAATACTCGTTCATTCATAATAATTCGAGATACGTGAATCTTATCAATATTTTTGTTGTAAATATACAATCATCGTAAAGACCCATCATTAAAAACATGTTTAATTTTTTATTTTCATTGATAAAGTTCATATTATAACTCAAATTTTTGAAATAATAACGCTAATGTTTATCAATGAAGTTGTAAAAAAAGGAAGTTGATTTGAAATAAAGTTCTCCCGCCTAAAATCAACATTAAGAATAAGCTTTGGAATATGTTGTGGTTGAATTGAAAAGTCAATGATGATACTCTTGGCACAAGAAATATCGTTTTCAAATCGTCAGCAATCTTAACTCTTGTGATTTAGGTTCAAAAGAATGAAAATATCTGCGAATTATTAATTGAACACACTGTTCTCCAGTAAAAAATTTCGAATTTACAAAAATATGAAATCATCATTACACAGTTCTAGTTTTCGTTATCTTTGTTTTTTTCCACTTTTTTGGTGACAAATTTTATTTTTAAATTTTTTTTTAAATAATATTATATTAAAAGTCCAAATATAAAGATCAATGAATACTTTGTATCGATATTTATTACTTCTTCTTATATATGTATAAGTATAAGTATAAAATATTATCGATGGTAGTACAGAACAATACACATCACCTATGTAATGGACAACAGCAGAAAAAATAAAATGGCGGATAAAAAGTCGCGTGTAGTATTTAAATATATTTTTAATTTGACAGAGAAAGACACATTTTTTAAACAAAAAAAAATTTCAATGAAAAAATAGAAAAAAAAAACATATTTTAAATCAAATTGCGTCACAAATAAATTTCATTTTTAAATTTCTACAATCTTCATGCAGGCACTGAATATACAAGACATTTTTCGTCAAAGAATGAATACACATTTATATAAGAGTGAATTGATGAAAAACCGTCAACGCCTTTTTCTATTTTTATAAAAAAAAAAATAATTTTCATCTCTTCTGGTTTTTCTTTTTTATACATATTTACTTTTAAATTGATGAACGTGTTAGTGTGTTTATACAGGAATATAATGATAATAATAATTCTTTCTGATCTTCACCAAATGTTAAATTTTTCTCTAAATCACATATCTCACTATCGTGTTTTCTTATATTATTTTTTTTTTGTAATAATTAAAAAAGAAAAATATAATAATTTAAAATGTTTAAAAATAGCAAGACAAAAAAAATGTCAAGGTATTTTAGAATATCCATAAAATATATGCAGACATTTATAAAATTTTCAATTAAATGTAGAAATTTTTCATGATTTTATTAAATCGCTTTCCTTTTTCTGATCAGGAAATATGTGAATTGATCTCTTCTCATAAGATGTCAAGAAAATATTGAATAAAAACGTTTAATTGGATGTTTTGTCTTCCATTTATTAAGTTTTTTAAATTAAAAAAGTCAAAAAATTTCACTTTAATTTCATTTTTGAATTTATAGTCAGAAATATTAAAAAAAATGAACACCGTTTTAATTTAAATTCAATTAAAAAAACTTCCTGATTCTTAAATACAAATCATAAATACAGAAGAATGAATAAAAAAATGAGGATAGTTGACAAACCTCCAAAAGAAATCAGGTACATAAGTGATGGGATTAATGTAATAATGATCTAAAGTCCTTTTATGAATGAATGAATGAATAAATGCAACAAATTCAAGACACACACAAAAAACACTAACCAAAGGAATTCATGTGAGTTGCTATACAAAAATTATCCTATT
The DNA here is from genome assembly GCA_900002565.1 of Culicoides sonorensis. NCBI lineage: Eukaryota > Metazoa > Arthropoda > Insecta > Diptera > Ceratopogonidae > Culicoides > Culicoides sonorensis. The sequence continues at coordinate 67,862 of LN483625.1, read as the reverse complement.
TTGTTTGTTTGTTTGATGTTCAAAGGATCAGGTAGATTTTGTGTGATGGGAACGAGTATTTTTTTTATCATGTGAATATTTGATATAATTGTGGGAAAATTAATATTATTTGAATTTCTTTTAATAATTTTTAAGGTTAATAAGTGTGTGAATTTCTCATGGACTGCATTTTTTTCCCAGGACTTTTTTTTAATAATTTTTAATAATATCCTTTTATATGAACAAACATTGGATAATGGTTTTGTTTCAATTAAATCCTGTTAAATTGAAATAATCTTGATTCAAAAATTAAATTTTTAAAAATTAAAAGCACATGTTTTCTATTATTTTCTTTAAAAAAATTAAATTCATTCACTGATAAAGCTGATATATACACATTTCCACATATTATTATGTATATTTTCTACATACACATTTAAATTCCATATTATATCGCGCATTTAATTATACAATGGCGCACGTCAATATAACACATACAATGCGTGGAGGCGTTACTACATAAACAAAGCCAATCGAACAACTTAAATTGAATGTGTGTGTTATTTCACCTATCTCTGTCTCCTTATACTTTGATTGTGTGTTGTATGATCTCATACACAAACAGTATTGTGTATGTGTTTCGAAAAATTTGTCTTTATCAGGAATTGTCGAGTTTTTTCATTGTGAAAAGTCAAATGATTTTCTTGGAATTTTAAGATAAGATCCTTTGAAGACAATTTTGATTAGATAAAAACTGTAACTTTCTTTAAAAATGACTTAAAGTTCAAGATAACGCTCATTTTGTATTATGTACATAACATGTACACAAATAATCTAATAAAATTATGATTGTGGTAGACAATATCTTATCAATACACTCTCAAATAAGATGTGATATTATAATTATTATGTATATAATTTTTTTTTATTTACTTTTCTATATTAGAAAAATGTTTAAATAAAATAAACAACCAAGGTGTTGTGACAAATTATTTTGCACTAACTCAAATAAGTGGAACAGTGAGAAAAGGTATGATAACGATTTGAAATTTTTACATGGACAGAAAATATTTAGAAAACTTCTTGAAAGATGGATTAACAAACATTCGCAAAGTCTCACAACAAGTCTCAAAATAACCCAGGATGTTACACAATATGTGAGTATCTTCTTCATTTTTAAATTGAAAATTTTGTTGAATTGACCTCATTAAAGCTCTAGCACTGAAAACTGAAGTGAAAACTCTAATTTCCATTTCTGAGTTGATCAGGGTGAAAAAACGTCCACCTCAGATCGCAGTCCAATTGTAACTTAATCTCACAGATGATGTTTTCAAGGAGTGCTTCAACCATAAGGGGGTAAAACAAACTTTTGTCAGCCTTTAACGAATTTTCCAACTCATTTTCAGTTATGAAACATAATTTTTCTTTAATTAACAATATTTCAAAAACGTTCATGAAAATTAATAGTCTATAAATGATTTTTCATCTGATCCTTATACATTCACTTGATGTATAAATTTACTTGTTGATAACTTCCTTTTTATCACTATACCGGTAATTTTGTAGATTTTCATTAAAATATAGTAATTGACTTTAAATTAACTTTTCACGCCCCGAAGCAATTTTATACAATTTTTCTAATCTCAGCTTGAATATCATCAAAATACATAGGAAAAATAAAAATCAACTACACTAATTGATGATGATGGAAAATTCATTTTACTTGTGTAATTAATGAGATCTCAGATTTCATGTAAACATTTAATCATAAAATGTGTACAATTAAATTAGGTAAAAATTCATGAAAACTGATTCGTTTTTACAGTAAAAAACAATAAATTCTTCATGATTTGCTTTGGTTCGTTAAGTTGTGTTACAAGTTACAAGAAATAAATAGTGAAAAATAAATTGAAAAACAATAATAAGACAGAAACCGACATTCCATTGCGCCACCAACTCAGCAGCAGGTCAATAAACGACAAAACTATGTGATTTTTTTTTACATATTATTGTTGTTGTTGTTATTTCTCTTCTTCGTTTTCCTTTTATGCTTTATCAAACGAATATTGTATTTCTTTAATTTATTTTGCAATCAACTATTCTTATTATTACTTTTTTATTCAATCTATGTCATAAAATTACAGCAAAGCATTCAGCTTAGAACACTTCTGGTACTATTTTGATCTACATTTACCATGAAAATGTAAGAAATGGAATGCATTTAACAGGTTAAAATATTTTTGGCGCGAAATCTAATCTAAATGTCCGTTAAGAAAACTAGAATCTTAACATCAACATCTAAATCTTGTTTGTATTTAATAACAATTTTAACATCCTCAATTCCTGGAACTGTTGCAAACACATTCCTTTCTTTCGTTTTTGAATATATGTGTATTTTATTATTATTATTATTTTTTGTTGTTAACGAAGAAAAAATAAAATAAAAATTAAAAATCAGAACAGCAATACAAGAAGAAAATGTGAACGATAAAAGGTATACTAAAGAAATAACAAAACAAGACGCAAAAATAAAGAATAACTTAAAGAAAAATAAAAGTCGGTTTACATCAAACATCCAGAGGGTATACATAAAATAATAATAATAATAATAATGATGATGCAGAGTTTTGTGAACGAGTGCAAATTCACGTAGCGAGATTGCATGATGATATAAATGCAAACAATCCCTGTAGCACTTTTGGGTCGGTGTGTACAAGGAGAAACAAAAATATTAATGCATAATGAAATGTTAAAAAGGAGCTTTTTTCAGCATGTTGAATACGTGTACAGTAATGGAAGATGATACAACAAGTGGATCGAATTAGAGGTGAAAACAGTTTTTTTTTTGTTTAATTATTAGTGAATAACAAAGGAAATATAAATAAAAAATAAAGCGCCCTTCTATTAAAACAGAATTTAAAAAAGCTTAACGAAGAGCAGACGGATGGAGTGAGATGTGGAAGCATAATCTAATTGGAAATTTTATGCTAAGTTGTAACTTTGGTTTCTTTAAAGGTAAGCCTCTAAAAAATCATCACCAACTCAGCACTCGCCTCCTTTATAAAGGTGGGTGACCTCAACGGGTCTTTTCTGCATTCTCATTTTTCATTAATTCCAAGTAACAATAGTGCAATCACATTTAACATCAAATAACAGTCGTGTTGTAAATATTGGCGGGAAATGATATAATTATTAGGTGAACCTTGTTATGTTTCTTCTCATCATCATCATCATCATTTCTTTTGTCGTCTGTTTTTCATTCTTGTTTACACAATCGTCCTCTATCATATCATTTATCGTGCATTGTTTTACGCATTATTCTTATTTTGGTGCATTTAATTCGTAAACAAAAATTCTCGGTATATACAGAGAAAAGAAATTAAATTGTGATAAATTCTGATAAAGGATCGCACAAAAGTGAATATATATTTTTTTTATTATTATTCTGTACATTTGAGTCGGTCATTACCCCTCACTCACTCACTTGTTTTGTTTTGTTTTTATTTCAAACAGTTTTTTTTTCTTTTACTATGCTGCATTTTTCAACTCCACAACTTACTAAGTCTCGTTGAATACGGTTGGTTGTGCATATATAAAATGCATTCATTTGTGAATTTTATTCTTTTTATTCAAAGGAATTTTGTGGTCAATTTGCTGTTATTTTTATTAAAGTTCTTATTCAATAGATGATAGTTTTGTCTTGCATGATTATCTTTTTTATTATTATTAATAATAATAATGTGGATGACAATTGAAGGTTTTCTCTCTTTTAAATTGAAAATAATGAAATTTGTTTCCATTTTCAAAGATAAATGAAAAAAAAGTTCAATTTTCAAAATGCAATTTATATAAAAGTCATTTAAATTCATTTTAACTTTTAAGTATGAAATTCTTTTGTAAAATAAAGAATAAAAAAATTTAAATTAAATTCATATATAAAACATTTTTGCATCTAAATGACTTCAATAAAATCGATGTTAATTCTTCAATGTACAAATTCTCTTTTTATTATTTCTGAATATGCAGCAGACTGATTGTGTGTCTGTGTGTGCACCGAGTTAGTGAGTGAATTGTATTTTAATTTTTTTTTATTATTGATTTTTATATCAGAGCAGACATACAACCAAGGAAATATGAGGAATGTGGCAAAGCAGGCAAACAACAAAATGGAAATATACAATGTTGCAACTTTTAATGATCATGTTTATTATTATTGTGTTTACATTATTAGTTGTTGTTATTATTTTAATAATATCGACTTAATGAAATGTGCGGTAAAGTGGAGTGGTAACTGATTAAATTTATGGAAAAAAAACATCAATTTATCAGGTAAGAATATTAAATGCATTTCAACAAATAATCAATTTTTGTTTTGTAGAGAGACGAAAGAATCTGACAAAAGAAGCGTGTTTTAATGGAAAATCTCAGAACACGTCAAAGTCTTTAAATTTCTTTAATAAAGCTACCCAAAAAATTTAAATCTGCCTTAAAGATATCGCATCACATAAAGTACATTTTATAGTTCGATCAAATTTCATATACAAACATTTTATCCATTCACTTGTTTACATTCACAAATTAAATTTTGCCTTAAAACACCCATAAATTAATTAACTGTGTCTTATATCTCTTGCATATAAATGTTAATTAATGTTAAATCAACTTTGAAACAACTTAGTCAAGTTTACCTTTTTAAACGGTGTATGCATATATTTATACATTATCATTATTATATTCGTATTTTCTAGACTATGTGACGATTTTGAATTGATTCATAAATAAAATTTAGTTGCATGAATTTAAAAAAAAAATATAGGAAATATAATAAATTTAAACATGAATGAAAGATCTCAATTATATTTCGAACCGTTACTGTATTATTAAGGTATTTGCTTTTATTTTGGAAAAAGTAAACACACATACATTAAGGAGAAAAGTGAAATATAATAAAAAAAGAAATGATAAAATATCAGTAAATTCTTTGAATACTTTAACAAGCTCAAAACTAGGTCATAATCAACAAATATTGCGATCGCGACAACAACATTATATACTTTTTTTTTCATGTGTGAATGTAATGTACGTGTAACGTTACACACATTAATAATAATAATAATAATAATAATAAACAAAAAAAATGAATATAAACGTTTTTTACGACAATTTACAGTATATTGTTAAAATGATGCGGCAAAGTTGAAAACATTTCTTTTTCAATTTCAGCATCATCAATATATGTGTGTGTGTGTGTATGTGTATAAGAAAGTCTTAAGTGTTTTTGCTGTTGTCGTTGTAACATATGATACACAATATGCAGTTATTATTTTTTTTATTATTATTATGGAAGTACTTGTGTGTTAATAAATTTTGTATTACTAATAAATTGAATGGAATGCAGATTTTTTTATTTGTTTTTATCATTTTTTACATATATGGAATTTTTAAATGTGTTCAATTGAATTGATGCATAAAAGGAGATTAAATAAGTTTTTTCAATTCAACTTGATTAACATTCTAAGTTTTTTTTGTTCCTTTTCGATTTGAGAATATATAAAAAAAAAATTATTATCAGTTCATTCATATGCGTGATGATGACGTTCACAAAATTTGGTTTAACCGATAAAGCAATGTACTGTGAATTCTACCAGTATATGATGAATGTGAATGTTGTATATAATGTGCGTCATATCTGGATTTTGCAAGAATTGACCGTGAGAAAAATAATTTTGAGATATCAGGCATTAATTTTTGTTATCAGCTCAGTGTTATTCTAGATGCATTTTTCGTTTTCCTATTTCTAAAAGTGATATAAATCGAATCTTTCTTTATTCTTGATTACTTGATCAAATAACTTCAATGCTTTTTTTTGCAAAATATGTGGAATGTATTCCGTGAATTGAACAAAAACATGTTTGATACAGTTAAACAATTTATTAAAGAAGAATATTCGTTTATAACACGTTAAAAATTTCAAAACTATATTCAATATCTGCAGCAATGATACCACATTGACTCTAAGGAAATCAAGAAGAAATTTTAATACAAAACAGTAACTAAAGTACATTTATTTCTATTTTTCATAATATTTCTTATTCATATTCCATTGAATGGTTCGTAAACAAAAATTTTATTACTTACAATTTACAAGAAAATACGATATGAGACTCGTTTGTTATATTTTTCATAAAAAAAAAACAAAATACAACGAAATGCGTTTTGTTTACATTTTTAAAGTTTGTCGTTAAATTAAATGTACAAGAACATCGTAAGTGCATATTGAATGTAAGCATGAATTAAATTTCATTTCTGAGGTTCAAATCTCAGTTTAAGATAAAAAGATGCAGCACCAAACATATTTCTGTTTTACTCAAAGATGATGTTTTTTTTGTTGTTGTTGTTAATAAAACAAACAAAAATTTAACTTAAAATTGATGCATCACCCTGTATTTCTTGGAATTTAATTCAAAAATCTTATATGATGCTGTTTTCTAATGTACACAACATACACACTCACACACAGCCAGAACGAAGTACCATAAACGAACCAAAACCGAACAAGCGTCATCTTACACTAATATGCATATACTTGGTTTATTTAATATACACACAACATTTATTAAAACGCATTCTAGGTCAAAATCAGTCTGCATTCCTTTAAAAAATATTATATTTTAGAGTTTATACACACAATATATGGTGTCGTATAATAGAAATAATAATAATATGGAAAAAAAACAAAGATAAAAGTTAAAAAAGAAATGAAGAAGAACATGTCTCACGTAAACAACAAATTCTCGTTGATGATGCTCTTTGTAAAATGAATATAAAAGAAGAAGAAACAACACACACACATATTTTCCGATCTGGAACTACAGAAGAAAACAAAATCAAAAGCCAATGATCTGCATCAACAACATCTCATAGGAATGCATAACAGACATAACATACACACACACATACATTAATGTTTAAAGTACTGTTGGAACCAGGACTCTTCTTTGCGTTTCATTGAGGAAAAGTTAAAAATCTACGATGTTTTGATGGTCATATATTAAAAAAATATGTGTATTGGTGAGAGGGAGAACCTGTTTTTTGTTGTTTACTCTTTTATTATTGTTTAAAAAAAAAATAAAAATACTAATAACGACTAACTCTGACGACGACGACTAAAGTTAATTAAAAGTTCAAACACTTTTCAAATTTTAAATGGAATAAAAAAATTAAAGACATTTTTAACATAAATGTGAGATAAATTCTTTAATTTCAATGGAATTTCAAACACAATTTCACTTTAAAAGTTTACATTCAATTATGTATGTTGATGTGTGACTTGAAGTGTGTTCAAATAATACTTGGAGGAAAATCTGAAAAAAGTGATAATCGTCAAAAGCAACTATGACTAGGTTTCAACGAATTTTGGTCAAAAAGTCTGTAGAATTTCAAAATTGTTTCTGATATTCCCATACAAGTGAATTTCAATTCAAAATACTTCTTTATAACAAAATTTATAATTTAAAACGCATTTAAAACATTTAATCTTAAATTTATATGCATAGCTGCATCTTTTTCCCTTCATACTATACGTGAGATATTGTCAACTCGATCCATGTAATTCAGATTAGATCGATATTAGAATACAATCCTACGCATAATTTAAAAAAAAATAATAAAGAATAGAAATGAAAAAGTTGATTCACTTAAAGGCACTAACTAAGTTCATTTATTCAAGTAAAAAAAAATATTAAAAGACCACCCGAATACATAAAAATAAAATTTTGTGATATAGTGTAACCTGTTTCATATTCTCTTTATTTTCTTATTATTATTATTATTAAATTTAGTGTCAAACAATTATAAAACTGTTTTAAAACTGAAGTAAATATGGAAGAATTTTAAAGTTCATTAACATTTCAAATGTAGTTGTCAATGTAAAATCAATGACTTGACATTTTTCTAACTCGAATGTTAATTTTTATGTAATACAATCCTGAAAGAAACCTGTTTAAACATGTTCTTTGGTCCTTCCTCAATTTTGAAATTAGAAATGTTTCATTTTCCAATCTACAATTATTTTTTTCTATGTTTTTATATTGGGGTTGAATAAACTTTCCAGACATTACAATTAATAACCTATAAATAAAAATAATGATAATCGAGCCAAACATTGAATAGAAGAAAACCTTTTATAAAATGAGGGTAAAATTACTTTCAATGCATATGTATTGGCATCTGTAGTTGTTGTTTGAATTGAAAAAAAATAAAATTTAAAAACTATTACATTCATCCCCTTATTTTTCTTTTTTCCAAATAATTTATAAATGTATATGGAACATTGTTCAAATGTAGGCACACAAAAACAGACGAAAAATATCAGTCTGGCAAAAAAAAAGTGAATATATTCATTCTATCAAAATTATAACGGTGTGTGTTTTTATTATTTGCCATGACATTGCATTTCTGTCCAGACAATGTGTAACCCACAAAATTTGTTTTAATTTATAAAATTTTATTTGTATGATGGTAGTCCTTATTCATGCGTGTACTTTGGATGTGAGTGTATTGAAGAGTTTAGCAAAAAAATTAAACAAAAATTGCCAGGTGTTAAACTTTTTTTGAACGTATCAATATATTACAATAGTTCTTAATAATAATAATGATGATGATTATTATTAGTAGAACACGTTCTCGATTTTTTTTAAGAGACGATTTATTTTTTGTTCAACTTTCAATGGATTGGCTCGATTGCTGCTTGCATTAGGGACCGAATATGTGCTATGTTGAATATCCGAAGGAAAATATCCATGTGATTAAAAAAATATTTAGAAAAAAGGTAAAATCAAATAAATATTCATAATATTTTGTATTTAGTGGGTCTGACTGACCTCTTTTCACGTAAAAATTACAGAATTTTTATTTGAAACCATTCTACTTGCTCGTTATCACCATGATATTACAGTATTTATTCATTTTTCAAAACAATTTGATTCAAATTGCTCTTGCCTCGAGCAAATCTCTCGTTTAAATGCATTATCATGTGTAAAATATAAGAATATTTCATCAAATGTACCGAAATAATATGATTTGCTATGTTAAAAAAGAAATCATCTCTCAATAAATTTACTTTTCAAAAATTAAAATTAAAAGGGAAGAAACAGCGAAAAATAAGAGATGATCAACAAAAAAAGATATCGTTTCACACGTTTTACTTTATAAGAAAAAAATATTAAACTTCTTGTTATAAAAATGCACATGTTTGATCGCGACGATGACGACTACGACTCAGCAGTAGTAACTTTGAAAGTATTTTGCAGATATTTTTCACATTTTAATATATAAATGCATGTTAGTAACACTTAACACACACACACACACACACACACAAAAACACAATATTAAAAGTACTTTTTTATTATTATTGAATGAATTGAACTCTGTCATGATTCGATTAAAAGAGACTCCTTATTATAATATGAGAGTTATGATAAGACATTTATTTTGTAAGTTGAAAAGAACGAACATAAAAACTTAATGGTTTTAATCATGGCGCCATTCATGATGATACCACATAATATAACATAACACATGATGATGTATGGCGGCTTAAAATTTTAATAATAAGGTGAGAAATTGATTTGAAATATGAATTTATGCAAGTTATAATGCGAAAAGAGAAAATAAGATTCTGTAAATTGATTGCACATTTATTGAAGATTTATTTAAGATACGGGTGCGATCTCAACACGACACATAAGACATCTGTGAAGTGAGTAGCAGATGTCCTTAAATCGTAATCTCTATCCTGTCCCAAAAAAAAATAATAAAATATCCACCAGAAGACAAATCAAGGTGCAAATATTATGTTAAAATTTATAAGATTAACTTGCATCACCTGCGTTTATTGCTTCAAATGTGCCTGGGCTTACACTGAACAGCCACAATTACAGGTAAAATTACATAAAGTTGCATTTAATCCTTAAAACTCCTTAAAATTTGGATTTACAGTGCAATTTCGTCTTATTAATTCAAATAAAGAAGCACATGTCCCGAAAATTAATGGTAAATATTAATTTCATTTCAATTTTGAACAAATAAAAATTGAGGTTGCATCTGTCTTCTTTTAAATATTACTTTATATTTTCCATATGTTTAAAGTAGAAAAGTTGAGTATTTTTATAGGTTTTGACTTTAAAAATGGAAATATCCGATTTTCAAGTCCAATTAAAATATATATTGTCAACTTTGCTTGTTTCATATCCTGTTACAGTTTTAACTTTATAAGTCAATGATTTCATTTTTTTTTTAATTTTGAAATAAGAGCAAATGTTGTGATACTTTTCATATTGATTTTAATATATTAATCACAAAAAGGCACGAAACAGGGATCGCATTTGAAGTATGATGAAAAATATACAAAAAAAAAAATTGTGTAGATATAAGGGCAGCTGCAAAGTTTAAAAACGCATTTGAAAATTAATGAAGGCATATGTCTTAAAATACAAGATATATATTAAAAAAAAAATTTAAGCGTAAGAAAAAAAAACGATGTTTAAATTTGAAAGCTAGCACGTGCTATTCACGTAATTGTAGAAAACTTCATTTAAAGTTTTCTCGTAAATTGTTCCTTTTCAATCAACAGTGTGTTGGTGTACGTTGATGACGATCATCATCGCGATCATTAACCGAAAAAGAAAAACATTCAGATTTTGAGTAATAATAAACGAATATTAATCACTCTCACAAACATACAACTGTTAACATTAAGGATTACCATTTTATGATATTTGTTGAATATAAAATTTCTGAATAACTGAACACACAATAAACATGGACTCGTGCCTGTTTTACTGTTCATAAAAAAGGACAGGTGGTAACTGTCTATTTTGAATTTGAATGTTTTTATGTAAAAAAAAGCATTTATTTATATTTATTATTATGGATCGTAGTCCTGTTGTTAAAAATGTTTGTTAAAAAATTAATGTTTCTGCAAGGAAATAAATTTAAATAATTTAGTTGCCGTTATTTGAACATCATGTAACATTGATTAGTATCTTTATTTGACTTGTCGCCATCTGATCAGTCCTCCATTTAAAATAAAAGTGAATTCACTAAACGATATCAATTTGATTGGGTATCAACCAGATTTTTAATTAAAAATTTAGCATAAAAAAAAATCGCCAATCACTTAAAAAACATCAATGTTAATGTAGATTTAAAAAAAATTGAATAGCCACAATTATATTGTTGTTACAAAAGGCTTTAGTAAAGTTCAGTTTGAGGATGATTCAATTTTATTGTGAAGAAAAAAATCCTTACAAAGACACAATATTTTATACAGAATTTTTCTCTTCAGTATATTTCCTTATGAGACTTTCAATAAAATTGAGTCCTCTTTAGTCTAAATATAAACTTGATATAACAATATTATAATATCAATAAAGTAAAACATCTTATGACATATTTTTATTCTCTTAATACAGAAAATAGATAGGACAAAGAAAAAAAAACAGTAGAGAAGAAAAAAAAACTTAAGAAAAACTTCACGCAAAAAGCACGTCAAAAAGCAACAAAACAACAATGTACGTAATTTTATTGTTTTATTTTTTTTCCAAAAATGTTTGCTCCATTAATATTGAAAAATTGATTTTTGGTTGTTACCTTTTGTCTTGTTTTGCTTCCACACGTTCACGTAGACTTAAACTACATGATTTACGTACACGTGCCTTACTGTATGAAGAGTATATAAAAAAAAATAATAAAGGAAAATTAAATTTGATTATAAAATTTTCAATTGTAAATTCTCACAAAATTTATATTTTTATTAAAACCATCGATTAAAAGATTTTTTTATAAGGATGTTGAATGAATTGTTGATTAGTGTTTGTTGAAATTGATATGATATGAGATTAGGTTGCGTGTATGTACAGACTATTTTACATTTCAATTTACAATTCTACTTTTTTTCTATTTACACATATATTAGTTGAAATTAAACGGAAATCATTTTTTAGATCGTTCTCAACATCAATCAGGAATCCTTACAGAAACGAAATTTTCATCTATTTTTATTCACGGTTAACAGTAGGATAAAACACACGCAAGTGAAATATTTTAAAATGATTTGATGTGTCACAGTGAACCGTCTTGAAATGTCAATTCAATATTTTATAACAAATAACACAGATGTTACTATCCTGAAATAACACACTACATTTGATAGTAAATTTGATATTTTTAATTTCATTTCAGTAGTTTATCGTTCTTAATCGGTCCGCACGGTTTGCATCAACCTTGTGTAAGATGGATCGATAACATAAAAACAGATCTGAAACTTATAAGAAATTCTTGACGAGACAAAGACAAGAAAATGTTAGCTCCCAAAATTCATAGAAATCTCAATCAAGAAAAGTTACAGTGTCATGTCAAGTTTTGGTCGTTTATCCTATCAAAATATCTTATGTAGATTTTAGAAGTTAAAACATAAAATTTTTGAAACATTTGTCTCACATCCGATTCATGTCTTAAATGTGTTATGTTTAATATTAGATCAAAAATCCCTTTTTGTTTAAAATAAAGTACTCTGACTTATTCTAAATTTATTATTCATTCTTCATACATAACAGCATACATTTAAATGGAAAATGCATTTTTCATACCATATATGGAATATAAATAAAATAGAATCCAAGACGTTATCCAAACATTACTTCAAAAAAAAGAAGTTTATTTTCAGACACATTGACGTTCATTCGTTATTTTCTTATTACATATTCTTACACATATACATGAGAGTCCCTTTTTTGATTTATTTTAAATACATTTCTTATAACATACAAACATATATAAAACATTTTTCTTTTTAAAAATAATATGGGTTTATTAACTTCTTCATTTATTTTTCTATTTAAGTTTACTTTCTGGGTCTTGTACTGCACACAAAAATGAAACTTTTTTTTAGAAAAAAAATCATGACTGTAAAACATAACAACAACAAACTAACAACAGGAAATGCATACCAACTGTATTTGTAATACAGAATTTTTATTTTGTACGAGACGTTGGTTAGACACTGTCACTGGTATGAAGAGGAGCGTCACAAATAAAAATAATAACATTTTATTCTTTACATATGCATTTTAGAAAATTTTTGTTTGATTGTTTGAAACTATAATAAAACAAGAACAATAATATAGAAACAGAACAAGATAACTCTACTTCACAACGAAAACATAAGAAACAGAAAATACACATGGTTGATGATTATTCGTTATAAAATGAAATTCAACAGGGAATGAAGGAAATTTTTATTTTAAGAAATATATAAGATTAAAAAAAAATCCAAACGTTACTGTTTAATATGATGATACAAGTTTAAAAATTTTCCATTTTCTTTTTTTTTTCTCTATTTTAATCTGGTACACTGCTGAGTTGCATTACAAAATGTAAAATGGAGGAAATGTAAGAAGTAATTTGAAATAATAAAATAAAATAAAAATAGTAAAACCTAATAATCTTTTTTCTATTTACAATCAATGTCAGTTATTAAATGAAATAAAAAATCAATCAAAATAACATCCGTTTTGAATTACATTTTCCAGAGAACCCACAGAATTTACAGTTAACATGTTTCATTACTTCTTCTTAAAAGTTTAAACAGTATAAATTTATTTTTATATAATGGTGGGTGAAATTTAATAAAAGTCTGTCAATAAATCAATGATGGTCAATTTTATATTTAATTTTTATGTCTATCTTTTGGTCAATTGTTCAAACGCACCCTTTCAATCAATATTTGATACAATGGCAAAATAAAAATTCTATCTTTTTTCTCTAAATTAATGGACATTTATTCGAAATGGAAAGAAATTACACTGTAAATTGAATACGGACTAGGATCTTTAATTAGGCAGAAGAGTTTTAGTGCATATCAGGCTGATTTACAAAAAAAATCACGTGTTATGCTCACTTCAGTGATCTTTGTATCAAAGGGGTTTGCGGGCCGTTTTCAATTTACAGTGCAAATTAAATTTTATATTATTAAACTACAATAAGGGAAATATAATAAAGTAATAACAATAATAATAACAATTAAAATTTGTGGGTTCCATTAAAGAACGTATAATACACTATTTAGTGCATTACGGGATTAAGTTTGATTATGTTTGAGTAAATTAAGCTCTTTTGGTCATTTTTCAATTAAGTTAGAAACTCACTATGAAATTTCAGTTTCGTTTCCTTTAAGTATTCATTTTGTGACACGTTACCTTTAGACCACACTCCCAATTGATAGATCTTGTTTGATAAATGCTTAATATTCTGATTATATGTATTTGAATGGACAAACATGAATTTGTATTGCATTCTTTCTCCTTAATATTCTTATGACACGATATCTAAATGTTAATTTTTGTATTAATATTATTATTGTGTCATTATGTGTGTAGATGATGTTGTTGAAATGGAAAGTAATAAATCAATAATTAAGGAGCAGCGTCTATTTATGTGTATTTGTGTCTGTAAGTTTTTGGATCGATATTATTTTGAGTTAATGGAAAATTTTCGTTCGAGTGGGCTTGTTAGATTGAGAAATTCATTGACCTTAAACTCAAAACATATCGTTTAACCGATCCTTTAAACGACTTCTCATTGATCTCAATTGATATTAGAAACAAAAGTGAAAGTAAAAAAAGACAAACAAACACTCGCACACGCCAAATCTGTAAAAAGAACACACAATACGAAAGAAATTAAATCTCAAATTAAAATTAAGGCAAGTGTCTAGACGAGAGACATTCATACAAATGCACACGATTAAAAACTACTAAGGCCGCGACAAATGAATTTCAAAAGTTTTGTCCGATGCCCCTTTTGAAAAGTCAAAAAAGACGTGGGGCATAAAAAAAAAAAATTTTTTTTGAACAGGATTTTCAATTGAAAATTCATGTTTTTTAGAAAATTTTAGCAATTTTTAAGTAATTATTACGTTATTGTGGTAAATTAGCCTGAAAAAAACTAAATAAACCAAAAAAATCCAATTAAAATTCCTTTTGCAAAGTTTTAAAATCGAAAATTTTTAACGGTCAAATTTTTAAAATAGGTTTTATGAATTTCTGAATGATTTCTTTGTAAATCTTACAAAAAACATTATCAAAAGGCAATTAATTAAAAATGTGAGCAATTATACGTCTGTTATTAGTATTATTTGAAAGAAATTGCCTTAAAAACATAATCTGCAAGAAGAACTTTTTTTTTTTTTTTTGGCCCCCCCCATCTAACATGTTGTTGGATTAGGACAAATCGATTTTCATTTGTCGCGGCCTAAATAAACAAAATAAATTTCATCATATTCATTGCATTTACCATTGCAAATTTAATTCAAACATAATTTACATTTAAAATCGTAATTTCATCTACACTGTCACTAAGGTTGTGTTGCAAGAAGAAAGTGTTTAATTTTCTGTTTGATTTTGTAAAAATAAAATGTGTGTGCATTTGTGACATTAAATTTTTTTTTTGATCTTGACCTAATCTTCCAAAAATGTTTGTTTAAAATTTAATCAAATTGAATAATGAGAACTAACTCCTACAAGTACTTACCGTTCACTCAATGTTGGACTACCAATAATGTTGCGCAAAGTCTCTCCTGGTCTTCCTGCTATGTAAAGATCTCCAAAGTATTTATCAACTGCAAATTAAAACAAAAAATAAAACTGTTTGATTTTTTTTTTTTCATTACAAGGTGACTTGGTCCGGCCTTAAGCGAGGAACTCTTATTTAAAAATTTCAGCATATCATCGATCAGGGTGATCGATGGATTTTAATCTGAAGGTCTAAGAGGAAATTTTCAAGTAAAACTGAGTTTAAGCCAGATAAAAATACTCTTTCTATCAAAAGCCTTTTCTAATATTCTACACTAGCACTTTAAATATTTTGAACATTATTCATAGTACATATTCAAACAAGTTTTCAATAAATATGATGACTTGTCGAGTAACTGACAAAGTCTAACACAGCATCACCAAGAGGTGATTAAGAAATCACATTAATCCTAATCGAATTTTTCTATTACAAGTCATTTACAATTCATAAATGATGATTCTTTCTTACAATGATGTTTCATCATTTTATTTAAGGCGAAGTCTTATGATTAATAATTTTATTTTATGTAAGGCGTTGTCTTATTTTTTGAACTAGATATTTGTTATACAAAATATTAAATGAAAAACTGTTTTATCCATACATTTGTAAGAATACAGTTTTGTCTCGACATGAAATTTTTTTCTATTCTGTCTCGTAAAAATAACATTTTTTGCAACTTTCCTTACAAAATTATTTGTAATTCAGTTAAAGCTCCTATAATCATTCCTTTGGCCTTAGATATATCAACATTATTTTGCCAATGCATTATAAATTTGTTCAAAATCAATTTTTCAATTCATCTTAATACCATTTTGCCAATTTGTTATACAAAATCCAATTAAAGCCGAGCAGTATGAAATTTAAATGTAATAATAAAAATTATTATATTCTGTGGTTCATTCAACTCTCATTATAATTTTTTATTATGATTATCAATGGTTGTTTTGATAATTTTTTTATAATATTTAATTTAACATCCTTGACCTTCTTCATTTTTTTTATAAATTTTTGTTTGATTTTCTAACATAAAATTGAAATTTTATTAATGAAAAATCACTTCCCCTGTTCATTATTATTAATTCTTGTCTGATTGAAAAATACAAAGATTACAAAAATAGCGCAGTAACCTTGATCATCATAATAAAAAAAATAACTAAGATTTTTTTGAAAACCAGAAAGAAAGAGAAAAATTCAATCAATTTGTGAGACTATTGATGAAGTGTATAATTTTTTTTTCTTAAAAAACTGATGATATGAGACGAATTAAAAGGCAACTAAAAACTAGGTCAAATCATATTTGTTCTTCTCTCTTTTTGCGTTTAAATACATTTTTTTGTGTTATTCATTTAAATACTTTATGATAGTAGTAATAACACAATAATGAGTATCCCAATATCAATAAACTTGATGATAAACTAAAACGCAAATTTCTTAGTTTCAGTACACACATTTTAGACGATATGCGTACAGGGTGTTTTTTTATTTTTTTTCTTGCAAATTTTGTGGCTCTTTAACAAACTTCTCTTTCTCATTTTGCATAAGTCTACTATGATACCCTTTTTTTGTTATTTTCACTGCTTAAAAACTTTTTTAAAATTTTACATTTTTGATGTTCTTTGTTGTCTTTGGTCACTCCTGATTCAAAATCTATTTACCTTTTAATTGTTATTCCTTAAATTTTGTATTGCGTTTTAAATTTAAACTTTTAACTTTTTCATGCATTTTTCAACACTATTACTCTCTGACCGGCCGACTTGTGCCCAGAATACCCGCATTCTGTTTCTTATCGATAACGATCGCGTTAATTAAAAATGATTTTTAATTTCATTCACAAAAGAAAAGCGAGGAAACCAAATGTTTAAGATCAATCAGGAGTCAAAAGGATATTCAAATACAAAATTCAGAAGCGAAAAATTGCACAAGAAACAATTAAAAATACCCTGTAGTTAGACATCACACACACACACATATATGAAACATTTAAAAAAAATCAAAAGAAAAAAAATGTTCTTTTTATTGGGTAAATTTAAACATTTTTGCGATTTTCTTTGTTTTACTTCATGGTTCACTAGGTTTTTTTCACTAAGAATGTCCTTTAAATTGTCATTTTCTTTTATTATTCTTGATTTTTCAATCATTATTAAGAACTTTTGTACTGTAGCTCAATACTCTCACAAATATATGTGATTTAAGAGACGACACTAAATTTTTTTTCTTTCACTATTTTACACCTTTCCCGGTTATTTCACATAAAATTAATTAGTTTTCAACTTACCAGGATACATTTCCATGATAATTAGACAAGAAATTAATATATTTAACTAGAAGAATAACACAAACTATAGTGAAATAAATAAACAATAAACTTCATGCCACAATAACTATTGCCGTGGATCAAATGAGCATGACATCTAAATAGATTTTAAGATTTGATTTTTTTTTTCAAAATATCAAACAATACGACCGTTATTTTGTTCATTCAAATTGCAGCATAAAACGTGTCAAAGTCGGTTAAAGTTGTGAGAAGTTGGAAAGGAAACAAATTTCATTCAATTTCAACTCTCAAAGTTTTCTTTTTATTATTTTATCGTTTTGATTTTGTTAAAATTAATAAAGTTTATATATTTAAATTAATTAAATATAATGGTAGGTAAATGGAATCAAAAGGTATATTTTAAGTTTAAAATCTAAAGTAAAATTAATCTTAAAATAGAAAAAAATTAGTTTGATAAATGAGCATGTTATAGTTAGAAGTAAGACTTAGTCTCATTTCATTTAATTGAATATTTAAATAATTTAATCCTTAAATTCTAGTTAAAATTTACAATTTTTTGTAAGTTTTTTTTATTCTTATTTTTAAAATTTTAACAATTTGTGATTTTTTTTTTATATTAAATTTTTTATTAATATTTGTGTGATGTGTGTTTTTATTATTTTTCTAAAAAATGTGAGGTACAAGCTCGTTAATGTCAATTTTGGATGGTTTTGTGATTGCTTTGTTAATTTTTCTTTTTATTTTATATCAATAATTAGTCTCCATTTGTTTGTGATGAATTGTTAATCAACATTTTTGTGTATGCAGCATAGATACATTCACAAACAAAACGGTACTGGCTCTAAAATGAAAAGAAAAGGCGAATTTTTAATAAATTTTGGATTTGATTTGCTAATTTTTTTTTCCTTACAGCATTTTGTATCATGCAAGCTCTTTGATCACGCATAGCTTGAACGATATCAAGTGGATAAACTGGTTCTTTCATCTCAATCAAAGATAAGGCTGTGTCCATCAATATTAAAACTCCTGTTCGTCCTATTCCAGCTGAACAATGTATGATAATTGGAGGATTTCCAGCACTGATGCATCTATTTGAGAAAAAATGATTAATTTAATTCTTCACGGTTTTTTTAATACTTACTGATGCACACTAGTTGTTGATGGGAAATCACCAGGACTGTCATCATCTCTTCTTTCACTGATATCAACTCCATTTTCATCAACATTCTTTAAACGAACATTTTTCAATGTGTCTTCAATCTCATGCAACAACGTTGCACTTCGAGCTGTTCTTACTTTTTCCGTAAATTGAATAAACAAATTCGGATCTGATGGTACTCCATGATCAGGCCACACAAGATATTGCATCTGTTGGACTGTACGAGTTTCTCCGGTCTTGGTATCACTTAACAAAATATCACGAAAAACAAAACTGCCTGTAGCATCGGCCTCTTCACTTAAACATCTAACTGAAAAACCTTCAGCTAATTGCATTTCACCACTACTAGGTGCTGGCCAATACTGATGACATTTTGGTCGACCACGTTCCATTGTCGTGGTCAACATCACAATTAAATAGCTGCTTTCTTGTTGTACCATTCGCCAAAAATCAGTGACAGTACTATTCATTGGACCTTGTGTTGCAATATATCTGTTGATGGTACCACCAGGAATTTCCATATTAACATAATTTGCGTTAATGTAATCACCAGTATCGGATTTCAACAGTACAACACGAGTACAATCATATGGAGAAATGTCACGATAACGATTTTTATGCATATTATCTAATTTACGTGCTTCGGTTATTGCCAAATCTGGATTTTTTCTATAAAGTTGTTCGTATTGTGCAACCAAAGCACCAGATGCCAATCCATCACTGAGAAGCAATAGTGACTGAGTAAATGAATCACCAGCATCTAGATGACGAAGATGATGACCGATATCAGTTTCTGGAACATACTGATATAAGGGCTCTTCCTTATCAGGATACTGAATTGGAGCTGAAATATTTAAATGTTAATAATTTTTTAATTATATTTATTTAAAATTCCTACCTGTTGCTTTAATTGTTAAAACAAGTTCACCACAGTATTCTCTTGAATTCCTGATCAAATCAACAACTTGATCATGAGTTAGTCCACTAACATCTCGACCATTAATTAAAACGACTTGATCTCCTTCACAAATGCGTGGTGAACTTTTGTCTGCTGGAGTATTTGGAGCAACACGTGAGACCAATATTGGCATTTGTAAGTCTGTTCCTCCCTTGACGTTAAATCCAAATCTTCCTTGTTCATCAGCAACAAGTCGTATTGTCACCATACTTTCGTCAAGTTGGGCATTTGCCAAATTTTCTCCACTGTATGCTGGAGGTGAATCAACAATTGAATTTGGTGGTATTGGAGAACCAAATTGACGAAAACCTCCTTCATCATCACTGTGTGGTGTTTCCCAAGCTTTTCTCGGAATCGATGGTTGTTTAGATGTAACTTTACCAGAATTTTTCAATAATAAGGAAGATTGATTTTTATTGTTAACACCATTTGAATCACTACCATTTGTTGTATTTCCATTTGATGTACCATTCATTTGAGAGGTTGTGGTAGTGGCAGCAATTGTAGCATTTAAACCTCGTTTACTTGGCGATCGAACAAATACTTTAGAAAGTTTACTATTTCTCTGTTTGCTATCTTCGACAGCTTGCAATTCAGTCCTACCTGTATAATGAAATTTAGATCCTAGAGAAAGTGGTAGGAAGCGTGTAGTTGCTCGTTGAGGTCTCTGTAATCGGAAGAAACTGTGATGTTCGACACAGGCTTTCCACAATGCTTTTGCATTTTTGTGTGTTCCCATGCTGAATCCCAACATTGTATCATAATTTTCACTCGGTTCTTTCCTCAATTGAATGAAAAACTCTTTTCTTTTGAATGATACTTTTACCATTTTTGACCATGAAAAAGTATTCACGCGAATATTATGTTGATAGACCAGCAATCCAATTGAACAAACACCCAAATTTATTTCCTTTCCATTTGTATCTGTAGCTTTATGGAAATCAATTCCATAGAACTCGAGTCGTTTTGCATGTTCCAAAAAATTATATTCAGCATCTGCCGGTAATTGACCTCGATGTAATTTATGCAGTTCCATAACTCGCCTCTCTGCTTCTTCATTCTGTTCGGGTAACAACTGCATTGATTTAAGATATCCAAGTGTATGTTCAATTGGATCAAAATCACCACATTCTGCTTGCACGGTGTAACTGGCCAATAAGCAAGCAGTATTTAAGGTCACTGGTAATTTACCTGTGAAAATATCACGTTTACATTGGAGGTAAAATTGGTATCTTGTGTATTCCTCCTGTAGTCGACTTGGATCTGTGACAAAAAACTTGACACGAAACTCAAGTGTCGGCACCAGACTTTCTGTATTTGTTCCATTACTATCGCGAACTGTCGTCCATTGTTTTCGAAATGATTTGTTTGCATCAACCCAGCGCTGTGTTAATTAAATTAAAATAAAATCAAAAGAAATAGCTATAAAAATTTGAAATATCTCACCACTACATCTTTCGATTGAATGAATTGCAATCCAAAGTAATCACGTTCTTGTAAATCTAGATGATCAAATACCAATTCAAGTAAATCACCACCTTTTGCTCTCTTATCTAAATGAAATGTATGTTGTGTATCGTTCAAGAACAAAACCGTGCAAGGAATTGTTCTTGCAACAGTTTTCCGATCTCGCGCCAGTTCTGATCCCTTTTCTGTACAACCACTTGCAGTACCAACTCCCACCTCTTTACGTGATCCCGAAGATGTACTGAATTTACTTAAGCCACTTAGTCGAACCCTGTCAAGCATTTATGACTAATATAACATTTATTATTGTCCCGTAATTTGATGCAATAATCTTGCTGTAATTATTATTTCACTATTATTTTTCTCTCAAAATAATAATAATAACAAATAAAATATAAATGTTATACAGCAACAATCGTTACAATAATAATAATTGAAAGGTTGTCACTG
The DNA here is from genome assembly GCA_900002565.1 of Culicoides sonorensis. Lineage (NCBI taxonomy): Eukaryota > Metazoa > Arthropoda > Insecta > Diptera > Ceratopogonidae > Culicoides > Culicoides sonorensis. Next base: position 45,938 of record LN483625.1, on the reverse strand, counting down.
AGGACGGGATATGCATCAAATTGAAGTTGATGTAATTGTAAACTGAAAAGATACGTATAAAATAAAGTAAAATATTATTAATTGATACAAAAGTATTTTTTTTCTTCTTATTAGTGAGAGAGTAACTATCATTTGCGCTTAAACTCAAAAGTAAATATTATTTATTTGCTGAAACACACGTTTGCTCAAGTTGCGTTGTTGAGAAATAGATATATAAAAGATAATAAAAATGTCACACACAATAAACGCATAAATACTGTGAGAGTTTAGAAATACTTTAAGCTTTGGTACTTAACACTACACGGATTTGCAATAGGATGAACATTAATATTCAATACCCAAAATTTGGATAACGTCCAAAAATATGCTTAATAAGAGTAGGATGACCACTAAAAAAGACAAATATTCTATCTTCAGATTCGATACACCCTATAATGACTTAACATTATATCAGAAGTCAACAAAAGACCCTGATTTTTAAGCACAGAAAACATTATATTTATATAAATAGCATTCAAGTTCATGATATTTGTAGAATTCCTTTAGTATTCATATCATTTCGTCTAAATGTGTATCAATTATTATGCTGATTTTATTATTATTTTATGTTTTTTTTGCGCTGCAAATTCAACTAATGTTTACTATCAACGCAATATTTAGCATAATCGATATATGTAATAAGAAAAAAAAACAAAAAAATATTAGGAACAATAAAATATATCTAGAATAATATTTTCAATAGTCTTACATTTGAATAAATATTCCGAATATGACATTGATTTTATTTTATTTTATTACTTTTCTGTTTATAAAATTAATATGAATGTTTGTTGATGTTGTATGTCATTGTATGTTCTATGATACAAATAATAATAAAAATACAGGAGACAAAAATATAAATTTATATGAACGGAAGTAGAATTTATGTTTACTACTGTTGCACATGAAATGACGGAAGTTTTGATTTTTTCTTTATAATTTGTTGTAAATTCTCTTTACTAGTGAATGAGTGAGAATTTATTTATCGTTTCGAGGAATTTTTCTTCAAGAGACGATCAATAGAATGAGACATGTGACTCATTTACTGCGTAAAAATACTTATTTAGAATAAAAATTGATTTAAAGTTACGCAATCTGTAATGGTCTGATATACAAATTAAATTAACACACATAAATAATTTCATGAGGAAACAGGTAAATTGAATGATAAAATTAAGTTTAATTGAATGAGGTAATAAAATTTAAAATGTACAACAGTTGATATCTTACATATAAATAGAAATGTACTTCAAAAAAAAAAAAGTATAATTAATATTTTGTAATAATAATAAAAAGAACGACATTAAATGACATCACACTGACTTTGTCTATTAAAAAAAAAGTTAAAAAATTCTCTATGTATATTGTGATAATTTTAACGTATAGGTAGGTCAGTAAAGTGAAAAAAATATGATAAGATTTGTTTCAGTACATTTCTTAAGAAAGAATGAACGGAATCCCATCAAAATGCACTTTTCAAGGTCCGATCGATTGACTTTGAAGTGCCGAATTTGGATTAATCTGATGCATTCACAGGTAGGACATGACTGACTCATAATTAAGCTTATCAAATTACGATTAAGTGTCATCTTATCAATGTGATTCATTTATCTTTTCAGATAAAAACTGTGATTTACGTAACTTTACTTTCCTACCTAACACTCGTTTTGTTGATCAGACTTCTATAAAATCATGATAATTGAATGTTATTATGTAACTTGTAGCAGTTTAAGTGAATGAATGAAAATTAACATGATTACTAATAATTCTACGAATAAAAAATAAAAACAATATTAAAACAACGACATCATAGGACACCTATCTATATATCCAAGATATTTTTTTGTTTTATAATTCACTCCATTCAATATGTTTCTTCATTTATTATTTATAATTTTACACTTATCCATTGATGTAGATCTTTGTGTACAATATCTTTATGAATATATAACATCTATTTACTTCGTCTTACTATTTATTCTTTTATATCGTGTTAGTACATCGCGTTTGTGTATATCGTAAACCAATAAAGGACATATAGAGCAGAAAAATTGAATATAATGTGGGTGAACAAAAAAAAGCACATCTTTTGTTCTTTACTTTTTATATTTTTCTTTATCAATATTCATTTATTTTTTCTAATTTTAATTGAAACCCGTATTCTTTTATATTTACCTTCATTACATGTTATTCCAATAATTTATTTAGCTTTGTTCCAAGTTTAATTGATTAATAATTCATTTTTCAATTATAAAATCATACAGATTTTCTTCACATTATTTATTTTTACAATGATCTTCAGTGAAAAAAAGCTAAGTTTTGTTTGTGTAAAAAGACCCAATAAAGGTAATAAAAAAATTCTGAAGTAAACACAAAATCGGTGATCTTTATTTCACTTTTTCTCGGCTTTTTGTGTTATCTGGCCACTTTTTTTAATTAGCACTGTGTTTATCACGTCACACCAAGTAAATATTTGATTAATTTTACATTTAAAAATGATAACAAACTTGTGTAAAAATTAAATATAGAAGAAACCCAAATTAATATAAACCGTACAGTTTTTATTTTCCAAGTGTTGAATTGAAAAAAATAACAAGTATTATTATTATTCCAAATATAATTACACAGAAACAAGTACAGACTATTCGAGTAGAGAAATGCAGAGCCATCAAAATGGCGAGTAGAAATTCTGTGTGTATAAAAAAAGTTGTTTTTAAATGTATTTTTCATTAAAATCACCATTTTTCTATAACTTTATTATAATTTTATTTTAAAAATTTAACATACGTTGGTTTTTAATTAAACATTTTTGCGTTTTCTAGTATTTTCATTTGTAATCTTAAAAAAAAAACAAAATTCAACGGTTTTAACGTGTAATTAGTTCGTGGTTTGACCACTAAGCTGCGATTTGATTGTCAATGAACGTCAAAATATTTGGAAGAAAAATCACCTGACCAACAATTGTAGGAAATTGACCAAGAAAAAAGTTAATTTCATCTAAATATCTTGGAATAAAAAAGCATTAAAATGAAAATTTGTGGACCTAAATTGTCACTTTGTGGATTGATTATCTCAGTTTGGGGTATAATTCAATTGGTAAGTAAATTTAAGAGTTTTTCACTGCCAAGAAAATCAACACCAAAAATTTTCAATATTGACTTTTACTCGTGATTAACAAAAAATTTCTTTCATTATAGGTTCTTATGGGTATCTTTTATTATATGCACTCAGTTGCATTGATTGAGGATCTTCCGTTAAAAGAACATTATGACAAGGCTGAGGATTTCTATGCAGATGCTGATAAGGCTTACAGTCAAAATGCATTCAATTGTTGGATAGCTGCTTTAATCTACGTTGCAACTCTAGTCGTTTCGGGACAACAATTTTATGCTAATAGTAGATCTTCTGTTAACTAAACTTACTCAATCATCCCGCACCGTATATAAAAAATAATCTATGTATATTTAATCTTATAGTAACGATACAAAAAGTTCACGAATTAATTAATTACCTTTTTTCTTGAGTATGGAAAACAATACAAATAATTCTCAATTCATCAACAATTTAAAGGTCAGGTTTGGATAGTGTTTGAAAAAAAAAGTATTACATTCCCTTATCAAAATTTCGTTGTAAATTTCTTAGTATCATATAATTGGAAAGTAAAATGAAAAGTTTAACATTTATTATAATTTTATCATGTTATGTAAATATTTAATAAAAGGATAAAAAATAAGTAATAAATAAAAATATTATTGAGTGTTCGAAAGAATGTAAATTTAATTTTTCTCTACCCTTAGCCATTGGTGTTAAAAAAAATAACCACGTCAAATTGTATAATAATTTATGATTTATTTCATTATTCGTTTTTTAAAATGTATTAAAAAGAAAAAGATAATTTTAAATCTTAAATTTCATGAAGGAATTAAATAATTTTAAGGGAATTTTTTGTGTTTTTTCAACGTGGACTATAAAAGTCTTCATAACAACAAACAATCAGTGCTTAAACATGTTGAATTAAGACCAACATTTCTTCTTTGAGATAGTCTTTTAGACTCTTAGAACTTCCTTCATAGGCAAAGTTTAGTACCGTATTGGGAATTAACTTTAAATCATGAAGTGACATTTCTCGTTCATCTTCACTAAATTTATGTCCCGTTGGAGAGACAAGACTAAATTCTGCCTCGTCATGCTTAAGACACGATTTAACCATTTCAAAAACATCAGAAAGTTTTTCATAAACGTTGAATGTGCCTTGCAGATAAACACCATCCGGAAATCTAACACGAATCAATGCAAAATTATACCGATTCATGACACGTTGTTCCTCCTTCTCACGCATTGCTTTTGTCATGAGAATCTGTGAACGCTCAATCGCTTCTGCTCGTACTTGTTGTTCACGTTTCAATTCATCCAAGGTGATACGAAAGAATTCTGGAGGAAGTGCTGTTACACGAATTTGCGAGGGTAAAAGAACTTGTAAATTTCTATCCAATTCTAGTGGAATGGGTTCCGAACATTTCAGTGCGTCAAGAAGGGTATTCATTGTTTCCAGATTTTCTTGTACATCTAGACTGAATATCAAAAACTTTTCATCATCGATTGTCTGTTCAGTAAAACCTATTGCTCGAAGGAAATCTAATGCTCCCTCAACATGTTCAACCTTTTCTTGGAATATACGATTTGACATTCGAATTTTACGATACTTTTCCTCATCTGGATGGTTGATTATATTTTCAATATAACGGATTAATGTCTCGACACATATTTCAATTTTGTCCTTTGTATTACAATTGTGAATAATGAGACAAGAAGTGAGTCCACGTTCTTGCTCTAACTGCTCATATAAAAATTCTTTAATTTTTAATTTCCAGTCTTTTTTTGAGAGAATTTCTTCACTTATAAATGGACATCTAAAGTAAACTCCTTGAACAGCATATTGATTGTTATATTCTGAATTTTGTTCAGTTTGAACGGAGCCTGATGTTTCGGAAACACTTGTTGCTTCTTTTGCTAATTTTTCAGCTTCTAATTCTTTTCTTGCTTGAGCCTAAAATAAAATTTAAGAATTATATGCTTTGTTGAATGAAAATAATTGAAATTTAAGAAATTTTCTTACTCTAATGGCTTGCAAGGAAAAATCAAAATCTTCCGTTTTTCCTTGGAATCTAGACATTGCAGCATCTGCTGCTTTCTTTGCTTCAGCGGAAAACTCATCTCGTTTAGGTGCAACATAAGCATCTTTAACCGGTTTCTTTTGGGGCTGTGACGAAGAAGATGATTCCGAATTCAATTTTCTACCTGGACCAGCAACTCCCAATTTAAATTTTGCTTCTTGTTTTTTCTTTGTAAAAAATCCTTTGATTTTATTCAACTTCTCTTCAGCTATATTCGTTTTCTTGTCCATCTTAGATTCTTGGTGTATAGTCTTTTGGCAATTTCAATCTAGCAACCGATAATTTCAATTCTTCAATTTCCTTCAATGTACTTGGCCGAATGAACTTGTTTGTAATGACTGGACCGTATTTTCTCCAAAAGAATAAAATCAATACCAAATTCACGAACAACAACAGAACTAAGGTTTTCAATAGAATTAGCTGAAAATCACTGAAAAGTGGTTGATCTGGATCTTGTCTACACAATTCGTTTACAAAGTTTTGTGAAATTTCCCAGATTTGACCAGACTTGACTAGTGAGTCATGCAAAATTGGTTTCAAATTTGATCCAATTTCAAGCAAATACCCGTTAAGTGTTGTCGTTAAATTGGTCAAAAAATCACCAAGCTGCATCTAAATCCTCAAAATTTAATGTTCTTTCTTATTAAATTCGATAAAATATTGTCTTTGTGTTGTTGAAGTCGTATGTGAAATTGCAAAATATTGCGTTCTCATCTGTCTTTGGGCTTCACAAACTTATGTAAATGTTTCCAGTTTCATAGCATGCTCTCTTAAATTACAATGATTATGAATAAAATTAAATATCCAAACATTTTATAAGAAAAATGGTTAAATAAAAACAATGAAGCCATAAAAAGTTTGAGTCAAAATTAGTGAATAAGCCTACATTTTCATTTAAGCTGGAAAGTTCTGCTAAATTTGAATGGCTTCGACAGATACAGATTATTATCCAGAGCCCTTTTTGTGTTTTCAATGTAAAAGGTAAGTAAATTTTAAAGAAATTTGTAATTTTAATATTCTGTTAAAATATTTTAAGTTTTATTCTAAATTTTTGTCACGTTAATGCTCATTAACTGATCTAGTAATCAAATTGAATAAAATACGTATATTTCACTTAATTTTGCAGTGTCAAATTGATAAATAAATCATGTCGTCACGGGTATTGAAGAAATTGGTAAAAATAAAAGAGCCAACAGCAGCTGATCAACTTGAGGTTGATGATCTTGAATCAGACTCGGATTTAGTGATTCCAACAAAAAAACAGTTAAACATCAATCGTTATGATTTGGTAAGAATTTTCTCTTGAAATTATTACAAAATTTATCGATTTTTAAATGACGTAGAATAATCTACGTATAATTCGTACATTTCTGTGTGTTAATGTATGTGTATATGTTTGTTTATTTACATTTTTCGGCAACAGCTGAACCAGGCTTCTCCAAGTGAAAGTGAAATTAAAGAGGATGATGATACGGAACGTGGTGATTCGTATAATTTTTATAATGCAGAGCAGGCCAAAAAGAAGAAAAAGAAACGTAAGACCAAAAAACGAACTGGCAGATATTTGTCAGCATCTCAAAGAAAAAGTAGTGAAGATAATGCTGATGCTGAGGATGATATTTCTCGAACGGTAAGAGAAGTTGATAAGTTATTTGGAACAGAGACGGCAGAACAGAATGCAGAAAGTTTCGTTAGCAAAGATGGACTTCCATCGAAATCGTTATTAATGGTCCAACACAAAAACTTAAATCCAGCTACTGAAATGAAACGCATGTTTGGAAATCGTGTTGTTCAAGCTGAACAAAATAAAAGACGAAATCCAAGAGGAGGATCAAGATTAATGCGATCAACGTGGTTGGTAAATCCAAAAGAAAATTGGCCTCCTGTAAGTAAAACTGGAATTTACATGAATTTGGTACCAAATCCTGTTTTACCAAGTACTCCAACACACAAACCTCTTACTCCTGATAAAAATGCAATTTATTTTGCATTTGAACACAATCCAGCTTATCGTTTACTTCAGCAAAAATTTCTTACAGCTGTTGAGACAATGGATTCAGACAACATTATTAAGATAATTAATCAACAACCATATCACGTTGATTCTCTTATTCAATTATCAGAATTGTGCAAAATGAGTGAAGATTACTCAATGGCATCTGAGTTAATTGAACATGCATTATTTGCCTTGGAATCTTCATTTCATTCAATGTTTAGTATTGTATCAGGAACAAGTAGATTGGATTATCGTCGTCAGGAAAATCGTGCATTGTTTATCGTACTATTTAAACATTCTCAGTTTTTGGAGTCTCGTGCATGTTCACGTACTGCACTTGAAATTGCCAAATTTTTGCTAACACTTGATCCAGAGAATGATCCATTAGCAACAATTTTGATCATTGATTTCTATGCGATTCGCGCAAAGCAATTCGAATGGTTATCACAACTATTTGAAGAATGGGAAGAATCACATAGTTTATCACAACTTCCAAATATGGCATATTCCTATGCTTTAGCCCTCTTTTACAGCCGAAAATTAGATGAGGCTGATAAAGCATTACAATATGCTCTCACAATGTTTCCTAGTGTACTAAGACTGTTAATTGATGAGCTCTCAATACAAACAGATGCACGTCTGACAAGCCATAAATACTTTTCATCACTTGCCTATTCACAACAACGTCTACCATTGCAACAACTAACATCTCTCTATGTATGTAGGTGTAAAATGGTGTGGAAAGATCCTGATATTCTTCCATGGTTGGAACGAAACGTTAATACAGTGCTTGATTTGGTTGATTCGGATGATCCAATTGTCAAAGATTATGAACAAAAACGAAATTCTCGTTATATTACGCCTCCAAGACCAATTTTGCGTCACATTGTATTGTCAGATTATAAGGAAAAAGTTCCTTTAGCGCAAGCTCTCAAAAACGAGCCATCTACGTCAATGTTTATGTATGATCCGTTACCACCATTGGATTCAATTGATATTTACACAAGGTAATATTTGAATAATAATAAAAATAAATCATGATTAATGAAAGAAAACATATTTCTAGACCTGAAGTGAATCGAACAACCTTATTGAATGGCTCGCCTTTATCGATGTTTTTCCAGTCGTTGCTTCCTAGTTTTAGTTTACAACAGCAAGGTGCTATTCAACAAGGAGCAGGATTAGCAAATCCAGTTCCAGGTGGGTTACAAGGTGAACAACAAAGAGTTGCTGAGGCTCTTCGAGAAAATGAAGGTACGCAAACAGTTTTAATCAATTTTTTTAAAATTTAACATTTTGAAAATCATTCTTAGGAGCTGCTGGTGGCATTCAATCATATGCCGAACTTCGTACTTCCCTCAATTCCATTGTAGATGCAATGCGTGATTTTCTTTCAAACATACGTGTACCGGAACGTCCAAACGATGCCGATGTAGATGAAGACGAAGAAAGTAGTGATGATGAACCAAATGATTACTTAACATAAAAAAAATCAAACAGAATATCATAGGTTTCAATTAAATTAAATCTTTAGAGACCATGCTTTTTGTGCTTAAGATAAAATTTAGTAAATTTTAATTAATTAGTATAAAAAGCAATTCAGTCATTGAAGAGTCATGAAAAAATTCAGCTCAATGTCATGACTTTTTTTTCTTTCATAATTATCATTATGTGTCAAAATCAAGCTAAAAATTGTGATCCAATTTATTTTTTTGGAATTTAAAAGATTATTGTTGTAAATGATTATTGTATGTAAATGTGAAATTGTAAAATTATTGCTAAAAAACAAAAAAAAAAACTTTATAAAAATTTACTAAAATAAAATATTATTATTGATAAAATGAATGCATCAAAAAACTAGCATCTGTCATTTTTTTCATTTTAAATTAATTTTAAGAATATCTCGTTACATTAACTATAAAATTAGCTTATGATTCTTTGTTTGGAATCGTTTCAGTGGACTCAGAGCTCTCTAAATATTTGTCCCACTGTGATAGACGTGCCTCCATTTCAGCATCGGTTTCACTGATTCTATAATGTTTTTAAAGTTAGTTATGATTTCAATGAAATAAATCAATTTTACTTACTTAAACTTCTCTTTGCCATCCCATGAGTATGCGGTTAACTGTCTTTGTCCAAAATATCGTCCATTTAATAACTTAACAACAATATCGGCTTCTTCTGGATCTGCCATTATCACTTGAGCAACACCTTCTGGATGCCGCTTCACATGCAAAAAAAAAGTTAGATAATTTTTTTGTCTATTAAAATCATGTTAATTTAAACTCACATCATAAATAACGACTTTACGCACATTGCCACACTTACTACACTCATCACGTAAATCATTTTGATATTCCAATATTAGTTCACATTTTGTATCAAATAGTTGTGGTTCAAATAGATTTTTGATTACAACAATACGCTCGTGTCTTGATCGTTCACCACGCATTTTATCAGGACGCCAATCTAGTAATCTGTATTAAAAGGAGAAAAAATATATTAAATCGTGACTCATAATTCTTTATTAGAGTTAATTTTAAAGTAATTGAACAGGGATGTAGGTTTATTTTTTTACAAAAATAGTTCAAAACGGATTTGAATTATACAAGAAACCCACAACTCTGATCATGATTGCCTTACTTTTCTTGCAATTTTTTCATTTTTTCCTTTTCCTTCTTCTTCTGTTTAGGCTTTAATGCTGGATTGTATTCGCCACGCATTTGAAATTCGGCTCGTTGTACTTTTAATGTATTATTTCCTAATTTATAGCCATCTAGTAGATTAATCGCTAGATCAACAGACTCAACCTGATAAAAAAAATTGTAATAATATTAATAATAATAATAAAATTCGTCATAGTCGTAAATCGTGTTCAGAACTAGTAAATGCATATCAAATTTTTAAGATTTAAATCGCTTTGAGTGATCGAGGCGTCTATCTTTTGAAATTAAGTTATAATATTTATTGTTGATGATGGTCAAATATTATAAATTATGAAGTAAACAATGTAAAGCATCAGTACAAATATGTGCATAATGAAGATATATCTATCACTTGAACATTATTTGTAAATAACGTATTGAATAAATTACACGAATAAGGTAAATAAACTATATTTTAATGGTAATACTCAATTAGATTGAATCATGATGAGTAATGGTAATGTTAATGTGGTAAAATGCGTAATTTGGATAAGAATTGGATTATTAATATTAAAAAAAATACAATGATTGCTGATGAGTTACAAAATGACAAAAATAATCGAATTTGAATCATCTTTATTATCACACAAATATTCCTAGATTTGAAATGATTCACCTCTTAGACATTAATTTTTTATACTAAATCTCAATTGAATGAGATAATCAATAATAACTTTGCATAAGTAAGCAGATATTCCAAAAAAAACATTCATGTCCCAAAAAAACGAGCTTTATGATAATTGTTTATGACTTATGACAGGTTTTTATGTTCGAATTGGAATTTCGTGGCCATATAAGGATGCAACTCATAACATGTTACTATTATTATCGTTAAATTACATTAAAATAATAATTATGTTTATGGTGCCATTTATCTGTTGGCATATTTTAAAATTGCAATTTAAATTCACTTTGCATAATCACAATTGTAATAATGTGATCTTATTTTAAAATGTAAAGGAGACAACAGGTCGCTTGCAAATACATAATTTAATGCATATAAGGCACGTCATCATCATCATTATTGAGAATGTGAGTTAAATCCAGAAATTAAGTCATTCTTTTATTGTATCACTAGGTTATTGTGTTGGATTTCAATGCAAAATAGAATACAGACACGAAAAAATTTCTTCTTTTAATCTCACATCTTTAACATGGGCGAACAATGTTCTTTCACGTAGCATGTTTGTTAACATAAAATGAAATGAAATTATAAATAAAAGTAAACAAATAAAATAAAAGGCCACATATTACCAGATGTTGGTAAATATTGAGAATATTTTCTGTTCCTCACCTCATTCGTCGGATTTTCTTGCATACATTTGTATTTTTTTCAATGATAGTGTATGTGATTGTTTCAGAAAAGAAAGTGCAGCACTCTTTAGAGAAAAACAAAAAAAAATGAATTGAATGTATTCAAATTTATGTTTCTCTATAGCAGAATTACATCATGCAAAATATTAGTGGATTAAAAATACAGAAAAAAAGTTACATTGAAACACTTAAAGATCGTTTCTTTTGGAATTAGCCGACACATGCATTTAATATCTGTGTATTTTGAAACATTAAAAAGATTTAAAGTTTGGACTTGAATAAGAGATGTGATGAACAGCGATTTGGGAGTTTTTGGAAAAGTTTTGAGTAAATGAAGTTGAAATGTTAATGCACTTTTGCACAGATTGCATTCTGGTAAGAAATAAATGACGACTGCAAATTTTAATTTGGAAGGTGGAAAAACATAACTTTTATATTCAGATAAACGTGAAAACATTACAGCCATTTATCTATCGATCATTTCTTGCAGATTAACATAATAAATATGCATTTTACATGCTTCTTAGAGCATTTCATGAGAAAAATTCGCTTTTTCGAAGGGTTTGCTCAAAACCTTCAAAGCTTTCATTTACTTGTAAAATGTCAATTTTAAATCTTTCATTTCTCTTATTGAATAGGTTCAATTCAAATGCACTTTTCATTCTTTTCATTTTTTCTATAATAAAAATGCTAATACTCTGTCTGCATATTTTTCACGGTTAATTCATCTAACATTCGATCTATTCAAATTCTAAGCAATACTTTGATCAATAAATAACCACAGTAAATGAATGGCAAAGTAGCACATACGTTATTATTTCTAGATGAAAGATTAATTCATTCATGTTAAATTTCTTCTTTTATTTATGCATTTAATGTTTAATCATTGCTTACCTCATCATGTATGAAATGCAAACAAATATTCATGATCATTGTCTATTCCGAGGTACTTTTCAATCTCAGACACTACTTAAAAAATGTGTATGTTTTATTGATTTTAACATATTTTTTTCCGTTTACATGTTAGATATCTTCATTATGTATGTTTGATTGAATGACAGACAATTTTTAATATTAAATGTGTTAAGTTTGAAATTTTTTAACCGTAATTTTTTTTTTCTTTGCTAGATGCTAATTTGACTTAGATTCAAATAAATGATAATTAAGGTAGCGAGGGGCAAGATTTTCAAAATATTGAAAAATCTTAGTGAATTCCAAAAATCACATCATTTTCCGATGTAAAATTTGCTTCTAAAACGGATAAAAAAATAAAATTTGGGGGTCCCCATACAAAAAACTTTGCGACTGACCATTTTAAGGAATTTCGTGTTATTGAGGGCTTTGCATCATGTTTCATCAAAAAAGTATACAATTTTTAAGTATTTTTGATTTTTTTTATGTTTTAAATGGATAATTGAGATTTTTCTAACGTGTTTTAAGTATCTAATCACTTTTTTATCCTTTGTAGATCAAAAGTTACAAGTATTTTGGTATTATGGTATGAAATTTGTTCAAAGAGGTCGATTAAACAATTTTAATTGATTTTTCAAAGAGATTTTGAATTTTGGTCAAATATTAATGAATTTACGAAAAAGATCGATTGTTTATTTGGCAAAATTATAGAAAATTGTGTAATTTTCAACTTTTTCTCGCATTACTACAAAAAAATCATGAAAAATCTCGACTTTTTGGCTAAAACTCTCGTTTTTCAAAAAAATGTCATAACTTTTGTTCTAAGAAAGCTACACAAGAGTTTAAATACTTAAATCGCATTAGAAAATTCTCACCTTTTTGATTTTAAATCTTAAAAATATCTAGATCAAGACTTTCATGATGCAAATCAATAGAAAAGTCCAAAGAACTTGAAAATTAAACCGAAAATCGGCCAGTCGCAAGTTTTTTTGTATGGGAACCCCCAAATTTTATTTTTTTATCGGATTTAGAAGCAAATTTTACATCAAAAAATGATGTGATTTTTGGAATTCATTGAGAACTTCCAATATTTTGAAAATCTTGCCCCTCGCTAATTAAGGGTTTTTTTAGGTGTTCATGTTCATGATTACTTTGTAAAAAAATTTTTTTTTTTTTTGGTAGAGTGACATTACAAGACATGATAATGAATTTTCAAGTTCGATTATGATGTATTTGCTTTTAGCAGTGGAATTTATTGTGGATTAATGAAAATTAAGGGCCATTAATTGTGATGAAAGGCTAGGAAAACGCTCGTAAAATTAATTAACTTGAAAATCAATATTTTTCTTACATGAACGCATTCTGAACTGAAATTAATGTGCTTGAAAATTTTAAATACCATGAAAAATCCTAAGATATTAAAGTTAATGCAATTAATTTTCAATAAGAATCATATGAAATATGAGCATGAAATACTTTCGTAAGCCACGACACGATTAAGATATGTTCAAAATATTTTCATTTTGTGTTTATTTTATTTATTACATGAAAACGCCATTTATTATCTCACTAAATTGCTCTTAAAATGTAATTAAAATGATACACTAAAAATACTTGAGTTGCAACAAGAGAGAAAGAGAGGTCTTACTTTTAATTGTTTAAGTTTTAATAACTACTAATTTTATTATCTGTTTATTAAAAATTATTCATTATAATGATTGTCTAGCCCTTTAGATAAAATTAAATTCAATTGTGTGTTAATAGAACACAAAGTGACTCAACTATTTGTTTTAACTTAAATTTATCAAGATATTCAGGTGGCACCTTTTTCAATAAACACAAAAAAGTCAATAGAAATCTCATGAAATCATAAATTTCAAGTATTACTTAATCCAAATATTTACATAAAATGCATCATAATTCAATGTCATTAATTCATATTTAAATTAATTTTTTTTTTTTGAGAGTAAAACAATATCGCGTAACTGTCAATGTTACAATAAATGATACATTTCATGGAAATTTACTTTGATTGAATCACAATCGATAAAATTTTATGTTTATTTGAGTGTAAAGTGTGATTGTGTAGAATGATCTCACACCTCTTTTTTTATTACGATTACTTCCGAAACAGATTCACATGTGTTCACAGTTTGGCACACTTGAATTTGATAATCCATTGAAATGAGTTAATTTTCGTTTCTGTGATTTTTATTTGAATCAGATTTACGATTTTGTTTGTAATTTCTGGGAAATAAATGTCTGATTCACGTTTAAGAATAAAGTGTAATATCAGCAGTGTTTTTAATACATTCATCTTCTTCATATCGTCATCACTTCCACACCTTCCGCCACCTTATGTGTTTTGTAAAAATCTGCTTGTGTATTTACAAGATAAATCATTTGTGTGATAAATTGTCAACACAGTGCAACAAATTTGATTTAAATGACATGAATTTGAGAGCTCTGAAGCACCATCTAGCACATTCAATTTACGATCAGAGGCAGTAGGCTTCTCATCAACTACACCTCAAGAAAATTCCTGTAAAAATGCATTGATTTTCCGAAGTGGAGATAAAATTTCACATCAAAATTTTACTGAACAGTGATTTTTACTTGAATATTATGCTCCATTCACATTAATTCTATGGATTTACTATCATCCACACAAAATAATATAATGACGACAACGCAAAAATCATCTCATCGTATATTTTTGTGAAGAAAAATGTGTATTTGCACTCTTTTTTTTATTTATTCTTATTATTATTTATATAAAAACAAACAAACATATATAATATAAAAACTATCATAAAACTGAATGAATCCATTCGAGAGAATGAAGGAATAAAGCAAGCAAAAAAAAAACTACACATGTGAAATGTAGTAAAAACACTTGTATGTCCGTATCTTTTTCTACTCAACGATACACTACTCAATTCATATGCGATTTTTTGTGTACAAACTACTTGTGAATTGAATGCTTAAATAGTGTACACTACACTACAAAATATGTTATGGTAGAACTCAAAAAATTTTACTGAAAAAATAAAGATAACTAACTTCAGTTTAGTTGCAATTTTGTTCTTGTTCGGATAGGACATGAAAATGTAAAGCGAATTTCTTATCATAGAATTTGATAAGATTTATAACGAAAAAATATCAAATATTTAATTTTTGATAAAATTTAGAAAATAGAGTACATTGTTTTTTTTTTAGCCTAAAAAAATTATGTGCATTAATTGAGTTGAAATTTAAAGTTGATTAAAAGTGAAATCAATTAAATTTAAAAAAAAATCGCAAAGAAAAAAAATTAAATTAAAAAGACATAAAATTTAAAAGGTGAAATTCTTTTATTATTGTTTTAATTTAATAATCAACAAGTAAAAAAAAAACTATGCGATAATAATTTTAATTAATTTAGAATATTCTAATTTTTATTAATCATCGTCATAAATTAAATTCAAATTTTATCTTGTCATAAAAATTTAAATGAGCAGATACGATATTGATGATAAACATTAGAGAAGAATGTGGAAGTGTTAATAAGTGTCTTCAATATAAATGGTCATTTTTTATATTATTTAATTTTATGTTTGACTTTAAATTTTTAATTTTTAATGTGTTTTTGTTTAAAATTTAATGTATTAGAAGGCGAATTCTCGATGTGCCAATAATTTATGTTAACACTTCCTCGTAAAATTATTCTTTATTTGAATTTATTTAAATTTTTTTCTTCTTGAGTAAAGTTCTTGAAAGTTGAGAATTTTGGCAAAAATAAGTTGGGGTGAACTTGAATCAATTTCATACTCTCATTTCACATATTGATGGTTAAAAGGTGACATTTGACGGTATTATTTCGTTATTAATAATCATAATAATCATAATTTTTATTAAAATTAAGGTGGCGGGAACAATAATTGCACATAAAACGTACAAACAAGTTACCATCACGATCATTATTGTTATTAATTTATTTTTGAGTGATTCAAAAAAAAAAACACAAAAAAATATTCTTTTGGCGCGATAAATATTCTTAAATAAAATTAAATTTAAATAAAAGAGAGAAATAAAATTAACGATATCAATAATCATTAAATTTTATCATAAATGGTCGTGCTGTTTTGATCATTACTGGTATTTTATGATATCACACAAGAAGTTAAGCGAAAAGGTAACCAAAAAGTTAAGTTTGTGACTTTAATCCTGGACGACTTTAGTCCAATTCCCATTTTTAGACTTTTTTCTGGTGTTTAATTGATATTCTGTAATTTTAAATAGATATCAACTAAAATTTTGACAAGTGCCTTGAATAGAGAAAGAGTTCAATGATGACATCATGTAACAGGCATGATATTAGATATCTCTACTCAACACTTGAACTATATTTGAACAGTGATCACATTTTAGTGCTTATACATAGTTTTTTTTTATTATGAGTTGAAGAAAAATAAAAGAAATAAAATAAAAAAAACACTATTTTTGCAATACAAAATTTTATGATAAATTTGGGTGTCGATACATTTCATCATAAAATGAGATTTCTAGAAGTTTTGGAAATATTAAAAAAATAAACATTAAAAAAAGTAATTATTTACTTGATTTGATGTTTCACACATATGCCAAACAAATTGATCTGGAGGGCTTTATTATTATGGTAACATGTCATCAAAACAAAATGATTTTGATGACTAGAAATCCATTTATTACATATTTGTTTACTATGTTTTCAATGAAATTCACGCAAAAATACGCTTTTGGGGATGTTTTGATGTCTGACTGATGTATCAAATCAATTTTTTGACAGAAACTATCACTATCATTAACAATTATACACTACCTGCACTCTACTTGTGATCATAATGCACTAAAACTATTAAATTTGTCATTACAAGTGACTTAAAATAATGGTATCATTCCATATAAACAAATTCATAAATAAATTTTAAATATTCGTTGTAAGTAAAGTTATTTATTTTGATTCACTAGTACAAAGTTGTAGATATAATTGCAAAAACGTGCAGATTATCATAAGCTCTCTCACTCAATGAATTTGAATATGAATGAAAGTAATAGAAAACTCTTTATTAATTTTAATTTTCAATCATAAATTATATTTAATAATAACGAGACTGTATTAAAAATTGAGATGAGACCCAGAAGTTATGTTACATTAAATAAATAATAGAAGCATATTATTAATTTATGAAGTTCTGAGGGTCATGATTAATATTTATTTATAAAATTCTTTCTATTTTTTCTTCCTCAATTACATGACGTATGTGAAGATTAATAATAATGAGGCATAAGTGACATAATCGATTTCAATATTTATTTTTTTTAACATTTTTTAACATATGTCATTAGTTTTGATCATATTATAATTATAGCACGTGCGTGAATCAATTATTGAGAGAAACAAATAAACAATATTCAATAATTTTTAATTAAAATTTTAACGATTTCATGTCCTAATTTAATTTTTTTTATTTGAGATAACAACGAAAATTTTCGTTAGAGCACGACGTTTCTTATCTTAATTGTTATTTTTATCTAAATTTTGTGTGCTAAAAATAATCCTATCCATATTTCATGAAACTAGAGACATTACTATATTTTTTTATTATAATTTTTAATAAAAGAATTGCATTACAATATAAATAATAAAAAAATATACAAACAAAAATCATAATAATAAAATTTGATACAAAGTTGTCATATTTGCTATTATGAGATAATGAAGTTACAATGTTATTAGACAAAGTTTTTTTTTTGCATAAAAATGATAAATGACGTGAATTTAGTATAAAATTATAATTTTATTGCATTTTTAATGTTACTTGACCTTAATCTTTAAATAAATTGTCATCACAATGCCAATACATCAATCTCTGACTATGGAAATTCTGCTATAATTGAAAGTCAGAAAACGGGTAAAAATCTTTTACACTGTAAGGTTAAAATATCTTTTTGTTTGATCCTTAGACTCCTTTGGCTGGTTTTGAAAAAAAAATGCGATGACTCGTTTTGTCTCTAAAAATTACCTAATGCCACCTGAAAATGAATCACTTTTAATGTAATAAAATTTGAAATCAATTTATAAATAATCGATATGATAAAAATTTAAAGAATGTTATCAAGTCTATAATAAATTGTAATATTTGATTTCATTTTAACTTTAAAATTCGATCTCAATCAATCATTTTTTATGTAAGAAAACTAAAAAATGAAATTATCAACCACCTTGGCAACTAACTTTTGCAAATGAGCATGATTTCGCAATATTCCATGCTCGTTTGTTACAATTCAAATAATGATTTATTATCAAAAATCATTTCAAACTTTCTTTTACCGGAACATCTAAAAATAGTTCACTGACATCTCAATTACAAAAGTCATAAAAAATAAACACAACTTTTATGATCCTATTTGAACGTAACTATATCAGTCATATCTGTAAATAACATCGGTAAAGTCGGCATCAGTTCACAAAGAAACGATATCCAGTAATTTTTTTATGCAAAATCATAATAATAATTACAATTTATTACATGAAACTTAAAATAAAAGTCATAAATTGATTTAAAAAACTACAAACAAAAATAACGTGTCATTTATTTGAATCATTTGAATATCATTATTTATTGATGTAATGCATTTGTTTGTAATGATGAAGTCACTGGATCAAAATTGCAATACTTAATTATCAATTACACTTAAAAAGACACACACACACAGACGCACAGAGCAAATTTGATGACTTTGAATTGTAAATTAATTTAGAAATGCAGAAAAAAAATAATTATTTCAATTAATCAACTGAATTGTACTTTAATGTTTAAATTCATCACCAATTGACATTTTTTTTTTAAATATGAGTCACATTGCAAAGATTATTCATATAAAATTAAGTAACCGTTACACATTTTGCACAAATTTTCGTTAAAAAAACCCATAAAATTTATATTCTCGACACAAAATGTCACAACAATAACACCTTTCAATCATTTTATGACTTTTACTTTGAGTTTGATGTATGGAATGAGAAAATGGCTCAAAAAACTAAAAGATCGCACTAATTTAATTGTTTATGGTCATAAAATAAAATGCTATTTTTTTTAATAAATTTGAATGTCAATTGTTTGGTTATTTTTTTGTGGTTTTGACATTTTGTGAAGGGCATTTAAATGAATCCCGCAGGAAAAAAAATAACATTCAAAATGTATAGACGAGGAATTAAATTGAAAATGAAGAAGAAAGGTGATGTCTGAAGGGTTAAAAAATATAACCTTTAATTGTTTTCAACAGTCTCGTAAATTTCTTTTGGCGTTTTATTCACATAAATGTTTTATTATTAAATTTGCACACACACGTTCCACATCGTTCCAATTAATTTGCTTTTTATTTATTTTTTTTATATTTTTATTTATTATTTCACATGAGAGAAGAAGGAAAGAAAAACCTTGATTTGAGTGCATTTAACCCTTTGACTCCCCGTGTCCCATATAAGGGACAAAATTTCAAGAATTTTTTAAAAATACATTTCGTCAAAAAAAGGATAAAAATTAACTACCATTCCATTCTTACATATTTAAATTACATGAAAAAAAATATTTTGATTCCGTAATCACGGGAAATAGCCTGAAAAGTGAAATAATATGTTGACAAGTACTGTCGACAACACATTTTTATGACTTGTAAAAGTTTTGATCGACAAAAATAATAGAAAAACACATTAAAAAAAGTCGTGAATTTTTTTTAAACATCGTTTATGGGTGTATTTTAAATTAAAATAATTGGATTTATAAAACAACAACAGGAAAATTAGTTTTTAAGATGTTTGCTTCTGTCCCTTATAAGGGACCACGGGACTCAACGGAAGTAATTAGTGTCCCTTATAAGGGACCAGGGGACTCAACGGTTGCAAATTAGAATTTTTGTAAGAGATCATCACTCAAAAAATGTTCCTTTGAGTCCCGATGTCCCTTATAAGGGACATTTAATTTTAAGGTCAAGGAAGGGTCAAAAAATTCTGAAAAAATTAATTTAAGCTCTTTAAAGCATCAATAGTAAGAATATATAATCAAAAAAATTCTAGCTCCCTTGGTTTTAATTCGGGACTGAAAGGGTTAACAACAGATTTATGGCGACATTCATAATGACAAAATTATCGGTATAAAAATGTAAAATTTTATTACAAATCTCAAAGATTCAGTGAGAAAAGAAAGCGCAAATATTAACACATTTCCATGACAAAATTACAATGTTACCATCAATTTATTAATGTAAAATATCATAAAACGTGCATCGGAATATCACACACATGAATCCGTTCATGACCTGTCAATTATTATTGCTCAATTAAATCGCGTTTTTCTCTTAAATTTATTATCACAAAAACGAATCTTATTCAATTTAAGATCAAAATTTTTTGTTTGTCTCTCTTAATTCTTTTATGTAATTTAATTTAACCACACTCTACCATCATTGATATATGTATTCATTGAAATACTTTAATCAATGAAATAAAAAAAAAATATCAGATAAATGGGGAAAACGGTAAAAAAAATTTTAAATAATAATGGATGAAATAATAAATAAATATAATTGAACGGTAATAAATTAATTTAAATTGACACATTATTTTAAATCTGTATTTTTTTTTTAACAGAAATCATGAAAAATATCTGATAAATGATTAGTAAATGATATGAAATTCCAAAGAGATTGCACTTCTATGGCAAAAGTTGAAATCAAGAATTTAATTTTATAATGAACATGTTTAGGAAAAAAAAATTATTGAACTAATTAGTTGTGAAAAAATAAATATTTTGGAACCGAATAGTTTTTCATCCGATAAATTGTCTCCATGGCCTCAGGACTCACGATGACCGTACACATGAAAATTCGTACATGGACAATAACTCGCCCAGCTCTCAAATTTTTTATATTTTTGATCATAGGGGTCACATCTGTCATTTTAATTCGAGTTCAGAAATACATTTTCCATTAATTTTATTTATCTCGTCAAATGAAACGTGTAGTGTGTAATTTACAATCATTATACTGATTTACTACCTGATTTTCGCCCACCATTTATTGTTTTAGACGTTCAATCAAGTTAACTTGGGTTTAATTCTCGATTTCAAGGCAATAAAAGAATTCATACAAAAAAACTTCTTACATATATGTGAGAGCACACCTTCAAAATGACCATGTACGTAAATTATTTGACAAGTCAACCGTAAGAATTAAAATGCATTTGAAATTCGGTTAAAGCTATTATCTTACTACCAAGTGACCTTGAAGTTCAAAAGAATACAATTCAATGTCGTTCAAATTTCTATCAAAATGCACTTAAATGTGAGGTATTTAAAGTTACCGTTACCTTAAAAAAAATATAATTTTTTAGTAAAAAATGTAATTCAAATCTTAAAATATTATTTAGTGCCAATAAATCACATACTTAATAAGTACTTTCATTGTTTAAAATTTTTGAAACATGTAATTTGATTGCTACTTAAATTCCAAACAATGTCTAAAAGCGATCAATTTTCATATCATAAAAGAATAGTTTAGACATTTTGAACATAAACCAGAAATTCTTATTTTGATAAACATAAATCATTATTATTATCGAGTAATTTACATCTCTCGAGTACAAGCGAAACACTTGAATTGTCTTGTTAAAATCATGTTTTAAATCAAAAGTTACGTTTAAAAAAATATATAAATTAATATTAATTTTCATAAAAAAAATATTATAAAAAAAGAGTTTACATGAGATTGAAGTTTGATTTAATTTTTTAATGTTTTTATTTTTATATAAAAATTATAATAAAAAACCGGTATAATTTCATTAAAAAACATAATAATTGCGAATTATTATTATGTTGTTACCACTCATTTGATTGTTAACTAAATATTATGTTTATAAAAGAAAAACATGTGGACGCTATTATTGAAAAAGTTTTAATCGATTTTATTATTAAATCATAAAGTGATTATTATTATTTATTATTGAATTAAAACGTACACTGTATAATAATAATAAAAGTAACATGACAGCTTCTTTTATTTCTCTGTATCAGATATCGAGACGGCTCTCATTGAATAAGTGATGAACTTGAATCAAACTTAAGGTATATAGTGAAATTTCATATCGAATGTCTAAAATCAGAAAATGGAAATTTGAAAATTTTGTCTTTGTCATACTCAAAGCTATTGAAACGTTTTTCTATGATTAACTAAATAAGATCGTTCAGGTTCGACTTTGACAAAATGAAGAGTGATAACGAAGTATGACCCAATCCATGTCTATTATTATTATTATTTCCTCTGTTAACTTCAAGTCAAAACAAGACCACACAGAAGCCAATCTACGATTTAACTTCACATGTAAATCAAAAAAATGTAAAATTTACACAACGTTGATGAAAATTTTATTTGCATACATTTCGATTTAAAAAACCATAAAACTACAAAAAAAAAGTAATAAGCCGAAAATATTTAAATTTGAAAATTGAGCTTTATTATCCAAATGAACAAAATAAAACTAATGAAATGTGATATGAATATTTCTTTTTTTGTATTCTTCCACTCCTTTCTAATTCATCATTTACCATAATAAAGTTCTTATTTAAGAAAAACATAAAAGATAAAGGAAAAGAATACTAAAATAGTAATAACTCGTAAAAATAGAGACGTTTTAGCAAATTTTATTACAATCTACATACATCTAAAACAGCAACACCCAGTTTTATTTTTTGTGGTTTCAAAAATTTTTTTCTAATAAAATTACTTCTTTTATGAATGAGAATGAACTCAAATAAATATTTTTTTTTTGCTAAAAATAGATGATAATAACAAAATATAACATATTTAAATTAAAAATTAACATATTGCAAAGCATGTTCGACTACATTTTAACTGGAATTCGTCAAAAAATGATGACATAAAAAATTATTTTTTTTTGTTTACATTGTTTGTCTTTTTTTTTGTGAAATTGAATGGAAGTTTGTTAGCTTCTGTAAATTAAATTTGATTGTATTGAGAAATGGGAAAAAGTAAACAGTTCTTAGAATTCAATTGGCGCCACCTCAGAGTTTTACATGCAAATTGGAATTGAAAATCCGATGAAATTTAAACCGGTAAATTCATGACCTTGCTAACTCGATCGATAGTGATTCCTGTCTATATTTTTTTTGCACTATTTTCTTGTATCACTGTAAGAATATAATTAAATACTATAATTTTTCAAACGTTCCATTGCTTGAAATGACGAAAACAGGCGTGTATTTTATGGTATATTTAGTGAAATAAGAAATTTAATAATATTTAATGATTGGTGTTGAATGTGATCATAATTTATGATGAAATGTTACAAATACTATCATTTATGAAAAAGATAATAATACCTGTCGTTATAATTTTTTTCTTTCTTTCTCTGTTCGATAAGATACGTTCTTTTAATAAGGAAAAATAATATCATATAATAAATTTGAGGATAAAAAATGTGTTTTAGACATTTAATAAGAGGAAGACAAGCCTAAAAATGTTGTGTCTAGGATTCGTTTTCTTTTCAACATTCTTTAATTTTTCGTGTTCAGTTCAATTGGGTTGGGTATCACACTCTGTTAAAATAAAATAAAACAACATAGAAGCTCCTTGTAAAAGTTAATTAATTGCTTGTTATACATTTTGCTGCCGATATTTCTGGCGTCATTTTCTTGTAGATTTATTTTTATGTTTTCCATGTCATTTTATTACTATCATCATCATTTAAAAAAACGACAAATGAGACATATTTTTATCTCATCCATGTGACGACTGGATTAGAAAATCTCGCTGATTGAAAACATTCGGAATGAATCACAAAATGACTTAATTTTCAATGTCCTTCAAAATTTAATTTCATCGATAATGAAATTTATATCAAAAACTCCCTTAATGAAACTTACTTGAGGCTTAAACAAAAACAAAAATAAATAAACAATTGAATATTAAATTTCCCATTTTATCGGTCTTGCATTGTTTGCACTTTTATTGCATTTTGTTTATTTATCGAAGTTAATCAATATTTATCTGGATTTGCTCATGATTGTAGGATGAAGTTTAGTAATAAAAACAACAAGCAACGATTTGTTTGCTTTGGACATCAAATAAAATGAAAAAAATATTGCACGTGTTTTCTGTTTAATAATAAAAGTGCATCGCTTGCACAAATAAAAAAAAAGCAAGGGTGCACTTGATATGACATTTAAAAATTGTATGTGTTATTAAATAATTCAGAAAAAAAAATTGAACTTTGATTTTGATTATTATTTTTTGTAAATTCATGTAAATTTAGAATTCAATGGAAAAATGTAAAGAACAGCAAATTCTTTCCATTTTTTTATTTGTATGGAGCATTAAATTGAAAGTGTCCCATAATTTTATATAAGTTATTTTTATTATATTCCTGCATTCTACATAAAAAATTGAAATATGAAACTCAAAAATATAATAACAATAAATATTTATGTTAAGTCTACAAAAGAAATCAATATTTATCAAGTTTTTCTGCATCTCTATGTAATTTAGTTTCATTTCAGTTTTAAAATAATTCATATTTAAATTGATTCTTGAAATTGCTAAAATTATGTCAGAAAATGCATAAATTAATAACAACACACACCTTATTTGACTCATTTTAACTGCCAGAAGCATGTAATGATGATGTTATTTCAGTTTTGACGTAATTTTGCATGGTATGTGTAATAATGTGACTCAAATTCCAAGAATTTATCTAGTTTAAGAGGAGGAATTGGTATGAAATTTACATTCAAATGAGTCAAATGAACCCATTTTGATTGGAGACGAACAATTGTACACAGTGTCTAAAATTTGAAAATTTATTTGAGTGAGCGATCCAAATCCTAAAATTTTTGTATGAAATGAACTCGGTCCAATGGAAATGCACTTTTGAATTCGTCCAGATATTTTGTCACTTTAAACTTGAAAACAGAACACTTTCAAAATTTCTAATCAATAACAACTCAATTTCTCTTTTACATCGAAATTTAAATCCAATGGGAATTCAATTAATATGATTTTTATTTCAATTTTTAAATTTATTTACAGAATTCATCAGTTTACTTTGGACAATTAGTGAACATCATAGTTTTTTTCATATCACATCTAAATCACATAAAAACTAATGAATGTTTACCAATTGAATTGAATTGAATCGAAAAAATAATTAAAATCTAATATTGAATGAAATTTAATTAAATCTAAAAAAGAGAAGAAAAACAAACATTGCAACAAAACTACACAGACGAGCTATCAAAATGATCATTAGGAGTAATTTCAGCATCACCTGCAGTAACATCATCATAGCATTGAGTAAGTAATTTTTTTTTATTTCAAATTATATTGGATCATAAATCAATCAAAAATCGAATCAAAATAAAAATTAATTAAAATTCAACATTAAAAAAAAAAGTAAAAATGTAGAGCAATTTAATTTCCCCACAATTTCCTTGCAAATTTTTATTTTCACATGAATGTTAGCAATGTGTTGAATGAAAATATTTTGATTATGTCATAAAAATTGTGATAAAGAAGATTATTTCACATATCATTCAACAACAGTAGGAAGTAATTTAAAAAAAATTGTACATACAGACACACATTTCAATGAAACCTCATAAATAAATATTTATTTTAATTATTTTTTTTTCTAAATGTTATATAATTTAAGAAAAAAATAATTCTAAACAAATTTAACTCATTCGACACTGAATGAACTTGAAGCAAAAAAACTAGAATCAAACGTCTTAATGGGTGCAAAAAAGCTGTTCATAGAAATAATCGTCATTTCATCAAGATATTAACTAATAGAAATAATTGAAAGATGAAATTTGCTTTCAAACCACTTCTTATTACATAATGATGTTTATGTTGATTATTTCTACATTTCATAACATCATCACTAGAATAATAACGTTATTGAAATCGTTTACATTTCATAAATCCATGAAATTAAAAAAGAAAAAAAATTAAACATATTGAGAAAATAAGTACTTTGATGTATCAGAATAATGCACGTTGTGGGAAGTGTGATAACTTTGTTTTGCACAGATGTGGCGCCTAGAAGTCAATACAAATGTAAAAATTTTGTTTAGACGATTTGAAAGCTATGGTCCAAAATTCAACAAGACATCGAACTTTGATTTGGATTCCATGATTAAAGATTCAAGGAAAAATTATGTTAATTTATTTGATTAATTGTTCCAAATTTCTCATCAGATTCTTTCACAACAATGTATGACATCAAAGGCTGACTGCCTGTCTAAAAATAATAAAAGATCGTTACAAAAATAATGAATTTTTTGTGAAGCCCACTCATAAACTTCATTTACAATTTTAAATTAAACAGAATTCAATGACTTTTTTTTTGCCAAGATACAGAAAATCCATTGTTTATTTATGTTTCGTCTTTAAATTTAAAAAAAAAAATCAAATTACATCCAAAATCAAGTTAGGTCATCATTTTAACGAATGAAATCGAAAGTTTTTGTTTTTTTTCTTCTTTTTAAGAATTTGTGTGTGGTGATTCAATTTTCAATAAATTTAAAATAACTTGACATTTATTCTCAATTTATTTTCAGTTGTGTTCTTGCAAATTATTGGTAAGCATGTCACACAAGCAGCACCAAATGCTACAGAAATAACATCAAATGAGAGGACACGATATAAGCGTATGTATGCTTTGTGTCCACCCAAATTTCAAAGGATCGGAAATGAGTGTTATTTTGTGTCACATTACAAAAAAAATTGGTTAGATGCACATTTTGAGTGCAAGGATCGTCATAGTAAACTTGCCGAACCCTTAAAGTATGAGGATAAGAGAATACGAAAATATTTGTTGCAATTTGATCTTGGTAAGATTAAATATTTCCTTTTTTAATATAAAATGTATCATACTTTGTTTCAGATCATAGTGATAAGTGGATGGGAGCAATATTCAATTGGGAGAAGGATCGTTGGCAGTGGGGTTACAGTGGTCGTAATTTACAATATCAGGCATTTAGTCGAATGAATCCAGGGTGAGTTAGTTGAATAAAATTTCAATTAAACAAATTTTAATGATAATGTGTTTAAATCTAGAGCTCGTGAACAACTCAAGTACCATTGTGCAGTATTTAGTGCAAAACTGAAATATCGCTGGTCTCCTCGTTCTTGCACTGATCAACATTATTTTGTATGTCAACATCGAATGCCATTGGTCAGTAGTAAGAATCGGTATCGTGTTTATCAAAAATGGAATCAAACATTCCCGAATGAGCTTGCAAATGAGAATGAAGTGATTGTTTCAAATAAGAATAGGTACGTGCTTTAAAAAATGAATTGATTTCATGTTACTTATTGTTTGTCTTATTTGTCTTACAGAAATGGTCAATATAAATATCGAATCGCTAATGCAAAAACAGATCGGGATTTGAATCGCATACACTTTGTGAAGAATGATAAACAACGTCGTACACGTCCTATACAGAATAATGACATTAATCCAGCTAATTATGGTGACAATCGACCAGCTGAACGAAGAAGTCGCGATCCTAGTCATGGTTGGCATCCAATTGCAAATTTACCAATTCATACAAAATCTTCCAAAAATGTTTTACATCCAATAAAATTGAATCCAGCTAGTGGGGCAACATCTCACATGTCAAGCAGTTTTAGAGAAGTTGATCCTGCTTCAATATTTCATCATCCTGATACATCACGTGCTGGAAATATTGGTCAAAAGGTTGGACCAATAAGGCAAAAAATTGAAACAGGTCCAGACGGAAAACCAAAATTAATTATGAATATTGGACAGAAAAGATTTGGATTGGATCGTCCAGTTGAGAAAGAAACACAAGCTCCACGTACAAGAAGAAGGCGACCTTCAACAACGATCAGACCTGAACAAACAACTACTACCACAACTGAAAAACCAATTCTTTTACCTAAATTGACATTCGAAACAGAGCCATCAATTGTCGAAAAACACACTAAAGCAAAAACAACAACTACAACAACAACAACTACAGAATTACCACAAACTTCATCAACGACAATTCCAACTACAAGTTCCCCCAAACAAAGGCAATTATCAGAAAAGGATTTGAAAAGACAACAGTTAATGGAACGCTTAGCAAAACTTACACCAGAAGAACGACTGGAGTTTTTCGAGAAACGAAGGAAAGCCAAACAACAGCGACAAGCTAAATTATTAAATGACGTTTAAAATCACAATTTTTTTGCTTGAATTTAACTTTAAACAAAAAAACTTCACCCAGTTTTAGATATTTATAAATGAAAAATCATTCAAAATTAAGTAAGAAGAAATCTCACACAATCAGTACTTTTAATAAAATTTAGCTTTTGTGACCTTATTAAAAGAGAAAAAAATATCACATGTTAATTAATGGAAAACAAAAATTCAATTATCAATGCATGAATGAAACCACAGTTTCGATTTTAAATGATTGTCTGTTTGTAAAATAGTGACACTTATTCGTCAAAAAAAAAATGTGTATTGTTGTAAAATTTAAGATTAAAATGTAAAATAATAAGATAAATAAAAATGATTGTTTGTCAAATTAACTTTACTTGTTCAAATACGAAGAAAAATAAATGAAAATTCACTTACCTTGATGTATGTACACAAAGCGTCCCCTTTGAAATCACCTTCAGGAGTACGATATAATTTCACTTTATACTTATTTGCAGTTGGATCTTTAAAAATCATTCCATATTTGGACATCAACTGTACAAAATCTTCTTCACTCATATCGAGAGGTAAATTATCGACATAAACTTTGTTGTTGTGTTCTGGTGCAATTTCAAACCATTTTGGAGGTTCAGGTTTTTTCTTCATTTTTTTATTAACAACCTCACGTGGCACATCGTCTAAACTATCATCTTCACTTTTGCTGCTCACATCTGCTGATTCAGCAAGTTTCCTTTTCTTCCGTTCCTTTTCTTTATCAGCTTCAGTTGGAACGTAATTTCCATAATTAAGTTGATAAATTGCCATAAAATCATCATCGATTTTTGGGAACCACGCTTTCTTTTCATCATCCCATTCATATGCAACTCCATCATTATCTGTGTATGTTCGAACACCATCAATTTCTTGTATCTTATATTGACCAAATGTTTCTTCACTAATTCCTTCTTTAGGTATCCATTTTTTTTGGTTTTCATCATAATCGTAATTTGCTTTTAATTGCCATGAATTTTTCTCAGTACACCAAAAATAATACTCATTTTCATATGGATTACTATTTGTATCACTATTCACATATGGAATCCATTTATTTTCAGTTGTACACCACTTGTATTGGTACTTTGTTTGTGGATCTGTATAAATTGCTGTTCCATCATCTGTGTATGTCGTATTTTCGATGTAAGATGATTCATCGGTTGTTGAGGTAGAATTTCCTTCATTTGTTGAAGTTACATTATTATCAGGAGTTTCTGAAGATGAGGTGGTTTGTTGTTGATTAAGTTCTTTCTCGCGATTTTCATTATTGGTATTTTCTGAGTTTGTTAGGACGTTTGTCGAGTCTTGATGTGCTACGTTGGTTGGTGGAGGATTCTGGTCCTCGTCATCTGTGTCAAATTCTTCAACGAAATCATCAGACATGATTTCTGTAAGTAGATGAAAGAAAAATAATATGTTCAGAAATAATTTTTTGTAAGGCAATAAAATTCATATTGAAACAATGTAAGTGAACTCAACTTTAATGTATATCAGTAAAAAAATACTACATATCGGCTATAATTAGCTTTTTATGTTTACTTTCTTCATATTCTAGTCAAAACCCCCTTTACAATTTCAAAAATAGAATCTTCGCTACAATTTGTAGTGTAAACTTTAACAATAAATACCCAAAATACACAAAAACGATGTAGTAAAGTAGAGAAAATGTAGTTTTTGATTGTACTTCAAACTATGTCGAATCAAATCGAAAGCTAAGGGTGTTAAATTGAAAATAAAGGGCAAAAACGCAACAACTTATTACTTGCAATCACTCTTACTGCTTAGTTCAAGAAATTGACTTAAAAAAGTAAAATTCGGAAATTTCTGCGCACTTCTTACAATTTATTTCATAGTCATGTTATTTATTTTCACTTACACTCTAGTAATATTCTCTTCTAGACTATCAAAGCAAATAGAAGCAAGGGTACATAGACCTTTTACTATAAAAAACACATTTTGAAACTAACAATTTAATATAAAAACCGAAAGAAATTTTAATGTATAATAGCAATTGGAAGGAAAACAAGGAATAATAACAATAAGAGTAACATAAATATAAAATAATAATAATAAAAAAAACGATTAAATATTCTGACACGAAAGTGGACTTTCCATTCGGGTACTTGTGCTAATGTGTTATCGTGTTAAAATTACTCCTTAGAAGTTTATTCAGTTAATACTTGACCGTTAACGAGAAAAGATGAAAAAAATTTCATAACTCTGAATAAGTTGAAAAATTATTAAAATTTTAATACTTAAAATTAGTGTGTCAGTGTTGAAATGGTTTTAAATGGATCATGAAATCCATAAAAAGATATGAAGGTTGATAACAGTAGAAAATTAAAAGTGTCTTATAGTTAGACCAATTAACCTTGAACTGCCTTAAATATTTATTTTATAACTCAAGATATGAAACGCCTAGTATCCTTGGATAATAACAGTGATAACATAGAATTATAAAACAAAAAAAATATAAAAATTTAAAAATTAATTGACCACAAATCAAAAAAAAAATTTAATATGATTGATATTCCAGGTAAGAAAACACGTGAAAACTATTCAAAGTTATACTGTAAAGCAAGAGTTGAATCACCTAAAAATAGGTTTTTGCTGTTTAAATATAATACATGGCCTTGTTAATGGTCTGGTCAGTTAAAGTTAAAAGGGAAAAAGGAATATTGATTCACATTTTACATAGACGGACTCGAAAAATATC
Source organism: Culicoides sonorensis (assembly GCA_900002565.1). Taxonomy (NCBI): domain Eukaryota; kingdom Metazoa; phylum Arthropoda; class Insecta; order Diptera; family Ceratopogonidae; genus Culicoides; species Culicoides sonorensis. The sequence goes on along the minus strand of LN483625.1, from coordinate 14,782 downwards.
ATAAAACAAGAAAAACACAGTTTTTTGTAGTAAATCTTTTCTGATTCCTGTAGAACGTGGAAAATGTTATATCCAGTGTCGTTTTTTTTTGCGAAAACTTAACCATACGAACGGCTTCAATTAAAAATAAAATTCAGATAAGTCTGATTTTCAGGTCGATTCTTCGAAAAATGATAAAAATCCATCAAAAAATTTCCAATTACCATTCTCATGTTTCATGATCGTTGCCCTCATTTTATTCAGCTGTCCTCTTTATTTCGTAATTAATTTATATTAACATTATTCTGCTAAATTTTCCAACAACCTTTCTCTGTACAATGTATTTTGATTAATTTTGATTATTCACACGTTTTCATAGCACCCTTCCTCGCGTTTAATTTTCACTCCTCAAAACCGAATGAACACAATTTACTTTCCATGATTTTTTTTTATTTCTATTTCATTGTAATACAAAAGCTTTTCACGATTTTGATTTCATGCTAATTTCTGTTGTATGAACGTAGAATTTTCCAGCTATTAATAATGAGTGCAGAAATATAATTATAACAACATCAACCATATAAATTTAACTTGAAATATAGTGTTATATATACACCAGGTATTTATTAAAAAATACACAAGAGATTTAAGATAAGGCAATAAATAGCCTTTGGAAAATGGAAACTATGTTAAATGTTAAAAGCCACCACCACTTTAACTATGAAAATGTCGGATGTATGCTGAAATATTAATTTTTCAAGTTAATTTTAATTTTTTTTCTTTTTAAATTTCGTGTCATGGCTAGAAAATCATGAAATTTTGATGAGATAATAAAATTTCATAATGACAATCAATAATAAGTCCCATTAAAAATGATTAATTATTGAATGATGACTAATTTTGATGATTTTCTTTCATTTCTTTTGATAGAATCAGGTGCTGTTTTCATCGTCGGTGACAGCGGATTGAAAAATAATCAGGAAAATTACTTCTTTATTAAGAATGATCCAGTTCAGAAAATTTATGCAAATTATTATGGACAAAATGGAGTTGTATGTGGTAAGAAATTTAAATTTTACTTTAAATTAACCGACATCCATTTGTCTCAATGTCATGATACTCATAAAAAAATGCTTTCTTTTTATTTTCACTTGACACTAACACAAAGGAAATTAATTCTTATCTTTTCCGTTTAATCATTTAGAATCAGGTCGGTTGTTCGTATGGGGTAACAACCAGTATGGACAACTTGGTGTTATGGGACCTTACAAAGAAGTTATCACAAAACCAACGCTTATCAGATTGTTTAAATTAAACAAGCTTAAGGTTAAAGATGTTGCATTTGGATATCAATTTACTGTCGTATTAACAGGTGACTTGAATTTTCTTTCTTTTTATGAGTTTGATGTTAAAGAATTTCATTTCATTGAAGAAAACAACAAAATTTTTTACTGTGGACGAAGTATCTTCCCACCAAAATCCATGATATTCAGTTTCAAAGATAAATTTCAAATACATCCCGATACAACAGAATTCACTGATACATTTGTAGAGCTCTCCGAATTTGATTTTTACACTGAACTGGAATTACTTGAATTTGACAGAGTTTATGCTGGAGGCAATCATTTTGTGCTTCAAACTCAATGTGGAAAACTAATTGGATGGGGACAGCCTGGAGGTGGTCAACTTGGACCTGCTGATGTTTATAGGATGAGTCGTGAACCAATGTATTTGGGTATTGAGAATGTTAAATTCGTTATTTGTGGAAATGAGTATACACTTGCAATGACACATGGAAATGAAGTGTTTGTTACGGGTAAATTCAATACAACGCATCAAATGTTCTTCAATCAGATGAATACGAGTAGTATCGAGGCACGCATTGAATTTATGCATATATCAATGATTGAGGAAGTGTGTGTGATTACGGATCAAAAGGATATTTATATCAGTAAAAGTCAGGATAGTTTGAGTGATTTTTCGTTTCACAAGTTGAAACTAATGGAACAATGTGATAAAATTGTACAACTAGAGAGTGGTAGTAATTTTTTGAGTTTTATAACAGAAACTGAGAAATTTTTTACAAATTTTCGGGATACAGATGATTTGAGTGAATACCCTGAATTTCATGAACTTGAAAGATTTAGTAAATTCCGTTTAACAGCATTTAAATGTGGACTTAACTACATTTTAGTAAAAGGAATACCAAAAGCTCCTCACACGAACATCGGCATGGAAATTTCAGTTGAAGATCGTAATGGTTTCTCACAGGCTTCCACAATTCAACCATATGATGACAATCCAAATCTCAAATCACCTCGTCCATTTCATCATGCTACCACATTACATGCAAACACCATACGTTTTATCGAAGATGGAATTGAACGTGAAACTGAAATCAATAAAAATCGTGCGAATAATGTGCATCAAAATGTCAATCAATATTTAGGCCCACCAATTGCCTATGAAATTCCAATTCATGATAAGCGTCGTTGTGCTAAAGAGGAAACCCGTAAAATGTTGTTGGCTGAAAGTGAAATGGAACGCATACAACATCCAGTCCCAGCAGCAAAACCACGTGTTAGGATTAAAACTCCAATGCCACGTGAAAAATTAACTGCGGTACGAAGTCAACATTCATCTGGACCATCGACAGCTGAAAGTGATCACAGTGTGGATGAGGAATTGAATCGTGTACCAAAGGAAGGAAAAATTCACAAGTTTTTCCGAGAACTCAAGGAACGTGCAATTGAATTTGAAGAGTCGTGTAAGGAGACAAATAATGTGGTGCCTGATGGTAAGTCTTGCACTTCCAACGAACAAATCATTGGATTTGATGTTGTTGTTCCCAAAACAAATGCTTTGGTTTCATTACAGACAAAGAGATTCGAACAGCGAATGACCTGGCGATTGCTAAACATCTTCCAAACTCCTTTATTTGTGTTATTCAATAAGAAATTACTTGTTAAGAATAAAAAAGATTAATTAAATTCTTTTATTATACCTCTTATTTGGTTGAAACCGGTAAGTTGTATCAAAATATTTGAGACAACATTGAAATCGATTACAAACGATTTGATGAAAACTAAACATTGAAATAAAAAAACTTACCTCAACTTCTTAAGATCTTCTAACAAGATCCTTGAGTTAAATTGAAATGTGTTAAAACACGACACTTTTTCAAATTATTGAATTTTCTGTACTTTTTCTTCAATTTAATTTCCAAAATAACCCGAAATTGTATTTTCTCGCATTAAAATGTAAACAAAACTGGCAGGAGTTAACTGTCAAATATGTCAAAAACATATGACTTTGCTGAATTGAGAAAATGCGCGTAAATTCAAATATGCCACATGGTGGAGTCGTTGAAAATTTTTATTCATAAACTCGAACAGTAATTTTTTTAAATTCTTTTATTTGTATACGTAACACAAAGTTGAGATTCATATTTTTTTATTGTTTTTTTTTATATTTTTTGACATACAATTAAATTTTTCTTAGTTAACAATAAAAAACAAAATAATTTAACATTTAATTTTTTTCGACATATTCATATAAAAATCACAATTATTCTTGTCTATAGGCTTGTCTTACATTATCAGGAATATTTGGCAATCTGTATCTTGCACTTCCTCCTGCAATGTGTTGAGGTTGTTCTTGTGCTTGTGGTCGATGATTTTGATATGAAGGAGCAGCTGGTTGACGTCTCAATTCTTGTTCTTGATTGTGTTTCACCTCTTCAGGCATACGAATGACAATGTCTGTTGGTGTACGTGTAACTTCAGCCTTAAAACCATCCTTTGGATGTGCTGTATATTTAACAGTACGAATAAATCCATCACTATCAACAACTTGATAACTTCCTGTAATAATTCCAGCATCATCACGATTTTCCTTACGATTTTGATAGTTGGTGTATTCGTCATCTTTCACATCAAAACCAAATTGATAAGATGGATGGTTGTCATATTCCTCCTCTTCTTCTTCGGCTGAAGCAACATAACGTTGTTTGGCTTTTCCTTTTTGAGAAATTTGTGGTTGATATTGACCCTATTAAATGATAAAAGAAAGAATATTCATAATTAAAAGCCAATTAAATTCATTAAACATTTCTTTACACTGCATACCATACATAAAATTACATAATCCATTTGAGTCAGTTCAAGTACTATTGAATTCAGACAGAGTGCATTCAACAATTATTACCCTTTTTTAACTTTACGTACCATTTCATACATAAGTACATATTTTCAATTCCAAACACGACAAATTTTTTTTTTTCAATTATTTTACAACTTATTATAATAAAATGGTACCATTGAAATTGAAATGAAAAAAATAAATTACACTTTCACTATAAATAAAATAATTGTGATCCGGTGTAAAATATGCAATTCAACTATTATTTAATTTATTTAAAATATAACAACATACACATAATAATAATTCAGACACATTCAATTCGTTTTCACGTTTAATGCACTTTTAGTTGTTTTTTTTTAAATGTTATATCAGTGGATGATGATGAGGCAGCATAATAATTGTTAATTTTTTTTGCGTTTGATAATTATCTCATACTTACTTGATTTTCTTGTTGTTGATATTGTCTGGCTGGTTGTTGTGCTTGTACATGAGGTTGAACAGGCCGTTGCACTTGATATTGACGTTGAGCCTAAATGGGAAAATTAAATTACATAGTAATTAATAATAATTGTAAAGAAGCGCGTTATATTAGTTTTTCTACAAATATGAGAAAATGCAAATATGGTAATAAAATTGTCACTTAAATTTCACTGTTTTTTTTTGTTTAGAGGGAAATCTAGTTTATTTTATGGTAAAAGTAAACCAGTTAGGTTAGATAATAATAATTTAATGTAAATTTAAATTGAGGATAATGTACTTTAGGTTTTCGCTTTCAATGAACTCTGTCGCTGGGGAAAATTTAGGAAAAATTGACCAAATGCTATATTTTTTTACAATTTTTTCAATTCGACTGAATTTTTTCTAGGTATCTCGAGCTTGTTGCTTCGAGGAAGTTCATACCAGGATAATTATTACTTTTTTTTATGAAGCGGATTCTGAATAACTTTACTTACATTTTGTGGTTGGTACTGTTGTGCTGGGGCTTGATCTGCTTGACTTTCATGAATGGGTGTTTCTACTCTCTGTTGTTGTTGTGCTTGTAATTGTGCATAATATTGACGTAAATAAGCCGGATCAACAGCTTGTTGACAATTAATAGGATTATAAAAATTAAACACTAGGAAAAGTGATGTAATGCAAATTATCCGCATTTTGTGATTTTTTTTAGTCTTTCTTTTTTTTAATTTTAATGGTTTTTTATTTTATAAATTTTTCTTTTTTTTTTAATTAAACTAACAACCAACTGATCACAACCACTATTTATAATACATTAAATGTGTAATGAAAGTTTTCCTATAATTTATATGGATTTTTTCACTATAGTGAATCGGTAGCAAGCGATATTATGATTGGGGAGAAGGAGAAAATTTATTTTCAAGTGAATTGTGGTCTCCCCACTTTTAGTAAACTGTTCAAGTCTACACAGGTAAATCATATTTATTTTTTAAAGGTTTAAAAGTTTATTTTAGATGGATGTAATTGATACGGAAACTTGTTTTACACGCCCTGTAAAGAATACGGTTATTTTTTTGTGATATGTTCTGATTGCATAAAATTTAAGGTATAATGAAATATTGCACACGCATTAAATTATGTTAGATTTCTTTTTCCTTTTGAGTGAATGTGGATCATGAAATTATAGATTCAAGTAACAAATGGATCTGAGTTGACCTTTGACACCATGAAAACAGAGAAGATAGTTTGAAACGGTGAGAATGGAGAAAATGTGTCGTTTGAAGAATTTCATCACATTTTTTTCTAAGATTCTTCACCTTTCTAATTCATTTCATATTCAATTAAAAAATAATTATTGAATATTTCAACATCCCACGGAAATAAGAATCAGCACTCCTCTTACCATGAAATCGGGTCAAAAAAATATAGAGCACACTCTCTTGAATTAAAATACATAAACGCATATTATTATTATGTAATGATTTTTGGATACGAATATTACTTGTTGAATATCTGAGTCAAATTATACACCTTTTGTGTCTACAATCTGTCTCAATAAAATAACATATGCGAATGTGTCTGATAATAGAAAGAAAAAAATAATAAAAAGCCGGTTTATTTGAGATAATTTTTAATAAGTACATTTACTTTTCATTTCATGAGTATTATTATTATTACTTTTCGTTGTTGTATCGAATTAATTACGCTATTTATTAATAAAAAAATATACATTTATATAAATCTAGTTGTAATTTGAGCATTTGTGATATCATGTATCAGTTTCTTTAACGATTTTGACATTACTGGGTTATTGGACTGATGAATGAATTCGCAATTGGGTCACACATGAAATTATAAGATTATAACAAAAGGTTTTTGAGTAAATTTGTGAAGATAATGTAACTGTCCCAACAACTTCCATCTCAAATATTGCATAAAACTCCGTTTAACGATCCTTGTTTTGATACATTTAAAATTTAAATGACACTTTCATACTTAGACAATACGGGCCAAATAAAATTCTCATCATAAATTAAACAAACTTATCTAAATCTCAAGATGATCATCATTTTTCAATTCAAGTTAGAATACAATTTCATTTTTATTATCCTCTATATTATGCAAATGACACGTAGATCGAGTTAAATTTTTGCCTTTTATTCTTTTATTACATGATTTTATAAATGTGTCCATACAATACGGGTTTTGTTTAATCAACGCAAAGGATCTTCCTCATTTCACATGCAAATAATAATAAAAATAATAAGGAAAGGAAGTGAAATCAAAAATTTTATTTTTTTACTCATCTATGTACCTGCATTTGAAGAATAAGACTTGTTTTTCCCAAAGATTCAATATTTTTGGTCATCAAAATTTCGTATCTTTTCCTTAACAGGACCGGTCAAACCGGTTATCTAAATGGATGTATGTTATTTTGCCTTTTTTCTTTTATTCCTTGGGTCCGAAAAAGGTAATTTTTCACATGCATATTTATAATGTTATATGCAAATACCTGCTCACATATTCACAGTGTATGTTATTTTATAGGACCTTTGAGGCACATTAAGAAATGCATTAAAAAGATTCACATACATGAATGTAGCGAAAGGGTGCAATAATAGAACATTAAATGACCCTTTTTTGGTATAAAAAACCGGTTATGGACAATCGGCAATGTAAAATCTTGTCCTTTTTTAGCAATTAAATGTCATGTATTTTTATTTTATTGAAGATGATGATTATTTATATATCACATTTATTTCCTAATCCATGTTTTGAGAAAAGGATGATAGTGAATATACGGAAGTATTTTGTTGGTAAGGGAATTTCATATGCAAATGATATATGGACTTTGTTAATTTTGACTATCATTATAATATTTTACTGCGGACGTTTCATGAGAATTTTTTTTTTGAATCCAAACAAAAGCAGTTTAAATGAATAACTTTATTATTTGATTAAATATTTCATATTCGGAGGATTAACTTTAAATTCAATGTAATCAGTTTATGGGTTCAGGTCCCAATAATGCTGGCCAAAATCACCATCCCGATCCATCCAAATTACCTGCAAATTAGTTAATATTAAAATGAGTGTTCAAAGCAAATACTAAGAGAGAATCCAAGTTAACCTTTCCTCTATGTCTATTCGTTTTAAAGTTCATATCTTGAAATCTCTCTTCCCAACCGTATGGACTCTCGGATAAGTGTCCAAATTCAATGGAATACGGATAAGTTTGCTTTGAATAGATGTCCCTAAATTCAAGGAAAAAGACCCGATAATTTTAGAGGATTTAAACATTTTTTTAAAATTGCAGTATGATTGAAATCAAATAACTTACTGATACTTTTTCTTCACATGAGCATTTTCATCGCCTTGGTTCCCGTCTTCATCATAATAATCATTCAATTCTTCCTCGTCCTGATCATAGTAATAATCATCGTTTTCTTTTAAGTCCATTGACCTTCGAAACACTCCACCACGGAAAACATCCATCATTGGAATCTCGCCTGATTGTCTCTTTCGTTTTTTATTTGTTTTCATGTCATAATCAGGAACATAATCAGACCTCCTCACAGTAAAATCTTTGACATTATATTTATCGTCCCATTCCATGGAATAATTTTCTCGCTCTTTTTCTTCATCAATAGGGCGATATCCATCTTTAGGCGGTGTATATAAATGAGGATTGAGACTCTTTGACCGTTTTTTCATCATAGTTGTCATAAAAATTTTCTTGGAATCTGATGTTTCAACACTATCCTCATTTGAATCATCTGCCTCATGTTTTTTATTCTTATTAATCCTATTTTTCCTTGAATATTTCTTTGATTTCGTTTTAGGTTTCATCGTTGAAGTGTATGTCACTGTCTTTTGCGTTCTAATTGTCCGTGGTTTCCCAGATTTGTCAGGTCTCGTTCTTGTATCAGTATATGTTTCCTTTACCGTTTTCTTATTAAAATGTGATGTCACTTTTTGTTTTTTCTCTTTATGTTTTGGTCTGATCTTATGATAAAATCTCGTTTTTCGTTTAATTTTATCTTCATTCACATCTTTTAAATCGTCCTTTTCAAGAACAGGTTTGACATCGTCTAACGTGAAGTTTTTGGTTTGTCTCTGTAAATCCTCTAAAATTGATAATTCAACATCGGAACTTGGTTTTCCAAGAATTTGGTGTTTAGTTGGCCCGGTGAGGGCTGGCACATACTGGTCATCGTCCGGTTTTTCAAATTGTCGTCGTAAATTTTGCATATAATGATAGTGAAAGTAGTCTGGAGAATGTGAGGCCATTTTGAGTGGACTTTTTTCAGTCACTGGCTTACTTGTAACATATTGAAAACGATTTGATGTCTCATTACGTGTATTACGTGAAATTGGCTTTGCATGACTGTTATACTGATACTTTCCATCAATTATTACCACAAAACTAATTGTTGTCTGTGAAATATTGATGGTTTAATTATTAATATCCGAATTTTTTTGGCTTTAAATTAAAAATTTTATACTCACTTGTAGAATAATTATCAAATATCTTGACATTTTAAATTAAATATTCATTATTATTAAGAGCAATTAACAAATTGTGTGTATGATTCATTCAAAAATTACAATTGAACTGATCAATTGATTTTGTGTAACATTAATTTTTATGTAACATAAATCATGAGATCATGACAATTTTGGGCACCAAACTACAACAAATTACATTAATTTCCGCATAATTTTACTTAGATACTTACTCTCTTAAATGCTCATTCAAGTATACAATTAATAGAAATATGCGAGGAAAAAAGTGTAACAATTCAGTATGAAAAGTGTGGACAAATATTATCGAAGCGCAACGATACTTACCACATTTAAAGCCTACTTAAGCACGTCGATTATTGTTATGATTATGGATCTGATTGAAGTTTTTTCTTTATAATTTAATTTTTCGGTTTTGTAATAACTTTTGCTTCAGTTATTATTATTACTTTATTCATATCATAGTTTTCTTTTCTTTTTTACTTTTTTTTTCATTTCTTTTGTATGTTGCATAATAATATTTCGTATCAATAAGTAATTGAATAATTAGTGGAGTATTGTGTTAATCACTTAATTGTATAAAAAAAATAATTTGAATTGAATATTGTTCAAATGACTCACCCTTAATAATACCCAACTTTTACTGCATCTGAGGTTTGATAATTCTAGAATGGTCCATCGGCATTTAAACCTTTAAAAAACCGCGGAAATTAGTAGAATTATTTTTTTCCGTTACAATTTCTGTTAATCACTAAACTGACAAAAAATATTCGTTACAAAAAATTTGCATAAAATAATTTTCCGAAAAATTTCTTGTAGTACATGATGAAAAAAAAACTAATAACGGTCACACAAGACACATGAGTTCTTGTCCTATGACCGACCTCGTATGAAAATAATCAAAAAATGGTCCGCATTATGCTGTTTTTTTTTTTGTCAGCATGATATAAACAACGCAAAGAAACAACAGGTAACAATCGGGTATTATCCAATCAAAGTTATTGTTTAAGTACTTATTAAATTGAAAAAAGAAAGAGAGATCATTGAAAGGACTTTGATTGAAAATAAGAAGGGTGAGTACAAAAAAAATAATAAATAAAATAATTGTAATTGAATTGTAGGGTTCTATGATAAAAAAGTTTAGAGGAGGAGCTTATAACTCTCTTGTAAGATTACGAAGAGCAAAATAAATATTTAAAAGGGTTATGAAAGTAAATAAGGAAGTGTAAATAAAAAATTTAGTTGACTGGACTTTAACTGTTTTTTCTTAATGTTTAATAATCAGTCGTTGTTAAAACGTCTTTGCAAAAACAAGTTTAATTTGAAAAGTTTGAGTAATCTTGATTTAAATTCTATACAAAAGTAAGTCGAAAGTAAGTCACATTAAATTTTTACAAATATTTTGCTTATTTGATACACAGCACCTCATATTCAGCTAATGGCACTTCCTCTCCATTAAATGGAATATACAAGCAACCATGTGATGGTTGAACTTTTCCCGGGGTTTGACTTCCTTGGTAAAATGCTCGTCCCATAAATAGCTTTTCACCATCAGCCGTTTGTCCAATTTCGACAGCACCTTCAGGTACAGCTCCATTTGTACAAAATTCCCACACAAATTCTCCTTGTTTTAATACCTCAAAATCGTCTTTTACAATTTCCTCGCCTCCATAACTGATAACTGCTAAATTTTTATCTGGAATCACTTTAGCTGGAATTAGGTCACCTTCGTGAAATGCACGTCCAGCAAATATTTTACTTCCATCGGTATCGACACCAGCTCTGACTAAGTTTTGAGGGAACGGACCTTCAGGTGAGCAATGTTGCCAAACTCCACCTAAAATTTAAACAAAAATGAGATCAATTTAATTATTTATCAAATTTCATTTGAGTAGCTTCGAGAATTTCTTATCTGTGATGCAAAAAAAAATGATAATACGAATTGTGATAAGAGATAATAAATTCATATAAAAAATGTCATCATATCCCTTACCAAAACCCTTTAATCCAATAAATTGCATTAAATTAACTGGAGTTGCCGTATTTTCTTCTTCATTTTCCGACAAATTTGTAGTGGACGAACTACTACTAGACGATATCTGAACAAATGGTTCTTTAATATTCGAGTTACTTTCAAAATTAATCAAATTCATTGAAGCATTCGAGTCAATTAAGGTTGGAGTTGGCATATTTGTATCAATTGTTGGATAAATTGTATTTGAATCGATCTGAGTGGAAATTGGATAAGTTGGTGGATTTAATATTTCATTTGGTGTGTTTGAAGGCAGAAACTGAGGATTAAAACCAATTCCTGGTGGAGGAGCACCTTGTTGAAACTCAGAAATACCCGAAAATGATGATGATTGAAGTGAAAACGATGGTGGTGGTGTTCCTAAATAATACCTAATCAGAAGTGTGACTCATATTGACAAAAAAATTACTTACCAGGCATCTTATTTTTGATTTTGAAGAAAATATGAGTTTAAAATAAGTAAAGTTGTGTGTTGTTTAAATGATGATATGTGACTGAAACAGTCATGATAAAATTTGTTATCATTTTATATACAGGTGTGATAAGTAATTCATATGATAACGATAATTTATTTAAGAGAGAATTTTAAAAGGTGTGAGAAAAATAAAAATTCCATTGTATTTTAGTTTCGTTAGTATCGTCAGTTCCTTCTATTTTTATTTAATTTTCATAATATTTTGTAATTTTTTTGGTTTTTTTTTATATTTTTTTATATGTTTCTTGACTGCAGGATATTTGATATTTATACACAGAACATTATTAAATTTTTAGAAATTTTTTAACATTCATAAAATAAATTAAGAGAAATTTTAAGTTTATTCTGGTTCATTCATTCTCATACGAGCAAAGTCCTCAAATACAATATTATCTTCATCGTCAGCATAGTGTGAGTTTTCGTAGCGATGTCGTTCAATTGATTGCATTTTCTTCATGGCATTAACCCGATTACCATCAACAGAGCCAGGAGCTGGTTGCATAAGTTTAAATGGAACATCGGTAACTAATTCACCACCCAATGAGCCACAATTCAATTTGACACGCAATGAATATGAGATAACAATACCCATAGCTTCGTTTGGTGCCTTTCCTTCAGCCACAATTGTCGAGGATGCTAGATTTGCATCTTCATCCTTGAGATGACCGTCCAATGCGATACCTGTTAATTGGATTTATATGAGGAACGGGAATTTAATTTAATGTAAATTTAAGTTTACCTCGACGGTCTTTGTTACTGCTTGCAATTGGGACCAAATAAAATGATTTAGTAAAGCTCGCTCCTGGTGTGATTGGACACCCTTCACGGGTTTCTAATGAAGCAACATGCTTACTGAACTGAGCATTAACCATAGTAACCTGTTCAATAAGGAAAATGTTAAAAATGTTTTAAATTTAATTAAATTTTTTTATATACAAACCTCACAATGCTGTACAACATAACACTTGATATTCTTTACGGTTTTTTTCGAATTATTTGTAATGACAACATTTGCTGCAATTTTCTCGCCATGATAGTAAATTTCCCGATCTAATGTAACTTCCAAGTTAAGTTTGCCCTGTGAAAAGGTAAATCCTTTCGATACCAATGACGATGGAAGTCTTCGTCCACGTGATGTTGGAGCATACTGCAATTTCTTAATAATCAAACTAACGGAACTTCGTTTGTGTTTTTCGTCTTCATTTTCACCAATATAACATTTCAATGAATATTCGACACCTAATGGTTTGCCTTGGTCATCTTCGCCAGCTTGTAATGTGACAGATGAGGGAGAGTTCGCTGGAAATTGGAATGTAAATGGAAATGCATTTACACCCAATTTCTTCACAAGTCGTTCCTGCATGGGGGTCATTTCCATTTTTGTGTTCACCATTGGGTAAATTTGCTCTTTAACAAGACACATTTCTTTGGAAAATTTCAAACCCATAACCTGTCAATGTTAAAAATCATGCCTTAAGATTCTGATAAAAATGTATTTAGTTTAAAGTAATACCTCATCCTCTTCGCGACCATATCGATAAGTGGTAATCAATTGTCCAAATACAGCACGACCTTTAAGATAGTCAGGATCAATTACAACAACGCCGTCCAATGGATCACAATAATCGAGATGATCAACAAAATCACGTTTTCCCAAGTAAACCGTTAATTTTCCATTTGGTGTCTGTTTCTTATAAACTTTTACTGCGACAACCATGTTCACTGATTATTATTTAATAGACTGAGATTTAAACAAAAGAGTTGAATAAAACTGAAATTTTTATGTTGAAAAAATAATTTCGTTTCGTTTAGGTTTTGACAAGTTTTTTTTTTAAATTTTAATTGAATTCTTTAAATGAAATTTTCACTTAATTTTTGTTGTGTTAGAAGTTATTTTGAAATTTTTCGTTTAAGTATTTATTTGATGTTAAAGCACTTGATGAAATTGAAGAACTATTTTCAAAATGGGGCAAAACACAGTTTTTATAGGTGATTGAGGCAGAAATATGGCTTCTGCTTGGTAAGCTCTTTAATGAAATTATGGAAAATCAGCAGTTTATCTAAGAATGTAAATATTGTAATGTAACTCAAAATTACGCACATGAATATCATGGCAAAATACTAAGTTCGTACTAATAACAGATTTGAGGGTCATCCTACAGTTATGAAAACCATTCATATTATTAAAATTAATACAATTAAAATATCTTATGCAAAACCCAACAACTAAGGTAATGTTTTTATTTTTGATCAAAGAATCGATATTCAACTGAAAAGAAATGAAGAAAACACATATGATTTAAATAAAATTCAAAGACATGGGTATTTTCCACTGCATGGTTATCTTAAAACTATTGATTTTCACTCGTTTCCTGTCCTTGACCAATTAAAAGAGAAGGTGACACTGGTTTAGTTGTGTTTTTATGCTGACGATGTCTTATGATTATCAAAACACGTAAATTTTATATAAAAAATTATTTTTTTTCTTTTCCAGGAATCAAATCAAAATGCCTCATTACAAACTCACATTAGAAAACATGCATGGATATGCCATCAAATTCTCTCCATTCACTCGCAATCGATTAGCTGTCGCCTTAAGTCAACCATATGCCCAAATTGGTACTGGTGCTCTTTTAATCCTAAATTGCACAGATAACGATCATTTAACCACTGAAAAACAAACCTTCACATGGCATGACAGTTTACTGAACACATGTTGGTCAAAAGATAATCCAAATCACATTTTGACAAGTTCGGGCGATGGTTCACTCCAACTTTGGGATACAAATGATCACAATTTGCCAATTCAGGTTTTTAAAGAGCACGGTGCTGAAGTGTATGCGATTGATTGGACGACAATTAATCAAAATCCACAGATGTTGAGTGGTGGTTGGGATGGAAAAATCAAATTATGGGATCCAACAAGGAAAAACTCCATAATTACGTTTGATCATACAATGAAAAATAATGAAAATTATAATTTAATTTCTGAAAATAATCCTATGATTTTTGATGTTTCTTTTTCAGGTGGACACGCAAATATATTTAGCAGTGTAGGAAATGATAATTGTCTTAAAATTTGGAATCTAAATCAATTAGATCCAGTTATTGTGGTTCAGCCTAAAACAGAAGGCGAGATTTTGACATGTGATTGGGTTGAGAAATGTGATAAT
>LN483626.1:384976-418903 GCA_900002565.1 Culicoides sonorensis | reverse complement strand
GATATAAAAATGATATATAGCGGTGTATCATATTAGCGAGTAAATGTTTTGGCAAATATGTCCTTATTATTAGATTTTTTTTTTCATTTTAAATTCTAAATATAAATAAATAAATGAAATTAAGTAGTCGTCATGAATGTTGGAATTAAAAATAATAAATAAATGTACTGAAAAGACCAAAGCCACCCCTTAACTAATATTTAAAAATGCACACTTGTTTCATGTTGAACACAGTGCACAGTGAATTTAGTCAAATAAAGAGTATAAGCGGAATAATAATTGCACGGTTTTTTAAATTTATGGTTAGTTTATACAAGAATTAGCGTATCAATTTTTTCTGTATTTCCCCCTTCCTCTTAAAGGAAAAAAAATTACTCGTCATATCACAACCAACTAACATCCTGAACATGAACCAAACTCATATTATATTTTTTTTATGTATGGATTAAACCATATGGCGTGCTATTTTTTCATACATATATTTTTCTAATATAATATTATTGTTTTTATTATTTAAATATTTCATTCATCACATTTAGAAAGCAATCAAATGTGTATGATGATATGCGTCACTTTGATATGCAAACATTTGAATTGACTGAATAAGTGTAGAAATGATGAGATATTGACTTTTGCATTTATTTAACGATATTATATTAAAAAGGAGGCAAATTGTATGCAAAAAAGGGAACACGTGTTTTTTTCCTACCTTTTTTTTATATTATTTTATTTTTTTTTTCGATTACAATTCATTTGTGTACTTGTTTGCTACCAATTTGTGTTAACACACACAGAGAACATTTTAATGCATAACATTATGGATAGATCATAAAAAGTTATTAGTCATTCATAGAAAAAAATAAATGTCCATCATCTCGAATCAATTTTAGCTTTCATTTCATAAAATAACATATACTCGGAATATTATAACATAAACAAAGAGGTTCATTTTTAATAATAAAATCATATCTTCATGCCACCTATGCTGTTATTTTTATGGAAAAATATGAATTTATTGATTATCATCCTGCATTTCATATTCTGTACAATATTCAAATAATTGAGTGTATAGAAAAAAAAATTATATGAATATTCAAATAAATAAACATCATGTGAGTGAAGTTAAATATTATTATTATTTTACTAGACTTTTTTTTTATATCTCTATTGGTTTCATTATTAAACATGACCATATTCCTTTGTCATGTTAATCATAAAAAAAAATTATGCGGGAGGCATATTAGCTTTTTCCATTGGTTTTACATAATTTAAATTTCACGCATGTTGTATTTTATGTTTTCATTAAAATCCTGCTAACACACCAAAAATTATTTGGATTGAAAATTCATTTGATAAAAAAAATTATGACTTGGAACTAATCAAAGGTGGATATTCAATTATTATTTGTGTCAATGTTATTTATTCAGATTCTGAAAGTAAATTGTTATTCTTAACAAATTGATATTAATTTGATATTTAAGAAATTATCATAATACATTTTTTTTTCTCTAATCAAATCAATATATAAATGGTTTGATTTAAATTTATCCACTTAACATTAGTATTTAAATCAAGAAAATAAACTTTACTTAGCTACTTGAATTAAGAATTTAATTGACAGGTTGTATAAATTATCACTTTGATATTTATTTATCAAATTATATAATAACAATGATTTTTTTATTGTATTTCTAGGATGAACGTATAATATAAATAAGGTTATAAGGCACGATTTGGAGAGTCGGTTTCATGGAACATAATTGATTTGGTTGGGAATTGAACAAGTGGTTCAAGGCTTTCTGTTCCATATCGACAACAATGAAAATAGATTGTATAGTACAGTAGTTAACGTGAATGTTGCTTTTGACTAGGGGGAATCTAGATTGGAGGAAGAAGCTCTCACAAGACTCGAAAAGTCTAACTCTAAGCTCCTTGAGAGTTTTATGAGAAAATTGAATTCGAGAGTCGACACACTCGTATCTGTTTTGTCGTCGTCACTTCAGTCATCACATACACATCTTGATAAGAACATTTCGTCCATAAACTTGATGACTAGCAGATTTGACTCGAATATGGAATCTAGAGATCGGAAATATCAAAATTTATCTGAAAACCTGTTTATTTTACGTCAGCAGATCGATCAAGTGAAATAAAAATCAACTGAACCAATTGAGAATCGCTCCACCTATAGAGATGAACTTTTATCTACTTTGAAGTCAACAAATTATGTTCTTTGTTCTTACATTGTATGCTCAAATTGAAACTCGATTCGCTCTTACTCGAGATGAGTGGCGCTCCATTCACATACAAGAATGAATTAGTTTCTTTCGTTACAGCTGCCAAGGAGGCATTACGTTCGGACATTGAATCAATGAAGGACTGTATCGTGCAAGAGTTCTATAGTATCAAGCCTTCTGCTGATAATTCACGCGTGCTGAGCCCCTTGCCTTTTACTTGATGATCCTACTTTTTCGTTTATCACAGTCTTTGAACTCACTGTTGTCGATATAACACATAATGAGGATCAAAGTGATGTTGTCAATGACATTCCAATTCTGAGTGACTCAAAATCTGCCATTGAACTTGATGATTATCAATGGGTATACGTGGCTTCAGATCATCCTGATTTTTCACTTAAAACTTTAAAATTCGTTTAATTAGCCTGGTATCGATGACACTTGAACTGAATGCCAATTTAAAAACAGTAACAAAATATCTGACAAATTTGTGGTCCATGAAGGGTTGAGATGAAGTCTCCTTGATGCACTATGAAAAATTCTGCCTTCAGAAGGAAAATTTGCTTTTTGTTATTAAATTCAATTTAATGTCTCGGACCTTAAACCGCTTAAGCAATCACATTTCTTACTACCTTTCAATTAATTTGAATTTTACTCACAGTTTGTTCTGTAAAACACAAATAGAAAAAAAATTAAAACCAAAATAGAGAAAAAAATAGACACAAAACAATATTTATATTATTATTAAAATCAAACACCTGTGGACTCTTCGTTCCAAGCATAAATAATAAATATATCGTTAGATTAGGGCAATGACTGGTAATTTTTTATGTAAACTTCATATTAAATCGTTTTAGTTTATTTTTTTTTTTCTTCTTTTATCCATTTATTAATATAACGTATAGTTAATTGTTTTGTTTGCTTTCTTCTCCGTAAGATGCATTGTGAAAAGGTTTAGTTAAGTTTTATGCATTAATTTGTCGTACTAAATCAAAATATATGTTATGAACGTACAGTTATTATGTAAATTATAAAATAAGAAAGGATAAGAATACAATGCATTAAATGTATTTTATTTTGAATGTTGAATAGGATCATTAAAAAATTATATTAAAATATCTTTTTTTTTGGATAAAAATTACCTTCAACAGTAACTTAATAACACATTTTTTAATGTTAAAACCAATAAAACTGACACATGAATGAACATTATACGATTTATTCATGAAATGAAACATTTTATCATTTTATTTCAAGGATTATAATTTTTTTTTCTTAGTTGAGTCTTTTGTATTGTTCACATCATGTTATTTATTGTTTGTTGTTGTGCTATGACATATTAATGCATTACTTAAGAAAATTTTAACATCATTATGTCTAAGGAAATTATAATGAAATAATGATATACTTTGTGTAATATAATCAAAGAATATAATGAAGGCAGAAGAAAAAAACAAGTGTTTGCTTTATTGAATAAAGTATTCAAGGTTACCAATGAAGGATAAAACCACACTCTTTTATAATATTTTTATAATGATTATGATCCTTAAATTTATGTTTTCTTAAACCACAATATTCATCCTTAATATACACCTATCCAATACACAAAACACCAATAAAAATAGGAAAAAAGTTTAAATTTCTCCCCTTTTTCGTTACATGGTCATCTCATACAATGTTAAAATATATTAAAAATGTTATAAAAAAATATAATAAGTACCTATTCTAAACCACTAAACCGGTAAATTGAATTTTAATAATATGTATCAATATTTTCCCAAGCAATCCGACCGTATAATTCAATAGTGAATATTGAAAAATAAAGTTACTCTGATGCATTGCATTGGAAATTTGAGATATGATACCAAAAATAATAATAATGCAAGTAATTACAAGATATTTAGTGTAATAAAGTCTGGTGGAAAAATATTGTGCAAAGTATTGATGAAATTAAAGGAACACAAAAAAGGTCACGTGACTTATTGTTGTATAAATGCATTATGCAATGATGATGATGATGATGATATGTTTAAGTTAATGATGATGATAAAGTGCACTATTTTTTTTATATTTTAAAATTAAGGATATGATATTTCATTAGCAGAACGCTTTTCACATTAAATTTTTTAAAAGCTGGAAATTTCGAATAATCGAATTTTTTTCGGATTTGTTCGAATACTTACAACTTTCTTAAGCGACCCAACAATTTCCTAGTCAATTCAACATTCTTTTTTCCAGTTTCTCACATGTAGAGCTTTTAGATTTGTTTCGACGCCACTGATCCATTTCACTTCAAGTATGATGAGAGAAATTGACCATGAATGATCATAAAAATTTCGACAAAACTGAACTCTACGAAACTCTACTTTTTCGAAGTCTCAAATAGTGATAAAAGAAAAAAAAAATCAAAATAAACCCTTAAGAACAAGACATACTATGATAAAAAATCGTAAAGCACCCCATTTTTAAATCTCATTGTTATTATTTGTCAATCACATTATTTGAGTTAGACAATAATTCACACACTCCATCCAAAACCTAATCATAACCTTTTTTTGTATTGTAAATTTCCTTTAAATTACAGGTTACATTTGTTCTTCGATTATTATTATGATTAAATACGCATTATACTGAAATTATTTCATTGCATAATAATACCGCATATTATTTACACAAGGTGTTGCATATGGGAGGTCAAACTATAATAAAAAGTTAATAATTACTTATACACTTCATTCTTAACTGTAAATAAAAAAAGGATAAAAATTATATAAATTTTATTGTGGTATGGTGTGGTGTGATGTGGTGGCGGTGAGAAAACAATTGTAAACTTATGGTTTATGATTAACGATTAACTTCCTTCCCGGTTCTTGTTATAATTTGTACCCTTAGGAGCAAATAAATTACATGTATAAGTTTTTAACAAGAATTTAACTTTTATTTCCGCTAGTTCATGTAAAATTATTTGTATAAGTGAAAAGTCATATTATAAAACTTTATCCTTTTTAACATGAACTTTTAACATGGGTTATGTTGTAATAATGAGTAAGAAGAAGATGTTAACTGTTACAAAAAAAAAAGTTTATTTTCATTATTACTATTCATTGACTCGAATAAAAGACAATCCAAAGACCAGAAAGAAGTTTATTAAGTATGCGACATTTTCAATTAGTTGTAAAATTGAAATAGAATTGTCTCATATTTCTTTTTGTTTGTTTGTTTTATAAGACGAAGGATTTTCAATAAAGTGTATTAAGAGACTTAACGACAATAAATCTTAAAGGCGACAATACTTCTAATAAATAAATAATGAAAGTGTATCGGGAGAGAAAGGCGGTAAATGTTAAATCCATTGAATTGAAAATCTAGACAAAAAGTTGTGAAGCAGATAAAACACATGTTACATAAATCATATAAAAATAAATCCCACTTTTGGACTGTCTTTTTGTTTATAGATTTAGTGAATTCAATTCCTTTTTTCATAACAATACGAATAATAACTTGTATGATTGTGTAAGATATCGAAATACCTTTTCATTAATAGTTGGGATGTTTTCAGAGATTATTGAACAATATTGATGGTTAATGGATAAGTTGTGTTATGTGAGTTACAGGATATGTGAACATCGCTTGTTATGTGACCCTCTTTTTTCCTGGTCAATGAGAGTAAGTGAGTAAGTAAGCAATAAATCAAATTATATGGTAAATAATAATGTAACAAGCAGTGCATTAATATTATTATGTTACTTTTTTATGAAGTGATAGGATTTTCAAGTGATTCAACTGAGCCAAGCTGTAGCAAAACTTTTCAGAAATGTGTTCTAAAAGAGAAAGTGTAAAGCTCATCATATCTGAAGATCGATTTTGAAAGGTAAATCTTACTTTTTGCACATTTCTGGATTAATTTAATGAAAAATATTTTTAGTAATCATTTTTGACAAATTTCGATACTGTTCATATTTCAAAAGTATGATTTTAAACGAATTTGAATAAAACTTGCTTTATCTCGGCTCTTTTAGGCCAAATATGTGATGTGCCAATATCACGCTCTCGTTTTACCTCTTGATAGCTTTGGTACTCATTTTTAGAGATGAAGAGGACTTCAAAATTAGATTAGATATGAACAAGCTCCAATGGTACTCTTGTGTTCATACTACTTCAACCGAAACTTTCATAGTATGGTCTAACCACGTGGGACCTACAATTTATATTTTTATCTGATCCAGGCGCTCCAGGTTTCACTCAGCGCCCCTCAAAATCCCTGAAGAGTTTTTATGTATTCCAAGTGAAATTTGAGCACATTTAGATCTCAAAAAATACAAATTGATGGCCGGAACTGGATTTGAACCCCTGGCACCAATCATACCAGTCACTTAATCAACTCGGTCAACGAGTTTCACTGACTTAACATGTCTACGTAAATGCAACTATGTACACTTTTCAGACTTTATCAAGGCTCTTCCACTTAATCTTCGTCCAAGCGACGACTAGGAAATTATTGTAGAGTCATTTCAATCACTTTCATAATTAATACTTACCTTTGAACGACCAAAGAATGAGCAACAAATCATTTCTAATCCTCCTTTTGATGATAACAAAACATGAAACCTGTCTTCAGATACTGTCAATAAATAATACAATAAATCCGTTTAGAAATATGTATACACACACATAATTATAAATACCTTCATTTTAATCTTTTGAGTTATGATTTTAATGAAATTAATTGACTATGAATGTCCCGAATGTTACTTTTAAACATATCAAAATCTTTGTTGTTATGACAAAACAAAACAGTTTTTAACAACATTTGTCTGTCTGTCAATGCCATTAAGATAATTAGAATTGTTTCTACCTCTAAATCCCATTCATATGTCCACATATATGTGTGTGTGTGTTGTCATCGTCGTCGTCATCATTATAATTCATGTCCTAAGTAGTAAAATAAAATAAAGTAATTTGATTTACCTAAAATGTACATTAAATTAGTTGGAAACGTTTATAAATAAATAGAATAATTATAATAATAATACAAAATATAATATTATCGTTGTTAGGTCATAAATAGCAAAATCTATGTATAATAAAGGATACGCTTAATATTGATAGTTTTCGTCATAAATCCCCAAATATGTGATTTTCAATAAACAACAAATAGATAATAATACTAAAATGTCCTACAATTTCAAATGAGTTTAATTTAATGCAATTTAATGGCATTTTGGCGATAAATGTCCTTCTAATCCTTTGATTAATATATTTCTATATTAGTGTAATAACTTTAATGTGTTTTTGTTTTTGGATTTCAGTACATAAATTTGGTAGATCTGATCAGATTGAGAATTGTGATCTCAGAGATTTTAAATACAAAGGATAACTGAAATTGAAAATCTGCTTTACAAGACTTGTATCCCAGATTCCCAAAAAAATTATCAATAAAACGATGACGTTTATCTCAAACTTTGAATTCTTTCACATTTTTCATCGTCACATCACATTTCATACAAATCTGATAATAATCTGATTGTTGACTAAACTCATAGGAAATGTTTTGAATAACTACAAGAAATTAAATGTATCAATCTACATATCATACTACGTATATAGGATGCATACAAGTTCACAGTTATGAATGGAATCTCCCCTAATTTTAACATTTTCCTTCGTTTTAACATACAATTCATACACAATTCACAGAAAAATTCTTTTCCCCTTGTTGACTTCCATCCCTTTTAAATAAAGTTGAAATTGAATTCAATTCAATTTAAATTTTATCACGATTCCCCTTGTACTTTTGTATTCAATTCCTGCTTCTCCTATTTTCCATGCAATGTCCTGTAATTCAATGCATTTATGAATCATATTGTCTCACATTGTTGAATGAAATCATTTCTCCTTAAATTTCCTTTGACAGAAGTAAATTTTGATAAAATTGGCAATCGGTCGGAAAATGACACAACGCGTCCTATTTGTACGAGGATGTTTGGATTGAACCACGTTTCATTTTTTTAAAAATGAAATAAAACACAAAATATGTGAAACGTGAATCATTTTACATTTCAGAATGTTGAGACTAGTTGCATGCATACCAACTAGGTCAGTTCTATTCGGTAAATTCACCGAAATAGACGCACACTCTTATATTTTATTATGATGCTCTGATGAGAAAACTTTTTACGTAAATTTTATGTTACGTATTTCTTGTAAATTTGAAATTTAATTAACGAAATTTAAATGCATATTTTTTTTGTACAATTTTATTCCTATTAAGTCTATATTTTTTTATTTTAAAAATTAACAGAAAAAAAGTTTTTTATTTGTTTTTCAAAGAAAAAATAAAGCTCTAATTTGATTAACATATCCAAGCAAAGTAATGTCTCACGATTTCATTTTATGAATATTAATTAAACTATTTTTATATGTAGCAGGTGTCTTGAATTAAATTTTTTTCTTGTATGCATTTTATTTGAATAAGTTTTGTATTAAAAAAGAAAAAAATTTTACACCAATAAAAGTTTCTTTATATACTTCTATTTAAATCTCTCAGTTTTTTGCTTGTTTTTTTTTGTATATTTCCCAATAACATTTCTCAAGGATTTTTATTGCTTCCTTTTTTTATTATTTTTAATGTACACGAAATGTACGTGGAATGAGCGCTCCCCGAGGAAAATCATTCACAAATAACAAAGCCATTTATAGTCATGCGCCATGCTCTAGTTTAAGGATTTTGGCGCTTTTTTACAGTGAATATACGAAAATGTAGGAATCTTGAGAGGTGCGCGATGATCAGAGGAGGCGGATACATTTTATACAATGCTGCAACTTCTGGTGTTTTAGTATGTTGTAACAACTGTTACCACATGGTTGGTAATGCCATGGCCAAGTTTATGGACGGACATATACTTCATGATAAAATATTTTTATTATTACATTTACGTAGATTTGTCTTTCTTTCTTTGTTTCCTTTTTCCCTTCACATGGGTGACTGTTAGTGTGCAAATATGTTTGTTGTACGCAAACTGTTTTGTATTGCAATGAGAAAATACTGAAACTATTTTCTCAATGTAGAATGGTCGAGTTTATGTCTTTGTTAGATTGTTATTGCTTTGATTAGGTGCACTTTTTTACAAAAGAAAACTGTGATTCATCAATTTCATGGGAAACTTTTGTATTGAGTGGAAGGTAATCACATGATTATTTTTTGGATAACGTGTCACAGAAAATAAATAAAAATCATCTCAAAAGTCGATTTAGAGTCATTAAATCTAAATTTAAAGAATTTGTCTTTCAGTCACTTGCTTGAAGGAAACTTTGTCGAATTTAGTGCAATTTTAAAACCGCTAAACTTTCAAATCCCACACCACGTGTCGGATCTTGTCCCGTCTCATCTTTCATTCCATATCCTTGAATCGTAATATTTTTGAAACTTAACCTTCATGTGCAAGCCAACATCATCCGATCAACTTTTAGAATCCCATTGCAAATGAAAAAGTTTTATTGCCATTCACATTTTAACTACACACAGCAACTTTTTGTTTGAATATCAAGATAAAAACATTGCAAGGTCATTTTTATTGCCTCTAGCTTTCACAGACGTTTGTTGAATCCTTATTATGACAACATTCAGTTACCACCCACAAGAGGGAAAAAAAAATTATTAACGATGGAAAAAATTAAATTACAGCACATTATTGCATTTTACGAGTTGCACGAGAAAAGTCAAAGTAAAAAGGGAAAAAAAATATATGAATGACTGCTCAATGTCTTTCCATTTAACTTTAAAAAATGCATCATGACAAAAACTAATAAAATGAGAATAAACGATAACATTTTATGAGTTTCACCAACATTTCAATAGTTTTAAGTTTTTAAATTTAGCTTTTCAAGTGGTACAAAACAAATCAAATCAAAATATTGGATAAAGAGGATTTTCCGGTATAAAATATTTTCCAATTCATATAAACACATACATGCAAAATTTTATTTTTATGAGCGAAAAGTCATTTTAGATTCGTATCTTTTCTCCTAAAAACGAAAATAACGATTTTAAAATTTATGATATGACAATAAAATATTTTTCTTTTCACAAGCCATACATAAAATGATGCTCTGTTGATGTGTTGAAACGTTGAGATATTGAGAATGATTTTAGAAGGATTTCATGTTCAAAAAAATTACTATTTTAATATGCAAACACTGTGGTGTGTTGAATCATAAAAAGTAAATGATATAGACACTATCTTTATGTTGCACATGAAAATTATATGTGACTTCAAGTCAATCTGAATCATTATTTGTGTGTTGTATGAATTTAGTTTATTGCTGACATTGTACGAGTTTCAATTTAAGGATCTTGTTATATGAACTACACTGAGAGAAGGTTTTAACTGGAAATTGATGTTCTGTAACTTCAAACACTGTCATCTATCACTTTTTCTGGTCCAAGGTCCTTATTTTCACATAAATGACACTCACATCGATATCCTTAAGATTATTTCAGTTGATTATTTTCCTTAAAGTGATTAAAATAATAAATTTTTGAATTTAAATTTAATGTTCCTGTCTGCAAATTTGATGTGTCTAAAAACTGTTACCTACAGTAGAAGGTATTTAAATTATTTTACCAAGGGGTAGTCGGAGTGTGACACGAATGAACACGAGAACACCAAACATGAGAACACCAGAACACGAGAACACGAGAACATGAGAACATGAGAACACGAGAACACGAGAACATGAGAACATGAGAACACGAGAACACGAGAACACCAGAACACGAGAACACGAGAACATGAGAACACGAGAACATGTGCTCGTGTTCGTGTTCTCGTGTTTTCGTGTCCTCGTGTTCTCTCTATGACACTTCTGTATGTCGTAGGTAAAAATGATATAAGACAAAGTTGTAGGAAATTTTCCGATCTACAACTTTGCGGAAGTGATTAGCATCATAGGACATACAGAAACACCAGAACACGAGAACACGAGAACACAAAACACGAGAACACGAGAACACCAGAACACGAGAACACAAGAACACGAGAACACCAGAACACGAGAACACCAGAACACAAAACACCAGAACACGAGAACACGAAACTAAATTTTCGTGTTTTTTGCTTCGACTACCCCTTGTATTTTACTGTAAAATGCAGATGATTACTTCTTGAAATACTACCTTCGAAAAATTACCCAAAAAATAACAAGTACAAGCATTTTAATGTAATAGCGGTTACATCATCATTCAAATACATTTCAATTACAAAGAGAAACAAGAAAATGTTTTTCATGTAAATGGAATAAATGGAAAAAACAATTTATTTCCTTATTACAATGATCTACAACAGATTTACCTCCATACAAAGATAAGTGGTGATTCTTTTCCTTTAAATGTATATTTTTTTGTACTTCAATGATGCATATATGCGAGGCAAATTTCGAAAGATTTTAAGTAAAAGGGTGGAGTGCCTTAATGGACACTTCAATTGGTAATTTCTGTAAGTAATTTGTCCTTTTTCAATTCAATTGAATTGTCCATCATTCGGGTTCTCTTATAATTTTGAGTAATTTATGCTTTCAAGTACTTATCATAATAATAAGAAAAAAGGAAAAACACAAAAAAAACAATTGAGGTAAATTACTTGATTCAATTTACGTTTTTGTACTTTTGTGTAATTTGATAAAAATTTTTAGTTAAGTTTAAATCGACAAAAACTTTTATATCTAAGTGTGTCTTTAAGCATATGAGAATATTGGGCGTAATGTAATGGAGTATGTGAGGATTGTTCGGTGATAAGCGTGTTGGACTATCAATCTTAAGGTTAGCAGTTCGATTCTCACTTTGGCCATTAAATTTGAGTTAAAGGCTAGATAAAGGTGGCGACTGCTTGGGATGACAAGATAAAAGGTAAGTCCCTATGCACAATTGTTTCTAATAGATGGCTTTAGTACAGGCTTTATAGCCGCCCTACAAATCTGATCTGATCTATGGATTATGTACGGTTGACCAAGAAGATTGTGTTTTGGTGTCATGTAGCTTGAAAACAAAATTGTGACAAAAAAAAGTACTTTCACGTGCCATAAAGATACTGAACTATGAGAGTCGCATTCCTAATCAGAGTATTAATTGCTATTTAACACGAGCATTTTCAGCAAAAGTCTGTAATTAACACATGAAATTCACCTTTACGATTTTAATCAATTGGTATTTAAAGCTTTGAATGAAAAATAATTTTCATTAATTCATTAGAACCTTGTTTAAATATCATTAAACATGAATTTTTTAGCACTTTACATCACATTTTTAGGAACCGTGATATATTTCACAATGTCATATAATGGCGTTAATGGAGCTGTAAGTTTAAATTAACATTAAAAGTAATACAAAAATTTCATTATTTTTTAACTTTCATAGGAGCATGCTGATGAAATAATTTTCAATCACGTTGGAAATCCAGAAAAAAACGATTTATTCAATGTCAATTCAAGATTTTCTCGTGTAAATCGAACACACCAAATTATGAATGGAAATCTCACATTTTTACAGGATTTCACTGATGATAATGGCCTTGAAGTAAATATTTATCGTCAAGATCATGGTGGTTGGCATGGAATGGTACAAAGATTCTTTGAGAAACAATGTGAAACACTTTTAACGAGGGAAGGCTTTGGATATCCATTCAAAACGTTACTCTTCAAAGTGTTACCAGATAAGTGTCCTGTAACAGCAGGTACTTTCAATGCGACTAAAGTCATGCCACGATATCGCAGAGAATGGAGCCAAGAACTACAAAAGCTGATACCTGTATTAGTGCCGAGTGCTGATAAATGGCGCATTGATGTGGCGTCTTTGAATGGTGATAAGCAAGTAGTGGCTTTACTCAGAGTTGAATTTCGTCTTATCAACAAATTTTCAAGTCAATAATTTCAATTCCGTGAAATTTTTTCTCTTACCTACAATTTATTTCAGATGATAAAAATAAAGAAAAATATACAAATGACCTTACTCAGCTTTTTTTCTTAGAAAAATCTCCTTTTTATGATTATTGAAAATAATTTCAATCAACGTCCTTCAAATTGAATTGATTTTCTTTTGCATTCTCTCTCTCTCTCTTTTCTTGTATCATTTCTGTATTGTATTATTAATATTACACAGCTTAACAAAATAAAATCGATGTGCTTGCTTTGAAAAATCCCGAAACACGTCAAAAAGATTTTTCAATCCTGATTATTTTCCACTTTGAAATTTTAAAATTTGAACTTAAAGGGAAAATGGCTCTTTTCCATACAAATTTCATTATTTCATAAAACAAACACGAATCAGTGAATTTTAAAATTTCAAAGTGGAAAATAATCAGGATTGAAAAATCTTTTTGACGTGTTTCGGGATTTCTCAAAGCAAGCACATCGATTTTATTTTGTTAAGCTGTGTTATTGTTATTTTAAATTTGACAAATCCCTGTAACAGTATCTTAAAGTGTTTTTATAGTCTTTTGTCTCGCATTTTTGAACATTGAAATAGAAAAGTTTTTCTTTTGATTTTACATTGCAAACATGTCTCATACTTTATTATCTTGAATTCTTTATCTAATTTGATTATTTTTAGACATGAGAGGTGACTAAGGTGGTTTTTCCTTGTAAATTGAAAAAAATGTGTATGAATTTGGAACCATCACCATGATAGGCCTTTATGACCTTAGATAATCGATTGAATCGAATTTAATGAAAATTTTGATTAATGTTTCTCACTCTCTACATCTCTCATTCTCACTCAGGTTAGGATGAGCTTTACAAAGGCAATACCGTGGTCTCAATGAGCCTAATTGTACTTTCTAAGCAATGCTAGAAAATTTATGAATCGAAATGGCCCTGCAGCAGTCTTACAAAGCATTAGAGGACTCCGTTCCTGGAACACAATTTTTTTTTTTAAATATTCTGTTGCACAATAACTGAAACTTTCATGTATCCTTTCTTCAATTTGATTCAATTTACCTTTATTATCCTTTTACAATTTTGCATAGACTGATACTTTTCCTTATTATTATTTTTGTTGTCAATAAAAAGAGCAGTCAAGTATATCTAAGAAGTTTATTTTGAATAACAATAATAACCAACATGTATATAAAATTCTTGGTAAAAAAACTAAACAAAACATATTTGTTTAAATTGATGTCATTTTATAAATAAAACTAGTAAATAGTTTTGCAATTAAATAGAAAGCCTTTGTATCGTCTCACTTGAAGACAGAAGTAATTTTAAAATCTTATTACTAATCAAATAAAAAGAGACCAATTGAAAATAAATTTTGTATTGCCTGATTCAGGACATTAAATTGAATTGAATTGTTATTTTTAGTTATAATCACGCAAAATTAAGGTATGGCATGAGACGATTGAGTGAAAGAATTTAAAATTTTCCTGACATGAAGCTATTTTGAGATTGATTTGGCTGAATGGTGGTATGGTGTTGCCAAACCCTTCCATTTTTAGGATTTGATAGAAATTTTCCGTTTTTTATCATATTTAAACAGCTGCATTTTATTCATTTCCAGATTTTCATAAAAATGTTCAGATTCATGGAATTTTTTTCTTGTTGCTTCTTTTTTAACTTCAAAGGTGGCAACCTGATAATAATTACTCACAACGATATCTTACTGCAGGCTATCAATACAGTTAAAATTAAATTTTCATTGCGAAAAAGGAGCAAATTTCTTAGAATAATTAATTTAATCCTTTTCTTTTCGTCTTCTGTCCTTTTTCTCTATAATTTGAAACACGTAACGTAACGTATCGTATGTGGTTCATTTGATATTTTATGACTTTGTCTCTAGACGTTGAGTACATAAAATACATTCCAACAGCAATTTAAATAAATAAATTTTATCCAGAAAACACATTAGAACGGATAAACATGTCATTTTGAATAATTTTAGTCTTTGTGTTATGTTAAGGAAAATCTTTGCATTGAATTTGTTTGTTTGTCTTGAACTCATCATAAAATGAAGAGTATCATCGATCTTTCTAAAAAGGAGTGAAATTAATGCATTTTTTTTCTTCTCCTTCAATAAATCTTTTCACGATGATTCACGTTCAGATTTTTAGCTGAAGATTAGAAAAAAAAATGAAAATCATGTCAAACTGTCAGCTTTCACAAAAATTATTAATTATCTGGATATTTTCACTAAGCCACTACTACTCAAATCCATTAAATCAGCATTTTTTCATGTTTTGTCTCTCCATATTTATTTGAGATTTGATTATAAGAATTTGCTTGTCTCATGATTGTCCATTCAATATTTATATATATAAACATGTATTTTTTTTTTGTTTATCTCTAAATTTCAATCAAGGCTTGTTAATGTTATATTGTTTGACTGCTTTATTTTTAATATGCATACAACAGTTTTTATTTTCATTTGACATACGGACACAACATAAGAATCATTTTAGATATGATGATGCAGCAAAATTTTAATTTTAGGATCAGTCTACCTATGGTTTGTTCTAAGCAGATCCACAGACAAGAGAAGTGGACAAGTGAAATAAATGAAAATATATAAAAAAAATTGTTGCATTGTCACGGTCACAAATAATGACAAATTAACATAAAAAAATTGAATTATCATTATATTGATTTTATCGCATGCGATACAATAATTAAATTAAATATATTATACATGTAACGATAACAAGTATTGAGCCCATGTTAGACATTTATTGTATGATTGAAGAGAAAATTGTTCAAATAATATTTATAATAACAATAAAAGTGCTTTATTTTATTATTTGATTGTAGCATTTGTTTAAGTTGTTTAATCAAAATAATAGTGATTGGTGTTCATATGAAATGAGTTGTAGGGTGTCTCATTTTTAAGGAAATGGCAATATTATGGATTCTATGAGATGGATTCTCATTGGAATCGATTTTTATTAAAAATCTAAATCCAATATTGCAATTGAATTGCAGATTGAGTTTGAATTCAAAATTTTATTTTCATGTTCACCCTAATCAAATCAAAAAGTTCCATTCAAAACAACTTGGTTCAACTACCTAATAAGCACCTTATTTTGTGACGAAGCACATTATCGTACCTATCTTATTTATTTAATTTTATTATTTTACAGTGTTTCAAATGCATTTTAATACCAATATAGATAGATACGAAAGGAAAAAGATACATGTTTGTGTTATGCAAACAATCATTGATTATCTTTCCTTGTAGCATTTTAACGAGCCACCATGTAATAAAAAATGATTTGTTTGATGACAATCATTAAGAAATTGTCATTTTTATTTTAAATGATATAGGAATTATTTTTTACGCCCCATTACATTGAAAAAATTGCGAGTATCATCAAGTCCAAGTCAAGTATTTTGAAATTCAAACAAAGACGTGGTGGTTTGCGCGCATAAAACAAGCATTAATGAAGGAGATTATAAAGTTGTAAAAATTCAAGTAAGCCTATGTAATCCTGTAATAAAAACAATAATAACTTTGGTGAAATGGTGATAAAATATTTTTATATTTCATTGCAAACCACCTGCGACAACATTGAAAGGAAGATTTTTTGCATCTTACAAGACATTTTCTTTGATAGTTTATGAGTTTGTTGTAGTGCTTAGTGCTTGAAATGAGATAATAAAATTCGTCGCCTTCATTTATATTATTAGCATATTTTCTGCTTGTTCCTTTTATATACAATTTCTTTGTCTGATAAAAATTATGGATTTTTTTTTTCACCCTTGAGTAATTGACTTTTCTTTTTATTATGCATTGGTGTCCAAAAATAAATTGAAACTTTTTTTCACCCTTTCTTTTCATTTGAAAGGAAAAAAAATTAGAAATTTAACCAATACAATAAAAATAAATAAAATATTTGACACAATATTTGAATAGAAATTGCTATAAATAAAAAACTGTCCACAACATTCTTTGTACAAAAAAAATATATAAAAAATTCTTATTAAAGGGTAACACATAAAAAAATTACTTGGTTGGTAATCTGTCGTCAATTGAGTTGAAAACACGATTTATTGCAAAAGAGTTGAGCCAGGACACGCACCTCTAATTGAATTTAAGAGGATATTTATCTTATTTAACATTTCTATTTATAAAAAAAAGTGAATGAAGTGAAAAGAAAAGTTCTGGTCAATTTCTTGTATGAGTGGGAGATTTGCCAGTATTTTTGTTGTTATTGGTTAGGACAAGTTGAAAGATTTATGAGGTCAATTGGGGTGAAAGGCCTTGTTAATTTGAAAGGGATACAATTTAATTTTTTTTTCTGTGAAAATTGTGTAGTTTGTGTTATTCTTCCAAAAAAAATGGTGTGAAATGGGAAAATTAC
The DNA here is from genome assembly GCA_900002565.1 of Culicoides sonorensis. Taxonomy (NCBI): domain Eukaryota; kingdom Metazoa; phylum Arthropoda; class Insecta; order Diptera; family Ceratopogonidae; genus Culicoides; species Culicoides sonorensis. Next base: position 401,325 of record LN483626.1, on the reverse strand, counting down.
ATAATTTATTTACTCCAAATTCCTAAAGCCTTTTCAGGAATTGGAGGTAATCAGTGATTCTATCTAAAGAGTTTCAGGGGGTTTCCAGAAACCCCTTGTTAAAAAAGCATCACTGCTACAGAAAAAAAATATCTTACATGCAAGCTGAAACATTAATATATGAACTTAAAGCTTTGATTTGGTGAAAATGTCACTTTATATGCACCATGATACTTGGCCCTATTTGCTTGATAATGTATGGAAATTAATGGATCAGTTGAGTAAATACTGTAATTAAAAATGTCGGTTATTCGATTGATTCTGCTGTTTTGTCTGGAATGTTCTCTGCTCTTTTTCAGATGAAGTTGGTACCAGTGCTCCAAACCATCTTCTGCATAATAAATTGGTGGATATGAAAAGCATCCAATAATATCTAAACCATGCACAAGGAATTAATGCACCGATTTCAGCCCAAGGATATAGTTGATAAAAGAGCTGATTTGTCTCAAGATAGATCAAATTAAGATCTTCCTGACATCTCATTGCATTGAGAATTTTAGCCAATCTGGTGGTCAATCCTGCGTCAAGTTCAGGAACTCTAGCTAATTTTTTTGGTTGTGAGAGTATAAATCCATAGGAAAGACAAGTAACATAAAAAAATTGTAAGTCATTATTTTAAATCAATAACTTTAATTAATATTTACACGTAAATTTTTTAATCAATTTATGATGCCTCAGGTACTTCCGTCTGATTTTCAGTCATTTTCAATCACGTTGCTTCTGACATTCATTCCATAAAAAAATGATATTTTTTTTGCTCACCAACTCTTCTCAATATTTACATTTCCAATTGTAAATTAATTACTACAAATATGTTTGTCTGTTTGAAATGTGAATTTTCCGCTCCCAATAATCAAAAATAAAGGAATCCTCGAGATATATCCATTTAAAAAAAAAATCTGTCTGTTGAGAAAAAAAAAAGTTTAATAAATATAAATGTAACAATCACAAATGTACAAAAAAACAAAAAAAATAAAAATTATTAAATGTGTGGTTACATCATCCAAAAATGGATTTATTTGAAAAAGCTTTTGTGTATTTGACTATTACCATATTTTTTTTCATATACATTTATTTTTTTGTTTGTCAATTATCATATTTTTGTTGTTTTTTATTACAATTTTTTTATTTTATTATTTTTATACAATGTTGTAATTCATTTCAATTAAAAAAAAACACACATTTTTGTCCAATGCATATTCAATTCCATTCAAACAAAATTTCATATCACGGTAGAAAGGATGAAAATTTGTCTGTTAAATGTAAATAAATGTTCAATATTCACTGTTAGTTAAACCATAATTTAGTGTTACAACAAGATACAAATATGCAAAAAAAAAATGTATAAAAATAAAAATAACTGACATCCACAAACATATTTTTCAATGTAATTTGAATTATTACTTTGTAAACTTGATTATAAATTCCCTTTGTGGCTTCTGTCAAAGTGCTTCAACATTGCATTTTGTTACAAATACACACATTTTTTGTTGTTGCTGTCGTTATGAGTCAAAATATGTAATCGCCTGTGTTCTGATTGAAAATTTGCATTGTACAATTTACAAGAGTTATTTAAGAGAAAAATTTTAAATATTATTTATTTTGAAATGACGATGTCAATATTTAACATTGATTTTAAAACAAATATCTCTGTGATATGAAACATTTGATCGTTTTTTCTCATGATGTTAAAATTTCACTCAAAGGATAATCCAATTAGGTGTTTGTTTTGCATTCAATAGAAAATGAAAAAAAAAATGAATTGAAATCCAATATTTAAAGTTACGTTTAATGGAAAAGTATTCGAATAAATGATTTTGATGATTTGTTTTAATGGGAATTTGAATTGAAAATGAAGTGCATGTTAAAAGGAAAAATTTTTCGTATGGGAAGTATTCGATTTAGAGGTTCAAAGAACAAGTAAAGTGCTTATAAAACTTCAAATATCAATAAACACTCAAAGAAAATGGATACGGAAAAATCTTGTTTTCCTCTTCAAATCTGAAGACTTTTCAATGAAAATCAAACTTTTTATGATTTTTATGGCTCTTTTGAAGTGCACGGTTGGAAAACTGTTTTTGATCTCCCTCGTTCCATTTAAAGTCAACATCAAACTCTGTCATTTATCTGATGAAAAAAAATCCATTCAAAATTTATGTCAGTAGGTGACTACGAAACATCTCAAGTTGCATATAATTATTTTTATGTTAAATCTGCTCTACTGAATCCAGTTTGATGTTTGCCAAGTTGGAAATCAAAAGGATATCCATTTTAAAATTTTATATCTTTCAAAACAATGGATTATTTCTCTTTTTGATGGTAATTATCGTGTAAAATGTATTTCAAAGCACATTTTACCTTTAGGGGATGCATAACTGAGTACTCACGTCCTTTTTAAAAAAAATTAATATGAATACATGAAATATTAAAATACACTGACTTGAAACATTTTTATGATGATGATGATTATTATTATACAATCGAGCTCCAAGAAAAAATGCATCATGTATGAAGAGTTGCAATCATATTGAACCCTTTTTTAAAAATTCCCCCACATATTTTTTAGTATCTTTTTAAATACTTCAAGATCAGATATCCTTTTAGATGTAAGATGATGTGTGTAAACTTGAGTAATTACTTGGGGTTGATAACAAAAAAAAAACCATTTTTTTCCATTTTTATTTGTATGTTCAAGTGAAAATATAAAAAAACTGTGTCATTTTCATTCTCTTGCAATATCATACAAGTAAAATCAACATCATACAAATTTTATTTATTTTAAATTTATTCAGGGCAAGGATCATAAATCTTGTAACTGACCCATGGAGAGATTGAAAATGACATTGCATTGCATGATGGTATAGCTCATAAATTTTTCATTTTCTGTATTACTTTTTTTTTTACTTATTTATTTTAATCCGGTTAAAGTATAGTCAATGAGATCTATTACATTTCAGTTTAGTTCCAGTTTTTAGACAGATGTAAAAAAGTGATAATGGATTGTTTTCTTGATGTATTCTTGTAATTTTTTTCACATTTTATTTATCCTTCGAAATGAAAGTTAACATGCATGTAAGAAAATTTCATGTATATTTCTTTACAAATTTTTGTTTTTTTTTTGAATGATTGTACCATTGGGGATTATTTATCTCTTTAACATTGATAGGTAACTTAATGTAAATATTTAAGAGTGTAAAACCCTTCTTTTTTTTCGTTATCCTGGTTAAATTTGATGTTGAATCGCTTAAAATGACAAATCCTTAAATACAGATACGGGATATTTTGCAATCTGATTAAAATGGAATTAAAATTTTATCTCAATTTACGAAAATGTGTAAAACTGAATTTAAATTGGCTTTGTTTTGTTTTGCATTTTTCATCCACGAATAGGGTGTCTTAAATTTGGTATGTTAAAATTTTGACGTGAGACAAAGTTAGGCATACTATTTGCGCACTTTTGGGCGGTACAATCCCGATTTTTGAATCAATTTCCCGATTTGTTCTTCATTTGTCCAAAAACTGACCTTAATTTCACAAAACTTTCCTGTTGATAAGTTTGCAGATCGATAGAAAAACAAAAAAAAAACGTATTGTATCTGTGATTTTCAATTGGACACATAAGAGGGCGCTGAGAGCTGATTTTGTGATTTACTCGAAGAAAAAGTTGAAAAAAGCAAATAAAAATAGAAAGGCAGGGTAAAAGTTGTTGATGACCCTGCGAGGGTGTCGGGGAGGGTCCTGGGGGCTCGAAAAATCCTTCCTCAAGACTGACAAGCAGGTCAATAAGGTCGTTGATAACTTCAGTCTTGTTAAAAATGAATAGTTTTTAACTCTCTTTCTTCCGATTTTTCATGAAAAGTACCTGGTAAGCCAAGACGAAGTACAACTGCGTATGATACAAAAAAAAAATATTTTGTAAATTTTCACAGTGATTGAAGTGAGTCAGCCTATGGAAAAATTAATAAGGAATTAAGTATGCAGAAAATATTAAAACACCACAATATGTAATTTCCATGTTTGTCTGATAAATACTCGAACAATTTTAAAATTTCTCGGATTTGTGTCTACTTAAAATTACAAATGAACTGACAGAACACACTGAAATGAAAATGACAAGAATTCGAATTTGACCGCTACATGCATTGACTCTGGTTTTGATATACATTGCGCGAGAAAGGTTCAAGGTCCTATACACTACTTAAATTGAGATGGTGCGAGACGTGAAAATCTTGCTGTATAGCGATAAAATTTACAGGTAAAATAGCTCATAATAATTCAGCTCGACTGAAGTTTCGAATAAATTTCAAGGGCACTTTCACAGTCACAAGAATTTTCGATCTACCAGTGCACACTTATTTAAATTTAAAATAAATAATGTTCCAAAAACATCGAATATTGTCAGAGAATGTTTAAAATTTATTTTAATTTACATAAATCATCCAAGCACCTTACACAAATCACATTACACAGACAATTTGATTCCAGTTGAATTGATTGCATTTTACATGTAAAATAATACATATAATAATTACACATTGTGTTCAACTCACATTTATAGATTAAAATGCGAAAATTAATTGAAAACTGATGCCAATCAATATTATTATTATAAAATGCATCCCTTTTTATTATTTTACAAGTTACCTTCCATTGGATTTGTGTGACGGCTTGGATTATTATTTTAATTTTAAAGCATAAAATTATTTACATACACACACACACACATAAAAGGGTTTTACTTGCAGTGCTAAAATGCAAATTAGCGTAGAATATTTTGATGGAATTTTATTTATTTTATGTTCAAGGCAATGCATTACTAAATCATCATAAATTCACTTTTACATTGGTTTTACATTGTTGAAGGCTTAGGTGGAAAGTAATGATTCCTTAGGATGTTGCAGTTGCAGAATTTTTATTAGTATAATCGTAAAATTGCATCAAACTTTAATAAAAGGAATAAAACTGATATTTTCATTATGGTGATATATGTGGAGAATAATAATGGAAAGCCATAAAATATTTTGACAGATATGCCTTTTGATTATGAATTTGATATTTTTTTATTATGTTCATTTTATTTTATAGTTTATGTGGGATTTCTCAAAATGTAATAAAAAAGTGCATTCACACTGTTTTTGAATCAAATGTTGCAAACCATTTCAATGAGATCTGATGATGAAAAGTCAAATTATTCGTTTTAAATTTTATTTTTTTTCAGTGCTTTCTTGCTAAATTTAAGTGTGATAAATAAAATAAATAAATGATAAAGTAACATATTAAAGAGAAAACTTTCTTCAAGAGTTTAAAAAAAAATAAAATGGTTTTGATATCAGTGTTGCCACTTCTTAGGTAAAAGATGAGTAAAGAACAGAAAATTCTGGTGAAGTTATGTCAATTTTCCAAGAAAACGTAGATTGACTCCAGAATCCTGGAAATCGTGAGAAGGTGTCAACACCTGACTGTGATTTCACGAAAGCGACTTCTAGTGTGCATATTTTTCTCAATTTAACTTGAAAAATTCCATTTGTTTTAACTTCATATCAAACTATGACCACACAAATATTTTCTGGAGTTTCTCATCTTCAAATTCAGTGGAAAAAACAAATATGAAGCTAACAAAATGAAACTTTAGCACGTTTTTCTTTTATAGTTCTCGACAGACTCATTCCATTTTATCGTGAATAATTTTCTTTCACAACAATTGAAAATTAAAAGTACCAGACCATGCACCAACTTACTTGCACATTGTTGTAAAATACACACAAAAATATCCAAAGTTCAAAGATATTGTTGCCCTAGGCTTGAACCATACTATGAAAGTAATCGTATTGAATAATAATACTGCACTTCTTTGATTAGTGTCGAGATTAATTTTTGTTGTGCTTTGAATATTTAAACAAAATATATGGACTTACATTTGAAACATCGTGTTCATATCCGTTTTTTGGCTTATCCTTACAAATGGGTTGTCTTAGTCATGGCTAGTCATTGCAACAATGTTGGATGTTATTAGAAAAAGGCATTTCACTGCTCTAAAACAAAAAATAACAAAAAAAATAATACCAAAAAGAAAACAATGTAAATACTTTGTTTCACTTAAAATAGACACCATTAAATGCTTCATGTCATTTACACCCATTCAAAAGGCAAACAACATACAACTTTTTCATCAACATATCTCTCCTGTGTGTTTAATTTATTTGGAAAATTTTCGCATTACTAAAGTCATTTCATTCTAAAATTAAAAGAGTGAGAGCAAAAAAAAATTAATCTATGTAGTTTGCTAATATCGGCATTTAAAAAGAACAATCAGTGTATAAAAAGGAACAAGACCAAAGTAGGTATACATGCAAAAGTTTATCCATTTAGCTAAAAATTCAATGTGCATGTTTACTTTACATACGTTTTAAGTAAATATCGGAAGAAATTTTTGTTGGAGAAAAGTTTAATTAAAACTGACATCGTTAGATTTTCTCTTGTTAAAACTTAATTTATTGAATAACGATTGATTAAATTGTTATCGCAGTTGTTTTGTTTTGTTTGTTTGTACAATGTCTTATATTTATTTGCAAAAGTGAATGGTTCAAAGGAAGTTTTTATAATTAAAAGAAAAATATTTTGTATGGTCTGTGTTTTAAAAGGAAATTTATGGTTGAAAAAATTTTGAACAAAGTATCATATAATTTTTTCTAATTTCAAAAGTGGCAATCCTGCTTCCATTTTTAAGAAAATTTCAGAATAATTTTTATCTTATGTTTAAATTCGTACAACATTTTTGTTTTTGTTGTTGTAATTTCATTGTTCTGAGTGTGAGATTCTTAAATTGAAACTCTTCATTCAAAGAAATGAATGAATGAATGGAAAAAAGCACTTAAGCACGCAATTTCGTTCAATTTAAAAATAAAAACTCAAGTATGAGAAAAAAAGTTGTACTATCAACAAATTGTTTACATTATTATGGATTTTTATAATTTGAAGAGTGCTTATCTAGGTGTATTTTTTCATTTAAATTCCTTTAAAAAAATTGCGTTGAATGAATTTTGATCCCCTCTTGATTACTTGAGCTTACATTTTTAACAAGAAAAGACCTGCATTCACATTTTTCTTTATAATCTCTCACTTTTTTGTAAATATTTTTCATGTTAAAATTTAATCTTAATATGTCTCACATATCGAGCGAATGTACATTTAAAATGAGGGACAGATACAAATATAACAGAATTGCATTTATCCATATTTTCTTGTCTTCATCAATATAAATGACGATGGATTTCCACACACATTATAAAAGAATAGTGAAAAGAGACACTTGACAAAATATAAACACTTGTGTAAAAAGTACAAAACATGCGTCCAAATAAATCTCAATTACCACACACACACACTCCATGTAATATATGTGTTTGCCTTTTCCAATCCAATTCATCACCTTCACAACGACTGTCACTTAACAGTGTGATTACTATACATGTAATTTTAAATCGTTTCTCGTTTGTCACATTTGCCAAAACTAATGCGGCTCATTTACTAACTTAATGATGTGTATTGTGTTTTTACTTATAATTTTTTTTTCTTTCCATAGCTCTCCATTTAAATGAGAGTGACGCTTGATTAAAATATTTATCTTTGACTAAGAATAATTTATTGTTAAACCATGTGGAAATTATGTGGACAATTGACTCATTTTTCTGCTGTCTTATTAATTTAATAACGTACTGTACGTGATTTGATTAAAATATAAAACAAGAAATTCACATTAAATGGGAATTACAATAATCTAACAATTATATCCGACTTTATGATATGGAATATGGATTAGACAAGAAAAAAAATTCAAATAGAATCAACTTATCAAATGAAAAAATCTTTGAATATTTAATTAAGAAATTGAACTGATTAATGTAATTATATGGGTATGAATTGAATTAAAGTAATTTTTTTTGTATTTATGAGATGGTCACGTACAATGTTAATTGATGCAAACACTCCACTTATTAAAGTTATTTTGTTGTGATTATTTTTTGGCATTGAGTGCTTGTGGCAAAATTTTCTTACCACCTTGTTTATGTCAATTTCCTGTTATTTTGCTTTCAATTGTGAAAGAAGGAAAGTCGTAACAAAGATAAATAAATTAACTTGTCAAATATTTTCATTAAGGAATTTTAAAAGATGAGACATGTTTAAGTTGATTCAATGTAGACAATTTCTTACCGTTAATAAGGTAGATAGAAGTTGGGGAGACATTTCACTATGCATAAAATTCGTCTATAAGGAAAATTACTTTAATTTGGGGTTTATTTTTTAATTCAATTGAGTTTAAGATACGGACATGGTTCACGACCAGCACGATGGTAGACCATAAAGATGGATTTTTTCTCTTACTATTCCCAGTTCAACCATGCGGGTCACTTCATCGGTCCTTCTTTCCTCCATCCCACGCAAAAAGATGCATTTATTTATTTATTTGATTATTTTGTGGGTCGCCTCAGTGATCTTCGATCCTTAAAGAAGCTCCACATAAGTTAGGTGACAGCGGTTAGGGTTTACGTTGTCTAACATGGGAAGGGTTAATCCAGCCCTGTTGCCCATGGTTGGTTATAAATCAGCAGTAAATTAGTTTGTGTTTGATTATCCAGTTAGTGAGTAATGTTTTAAATTTTTTGATGTTAGTGATGTCAGTGAGAAATTCTTGAATCATGTTGTAGTAGGTTGTTGAGTTATTTCGGATACTTTCCAAGCCATATATTGTTCTTTTGATTCTTGGAAGTTGTAGTTTCATTTGCTCTCGAAATCTAGTGTTCATTGAGTGAGTTATTTTTTGAAAATTTGAGTTATGATGAATTAGGTTGTTGAGACATTGATGTAAGTAAGTTATAATAGATTCAATATAGATTGATTTCAGTGTAAGTATTCCTTTTGCAGTATTCATGTAAAGCGTTTCAATAGAATGCAGCAAACTTAAGGAACTTTATACAAACATTTGCTTCAAAGTTAACTCTATTTCAATGAAGTTCTGCCCAGTTTTTAATCCACTCTTGTCAATTTTGTATCATCCCAAAATCACGTCCCAGAATAATTCTTTGACTCAATACAGTGACCGCAATTCTGAGAATGAGCATCGTTCTCACTCTTAACTGGTACTCCGAGAATGCTTCCACAACTTCCAGTTCTCTTAAGGCTTCTATCATGTTTGTCGGAGTTAACTCCAGGGTCGGGACTCTAATTTAACTCAGTGTATACTTCAAACATTCAAACAAAACTTCAACAACACAATTTTAAAAGAAACGTCATCTTCTAATTCTGCATAAAAAGAAAATGTAACATTATGAAAATAAATTGTTATTACAATTCAAAGTATATGGGAGGGAAAATCTTAAACTTGCCTTTGTTTCACATTTATATACATTCTCATTTTAAAAAAATATACAAAATACATATAAAAACCTATTTCCTTGAAATGTATTGTGCTAGTCTCTAATACTCTTGATATTAAAATGGACACGTCAGCTAAAATGATGACTTTTACATTTTAGTTAAAATTTTTTGTTCAACAATTTTTATATTATTTTATGTGTGTGTGTTGGAAAATGTAAAACAAAATGAATATTCACGCCCATTATTTCCGAACTGTTGCACAATACACTGCAAGTGCTTGTCTAAGACATTTAGATAGTGATCGTTTCTGTAGAATAATGGAAATAAAAATAATAATGATGATGATGAAAGCATTGCAATGCACTTTCTTTCCTAATCACTGCCCTTTTTTTGTTATATTTTATTTTTCATTTTATAGTGTTAAGTCCTTTCCTAACCATGTTACAAGCAAACGAGATGTCGAAAGTAAGGAAAATATTTGCTTAAATCATCGTGTAAATGATCTCATTTAGTAAAACAGTTATTATAAAATGAAATACAAAAAAATGCAACGTCTTACTTAAGGTTTTAATGCCTTGAATTGTTGCGTCAATTTTTTTTAATATTAGACATTATACAAAATGTTACATTGAATGGATTTTTGTAACAGTTTGTTGCATGTGAATGTTATGAATGACTTACAATTTTTTATTCTCTTGGAAGTGAATTGTTAGGATCAGATGTAAATATTATGGCATGTTAAATGGGTGAAAAAAAAATTCATTTTAAAGAAATTTCTTATTAGGAGCGGATTTAACTGCAAGAAAATTTGAATGGAAATTGAAATGATGAAAAGAAAATCATTAATTTTGACCCTAAAACTATCATATCGCTTTTATGGAGATTTATCTCACTTTGACCAAATCTCATATAGTTTTAATGATGACATCCATTTATTTGTCTTTTGTATTACATTTTAACATAAAAGAGAGAGACAAGGAAGTATAAAATTAAGCTCTTAAAGTGATTTTTGATTAAAAAAGGGAAAGGGTTAAATTTTAAATCAAATTTGATAGTAAAACTACTCACATTGATACTCTTTATCATTACCATCATCATCATCACACATATGATGTGGTCATTTATCAAAATGTTCCACTTTATATTCTTAATCAAAAATAATGCCTACAGACAAGTGAATAGACAGACGGACAAGGGATTGCAAAGTCAATCCTTTTTTTTAAATATAAAAACTGTATTTTGTTGTTTGTGACTTGCAATAATTTTATAATAATAATTGTAAAAACATTCCCTTTCTTTCTTCCTTGTACCATGAATTTTAACGATGATGATGACACTCTCATTTACTTTACCAATGTACAAAAAAAAATTAAAATAAAGTTGAACCAGTTAATATTTACATTGGGATCATTATCCTTTGAAATAATATCACATTTAAATGCTGGACATTGGGTATCATCATGTCAAGTGTATTTTAGCTTTTATTTTGCTTATAAAAGATGGATTATGTGTCTCTCAGTCAAATCATACAAAATGTAAATAGTTTATTTTATAAATGAATGAAAATGAAATAACAGATCCAGAATTTAGTTAATCAAATAATGATAAAATAAATGGAAATGTGTATGAAAAGCAAAAGGCGACTGTTAGGCGGTAAAATGATATGTGATGTGATGTGTGTGTATTTCTTATGAAAAACATGTATAAATTTATGCAAATAATAGACACAACTCATCACAAATAATAGTCACAAAATACTAAAAAGTTTTTTGTACTACTTTGTATATGTGTCTGTTTATGTTATTTTACTTTTTAAGAGAAACATCTCACTCTTTTCTATTCGTAACATGAAATGAATATAATCCTGATTAATGTTTATGCTAAAGTTAATTAAGCCTCTTGGTTTACACATGTCTTTTGGTTGTTCAGAATAAAAATGGAATATTATTACATCTAGATTGAAGCTTTGAAATGAAAAGTGCCTCAAGTGTGTGTATCAGTGTCGTTTGTCAATTCAAAACAAAGTTGCATTGGATAAGAGCAAGTTGAAATAGGAAGAGTGATGATGAGCAACTTGAAGAGTGATTCATTGGTATAATTTGAGACCGTCCGTTGGTTCTTTGGGTGAGAAGAGAAGAGAAGAGAAGAGAAGAGAAGAGAAGAGAAGAGAAGAGAAGAGAAGAGAAGAGAAGAGAAGAGAAGAGAAAAGAAGAGAAGAGAAGAGAAGAGAAGAGAAGAGAAGAGAAGAGAAGAGAAGAGAAGAGAAGAGAAGAGAAGAGAAGAGAAGAGAAGAGAAGTAAGTTGAAAATGAATTTTCATGTTATTTCAAGTTATAATTGCTTCAATGGATTACTTTGAACAACCAAAACACACGTCGACGATGCAAAATAAACAAAAATAAAATATTATTCGATTCATTGAGCAACAAATATGCAAATTAATATGTATGAATATTTGGAGATAGTAAATTTCATTTGCGTGTTGTTTAATTTAAAGTAATATGAAAGTGAATGAATATGGAAAGACAAAAATATTCCTAGAAACACATAAAATAAATGATGGTGGTAACAATTTTTCTTCATATCTTTTGGCTATTTCCTGTTTATATACTAAATTTTCAAATTCTACTAACGATATTATCGTGATTGTGCACTGCATTGTTTTTTTATTAATATTTATCTCATTTAACGATCTTCCTTCTGTTTGTATTTTCCTTTAGCTACCATGCAATTCAAGACAAAGCTTGCTTATTTATAAATATGCATTATTTTGAAATTTACATTTACATTTTACAGCTTTGAGGCAAAAATTTACATGAATAGAATTTATTGAAAGATGTAAAAACTACAGAAAATTTATTTTTTTTCTTATCATTGTTTATTTGGCCACAATTTCATTTCATTTAAGTTTTTCTTTATTATTTTATTTTTTTCGTTTTCTTCTTATCTTTTTTCACATAAATTCCATTGGTTTATGTAATTTAATAGAGCACTGTCCTTATTTTTCTGTTGAATGTTTATGACTGTTTTCTGCTTATCATTACTATTGTAATAATTTAAACAGCAGAAATCTTGGCAAAAGTGATTTTTCTTTACAATTTTTTTTCTCGTTTCGTAACTTTCATATAAATTGAATTTCAATGTGATCTCGATTTTTTTTTTCTTAAGTTTGTGTGCTGATGCTGTGAAAAACTTTTGTATTAATTTTATTTTTCTTTGTTTATACAATGCAAGTGCTTTACATTAATTAATTTTACATTAAAATGCAAGTTGATTACACAAAAGAATACAAAACTAGCCTTAAAAATATGAATAAGTAATAAATCACGAGGATAGCAACAAAATAACAGTTCAGTAAGTGCAACTCAACAAAAGACAAGGAAAACGGCTTGATGCTTTTAAAATTAAAATGCATTTCCGCTTTACGTTTTTTTTTTCTTTTAATACTTTCTTGAGAAGAAAATAAACCAAGTAAAGGGCCTTGGTATCTCCTTATTTTGATTTATGTTAAATACAACGACAAAAACCCATCATGAACATTTTAAAAAGACAACTTTTCTTGAGTGGAAGTTAATTGATTGTCAGTGTGATAATTTTTCTTAGTACAAGGATAAATTTATGCTTTAAATGAAACTTTAACATTTTCACACTGAAACAATATGTTGCTCAAGATTTTTTAAGAAAATTATGTTATTTGAACCACGAATGATTAATGAGTTTACTTGAAAATTTAAATAAAAACTATCTTTTTAAATTAATTATTTCTCCTTTAAAAACCACCATAATCTTGTTTACATAAATTTCATCACTTGACTAACCCTTGAAATGCATCAAAGGTATTTAAATTACAATTGCAACCTTTCAAGTGAAGAATGCAAACAAACATAAAATGAAAATAATAATGTTAAACAAATCAATGTAAAGTAATGATAATTGCATTTAAATTACAATCCACAAAATTTATTGATTGATCAAATTCAATATGCACACACACGCGGTTTTAATGTTAAAAGGATTGCATGTTTCATTACAATTAACACAAACACCTTTAATTATCAGACCATGCAAAAATCAATTAAATATAGATAACAAACACTTTGTGTGTGTATTATGATGTGGATAAAATAGTGCCATGTTTAATTATTAATTACAAAATAATGCTATTCAAAGTGAAAATAATATTTATAATAATAATTAATATTTTATTTTGTATGATATCACTCTTCAAAAGGTTTCATCGAAAAATCAAATTTTATAAATAATTTTAATGATAATCAAAGGGTTGATTGATATTTTGTTTGAAAAGTGATTGATTAAAAATTGGAGATTGTTTTCATTAAAATTTTATCAAGTTGACATGAATCGCCAATAATATTCATTGAAATTGAATCAGATTATTGAGTAAAATTAAATTGGGATCAATCATTTTTAATACTTTGATGATTTCGGAAAACTCGATAAAATTTGATGATCTCGGAAATTTCGATAAAATTTGATGATCTCGAAAAATTCGATGATTTCGATAAAATTTGATGATCTGGAAACTTTCGATTAAATTTGATGATCTCGAAAATTTTGATAAAATTTGATGGTCTCGAAAATTTTTATAAAATTTGATGATCTCGAAAAATTCGATGATTTCGATAAAATTTGATGATCTCGAAAAATTCGATGATTTTGATATAATTTGATGATCTCGAAAAACCAGTCATTTTAGAAAATTCGATGATTTTGATCAAGTCTACCCACATACAGACGATACGAGTAGTCAAACTTTTTCATATTTTCCAAATCATCAAGAAATGAACTGAAAAAAAAACTAATTAATTTTTTTCCTTACATAACCTTAAGTGAGCTCATCTGTCACATAAATATCAAATTAATTTGTCACCTTCTTTCACTATTCTCCACTCATTTAAATCATTTAATACAATTCAATGAGTCAAGAGTCCATCAAACAAATTAATTAAAATATCCATCATGAGCATCGTATCATTCAACAAAATAAGAGTCAAACAATGTAACAAACAATAATTTAAGGGCAAAGCATCATTTTCTACTTTAGTCCTATTTTCATGTTCATTCATTCGAATTCATTGACACAACAAAGTATTTAATCATAAAAATCGTGGGTGGATCTTCTATTTATAAAAATATATATATACATTTTTTTTTCATTTTCAACTATTATTAATAACACAAATCATCTAAAATAAAGTTGAATATATCAGATATATTTTTAAATCACCCCAAATTTTTATGGATTTATTGTTTGGTGGATTCTAATAAGAATCACTCGAGTGGAAGGTTTTCATGCATTTTTATATTTTTGGATGATTGTCAGCGCGATTTATAAATAGATACACCGTATCGTGTTCTCTAATTGAAGAACAGGATAAATTTTATTTTACGAGAAATATAATTGAATGGATGAATGATTTTTAAAAATTGAATCCACATTTTTGTTTGTATTTTAATTTTGACATGTTAGAAAGTCCTTTTAAATGAGATCATTAATTTTTTTTGTCTAGAGAAAGAAAAATTGTGTTAAAAGTAAAAGGAATATCATTAATTAATTGAGTCATCAACTTATTTTGACTTTTGCATATCGGACTGTCAAATAAATTGAAATTGTTACATTAGATTAGCTTATTCATGAGTTTTATTTTTCTTAGCTCTGATATCATTATTGTGTTATATATTTTTTTTCTCCTATTATTTCAATCTACTCAATGTAAGAGGACAATAAACAGACGCGCAAAATTACGATATTAAATTTATGAAAAGAAGATGAAAGTGGATACAATTTTGGGGTAACTAAAACATCATCATGGCATTAGCTCTGTCCTGATAAGTTAAAAGTTGATTTTTATAAGAAAATTTATAAAGATATCAGAAAATTTATAACACAGCTATTAAATTTAACATTTGACACAAATAGTTTCCTGAAATTAGGAAAATAGTTTATCAAGATTAAGAAGATGCAAAAGAAAATATTTGTGTGTGTATTTTGTGAAGAACAATCATTTGTACACTTGATAAATGATAGTTGACATGTCAAAGTTGAATGTTACACAAATATATTCATTAGCTTTATGTTTTTTTTCGTCTCAAAATTCTTTGGACTCCTTGTGTCTTGTAACATATCAGAGACGCGTGGCATATTATTAATATTTATGTTTCCTGTTTTTTGTACCATGTCACACTAATGAATTGAAATATTTTCTTAATTTCTTTTTGTTTTAATTTCAGAAAAATGTTCATGTCTCTAAATTTTTGACATGGAACACGCGACACAAAAGTTTTCCCCAAAGTTGTATTAAATTTAAATGATTATTTTAAATATGTTTGTCTGGATTACAATTCATAGTTAAATGGAGAGGATTAAGTTTTTTTTTGTTTGAAATTCAAACCAAATGACATCCAATATCCATGCTAAATGACTCAAATTAATTTAAATATTTCGCGACCAAAAGATTAATTAAGCCGTCTATAAGTTCAGTCTGGGTTACCCTTTAAATATATACACACACACGGGAATGTATGTAAATTCCTCATAATTCCACATCATTTATTTGCCTTCTGCGCCACACATTTTGTGGTGACCACCTTAGGAGTACCTGGAAGTAAATATAAGATTTATTAGCGTAAGAACTTACCATTTAACAGGATTTATTCAGGTACTCCAAGGACGCCTAATTGCTTAACAAAGTGAAACAACAAATGTCATTAGTGTCAAATTCAATTTATTAACCGTTACATCTTTCCCTTTTTTTATAGAAAATAATCTTTTCAAAAATCAAGTGTATTATTATTTTTCCATTGCTCTAATGACAATTAATCAAGAAATCGTTTTGGTTTTGTAATGGTTCTTTTTCCACGGTTGCTTATTAATTGCAGTTCAGTCCCATCAACAGCTTCATCTTCTGTTTCCGG
>LN483626.1:367507-379497 GCA_900002565.1 Culicoides sonorensis | reverse complement strand
AATGTGAAAAAAAACACAATAAATTATTATTAATTTTTTTTTATTTGACTCTTTTTTCGGTAATGTACGTTGTGACAATGATGAACCCTTTCAAAATAAAAGATAAATATTATTATGCACTAATTATGTTTATCTGGGTATTAGATCAATGTTCATTGTGCATTTTTTGTTAAAGGAACAAGAAAAAAAGAAGATAATTTGTCACACTCCGTTGAATCAATGACTTTTACAAAAAATCATTTTTAAATTATAAGAAAAAAATATTAAATGATTTAAACTTCACACATTTTATGGTGTAAATTTGTATTATTTTTATTTAAAAAAAGGGAAAATATTTTTTTGATGTGTCAACAAAACCTTTAAAGAAAAATAAAACAAAATTAAAAATAATCACAAATAAAAAAAACAAAAATCTATAGAAAATCATTCAAGAATGAAATGATTAAGCAAGATTTCCTTTGTATTTTTTTTTAAATTTAATGTGTGTGCTTTACTGTCTCAAAGGTACTGTTAAGAAACTGTAACTATCAATCATCTTTTTTTATTTATTTAATTTTATTTTATGTGAATTTTGCATTTAATTTAATTATAAATTGAACGGATGAATTTTTTTCAACTGAAATTTGAATAAATAATTTTTTTCCATGATTTTATCAGTATGCACGTGACATTTTATTACATTTTACACACTTTTTTATGTAATTTTTTTTTTCATTTTAAATAGAATTCATTGAAATTCGTTTAAAATGAAACTCATTGAACGTGAAAAGAAAAAAAAAATTAACATTTAAAAAATATTATTACATCTCTTTCAATTTTTATTAGTGTAAGAGGAATAAGAGTTTAATATTTTTAATTTTTTCTTTGTTTTAATAGAAAAATGCATTTTGAGACGAGCTCTCTCATCATTTTCATATTCATCATTGATGATACTCATTTAAAAAAAAATATGTTATATTGCATTTTCAAAATACTTGGAATTGTCATTTCTCTTTTAAAAATAACATAGTTCAAAATCTCATAAATTAAAATAATTCATTAACAGGTTAAATGTGAATGATTCTCAAATGATGCTCATCAGCAGGAAAAAAACAAAAACTAACTCTTCAATTAATTTTACGATATCAAATTTTAACATTTTTTTTTTTTTTATATAAATCTCTGCATACAGAGCTTATGAAATGTAAGCAACGCAACGAAAGTATGAAAATAAAAATCATGAGGACACTTTAATTTCAAATTTAATTTCCATATAACAACCCTTTTGTTGTAAAATATCATCAACCGAATTAACTTTAAATTAAATATAATTTTTTTTTCATATTTTCTTTTAAAGTACTTTAAAGTACTCATAAGTGCACGTTAGGTTGGGTTAGGCATCCATCCAACCATATAAAATTATTATGATAATTTTTATTATGGAATTGGAAATGAGTTTCAATTCAAAATATGCAGAAAAAAATCTTAGTAGAAGTGCATTTCTCTTCTTTTTATATGAATATTTTTTTTTTTGTTTTTTATTTGCATTTCATTGTTTTTCTTCTTAGTATACTTGAAATTGTAAAAGTAGTAAGTAAACACTTGAATTTATGTATCCTTCATATTTCATATGATTTCTTCGTCTAAGTCGTGAGTGTGTGTGTAAGTGCATTAAAATGTGTAAATTGTATAAAAATGTATGAAATGCAAACGAACTTAAAGTACGTATGTTAAATTAAAAAAAAGAAATGAAAATAAAGCAAAACAAACAACTTTTTGATTTATTACACATTTATGCTAATATTAAAAGCATGTGAATTGTAAAATGTATGAATATGTTCGCTGTTGTTTGTTGTACTTTTCATTTCATAATTCATTCCTATTATTATTATTGTTCATGGTACTTTTTTGTTGTGTGCTCTTTTTGACATAGATGGGTTTGGTTACAACAACTAAAAGGCAAACATGTATGATTTTATTGTAATTTCTGTCGTTTTATAATGTTATATAAAAGTTAAAAGAAGAATAATTCATTAAATTTAACACAATTTATTATTTTCATGTGAGAGCGTTTGAGTATGACAATAAATTATAAATATGAATTTAATGGGAGCGATGTAGAAACAGTCAAAGGTAAAGGAATTCAATTAAAATGTGATTGAAAGGCATTTTAGAGATGGGTTTTTCATACACTGTAAGTTGAAAATGCACCGCAAACAACCCCACTTAGTATGCATAGACTAAAGAGGGCCCATAATGTTCCAAATTTTTATCCAATTTAACAGGAAATGCGTTAAAAATTGCATTTATCAAACGGTCTGTAAGCGTCAATCAAAGATCTTCGTCTGCTGACCAAATTAATTGGTATTGCGGTGCGTTTTCAACTTAGCGTGTAGGAACCATCACGGAGATCGGACTGGGGCACTTTGATGAATTTGATTTTGGCAAGCACAGTTTCTGGGCGTGACTTTAAATCACATGACCAAAACTTGTCAAAAAAATACTCAAAAAAGGCGCATTGAATTCAAACTTAGACCTGAGCCAAGCTTATGACATTGATACAGCATATGAGATTTAAAGTCGCTCCATTTTACAGTGATTTTCTTTTAAATACAGATTCCATATCCACAAATAACTTATTGTCATAAAACTATTCAATTCAATTCAGCTTAATTTCATTTCACGAAAATAATTTTACGTTATGTCAATCAATAACATGTCAACCTCATCATATATCATACCTTTCATTCATTCTCATAAACGCACATGACGAATGGATTTGGGGATTATTTGATACCAATTTCAATTCCGTTACAGCAGTAAAATTCTTATTATTTTCATCATTCTTCCATATCAGACTCAAAAACTTCACTAACAAAAATAATATTGAAAGGAAAAACTATTATTCTGTCTTGTCAAAATCACAATAAATTTCATTGAAAAATACATAAAATAATGATAATAATAATAAATATCGAGAATTTATTTATATGAATTGACATGTTACATGTAGATCTTCATTTTTCCATTTCTATTGCAATGAAAATAATGATATGGAGAAAAAATAAATGTAATTTAACAAGCACGATTATTACTTTTATTGTAAGATCATTAAAATTTGTTACGCCCTTTTCCTTAAATACAATTAATTAAATATCACATTTGACTCTCATCTCAGTTTACTTTTTGACTCAATGCATGATTTTCTGTCTATGAATCGCATGATTTTGATGATGATTTTAAGTGAAAAAAATAGGAATTTTTCCTTTTTTCGTTCAGTGTATGTCAGTTGATATGAGAAAAATCATTAATTTATTGTCTAAAAATAACACACACACATTTATTTACAGTGATATGTATTTTGTTAAATTTCCTGAATTTTCTGTGATTTCACTCTTCCATTGTTTTGTTTTGTTTTAATTTAATGTGTTTGTATTTTTTGATAATGAAAATCTGATAAAATCTCACTTAAATTCAGAGTTGAGTTGATTAATGATTTTTTTTTGTATAGAAAAAATTAAAATTAAATCATTGAATAGCATCATTCATGAGTATCTAATGAATGAAAATTGTCACACGTGTCATTTTATTAAATGAATTTTGTCTCATGAATTTTGTGTGTTTTAATTTTGATTTTTATCTTGGATGTTTTTGTGTGTGCCTTCACAATTATTAAAGTCATTTATAACATTAAATGTGGTAAAGTGATGAAAATACTTCTTTTTGAAGTGAAAATTCTCAATTTTAAGTGAAAAATCATCTTGAAATTACAAGATTCAATTTTTTTTTCGTTACATTGTTTCAAAAGTGATTTTCTTCTCATTAAATTAAGTTTAAATTAAAAAAAATCAACATAATCGGATTGGTAAAGGGTTGTCTTGAATCACGAAATTTCAAAGTTTAACTAAACCCCATTTAATTACTTTTTCTCAGAGATTTTTGTTAAAAGTTAGAAGAAAAAAAAATGTACACAAATTCAAATCCACCGCGAAAAATAAATTTACGCTAAAATAAATAAGAGAAACTCGTACAATTGATTGATGGTTTTACAAATCGTGAAAATTTGACATAAATCTGCCTAACAAGACTAAGAATTGAAACGTGATTTTGAATTTTGTTCGCATACTTAACCCTTTTTTGTTATTTGTTAATTTTATTTATCATTCTTTTAATTTCTTAGAGTCTGCACCCTTAAATGGATTATTTGTTAAATTTTTCTTTTTATCGTAGTTAATTGTCGTCTGTTTGTAACTTTTTTTTCATAAAAAAAAAATTTTTCTCATTCATATGAAATTTGATGATAAATAATTGCTTGAAGAACGAAAAATCATTAAATCACTTTAAAAATAAAATGCAATTTAATCACATTAAGAACGCTGAAAATATTACACAAAGCAAATTAAAGCGATGCATTTTTTTTTTACTTTTTTAGACATCATAAGATATTTGCTTGTTGCTTGTGATTCATTTTTTTTTCTTCCTTTCAAGTTAATCATGAATTATTTATAACGTTCACTTAAACTATTATTGAAATTAAAATTAAGGCATTAGTCAAACTCATGATTTTTATCATTAATCAGTCGGTTTTATTTTTACATTTATAATTTTTTTTTTGCTTGTTGTTTCCTTCGTTTATTAATAAAATTATTATGATGAAGAGAAGTCTAGGTTATGGAATTTTTTATTGTGTTCAATTCATGAATAGCAATGAATTAAATTGTAAAAATTATACAGGTGTTGTTACCCCTTTGATAATTTCTTGTTTCGTTTTTTGTCTTCATTTATGCATGAGACTAAATTTCAGTGTTTTGCGTTGATTGTCTAGCAATGACTTTTAATTTTTTCTTGTGCTTATGTGAATAAAAGGATTAAATGCAAAAAATCTTGTTAATTTACAAAATAATTTAAACGGTTTATTTTTTTTTATGGGAATGATTTGATGAATTACTTAACTGTTTAAAAGAAGGGGGTAATGAATTTGTATGAAAATGGGACAAGGAAACACAGGAAATTGCAAAGAATCATAGCAAGATTTTGATTTGAACAGCATTTTTCGATTCAATACGCTAAATTTGATACATTTTAATAATTATTCCAATATTTTCCAATACCTGCCTGAGATTATCAACGACTTTATGAACTACCTTGCAAGAAGGTTTTTTTAAGGCTCTCTGAACTATTCCTGTCCCGCTTCAGAAGTCATCAACGACATAAGTCCTGATTTTTTTATTTTTATCAATTATTGGTCTTATTAATCATTTAATAAGCTCTCAGCGCCATCTGCTGGATTAAAACAAAAAATGGAAAAGACTGTCCTACAGAATTGAATTTTTTAACGATCTGTGTACATCAGCCTTTTTCAAGACTCAGGGACACAGTCGTAAATATCCAATCTTATGAAAATCTGAGAAAAATTAAAAGTCATCTAAAATGGCCGTTAGACGATTTTCTTAAAATCAGTTTTTTATATTGCAGAATATGCAAAACAATTTGATTGTATAGTTTAAAATCCATATTGTGTATTGTGCAAAGTGAAAGTGGGTTTACTGAAAATTGGGCATATACCAATATGATATATGATTTTAATTTAATATGCGATACATAAAATAATTTTTATTTTGTGTTGTTAATTTATGCCACTGAACTATTGGATTTTTGATTTGGTCTGGAGAACTTTTGGAGTCTTGTGTTAAGATTTATGAGGAATTTTGATGTTTTTGGCTGAAAAATGATGATTTTCTATAAAAAAATGTCGCATTCTCAAAAAAAAATATGTTTTTTAAATAATCACACAATAATTTCAACAAAAAATACAAAATTATCAATTATTATATAAACCTAAATATATATTTATTTAGGGCAATGTTTTTTTGATTTTTTTATGTTGAATGATTTTTTTGATTGATATAAACTTAATATTGAATTAAACCTTCAATCACTTGATTTAACGCTGTGAACGCAATTCTCAACCTATTTTAATGACCTTGTGATCGTTTTAAAGGTGACAAAATTCCAACGATTCCAAGAACGACTGTACGACTTAAAAAACCTGGGTCCCTGGGACTTGAAAAAGGCTGAGTACATGAATGACATTATCTTTGAAAAAATTTTAAAGAAATATTAACAACTCACCAAAATTCATCAAAAATAAACATCTCAGCATTACTGGTGGGTCAAAATCTAGTAAAAATTCATTATAAGGACTACTATGGTTTTTGATCAGGTTGTTGAAAACTTCTGACTGAATATGATAAAAAAATTATATTAATATTCTTCTTATCCTCTTCCGGAATATGGGGTTTTATAGGTCCATAACGGTTTTGTCATACAATTGAAAATTTATTAAGTTTTTCGAATAAAAATATGAAATTTTGATTGTAATTAGTGAAGTTTAATTAAAATATACTAATTTGAGCCAATTTTTTGTTAAAAATGTTCTAAGAATTTAGCAAAAATCCAAAACTACTGCATTGCTTCTAAAGCCGTATGCTTCGGAAGGAATTATTTTGATATTAAAAAATAAAATCGTACAACAATCATTGTTCCAAAAAATTAGAGTTTTCATAAAATGCGAATTTCCTGAAATACGAGTTACAGCAAAAAACAGTTTAAGAAACTTGATTGTTGAACTTCATTCAATATGTAATTTGCTAATTATCGTCTTTTTCCTCATGTTACAAAAACTGTGAGAAACTCAAACATTCAAAAATCAAATTAAATTTTCATTTGAGTGCGTTACTAATCCACTTTAAAATTCTCTTCTACCAAATTCCAAACATATAACCAATAACTATCAAATTTTAACTCCAAACTAGTGGAAAAACAATAGCAAACAGACAAATATTATGATTGTAATTTATGGGTAATGACCAGAAGCTTGAGAGATTTTTATTTTGTTTTTATGCCAAAAATTGATACACACACTGATTAAATTTCAATTGAATTTCTGTTTCTAGAATGCACTCAATAAATTGCACGTTTAAGGTTAAAAATGTGTGTTAATTGTTGGTTTTTGTTATATAAAAAGGGGATTTTTTTTTATTTTCTTCCACATTCATATTCATGTGCATGTTTATCTTTACTAGAGACAAAAGAGGTTAAATTTTTGACCTAAATAGGGTTAAATCCATATATTTATTTACAAATTTTTGCCTCTGGTTGAAATTTAAAGCAGAAAAAAAAAACATATTTTTCGAAACCTTTGAAGTGGAATTTTATTGCAATTAATTTGAGAATTTATTGCACTCATCTCTCTCTCTCCACCTTCTTGTGTTTTATGTGAAACAAAACCTTCAGGGAGACTTTGCATTTAACGCACAATGCACTGTTCAAACACTGTTTACAACATCAATTCATGTTTTCAATTCAAGGGTGGATTTTTAAATATTGAATTGCATTTACATTCAAAATTCTTTGGTTTGCGTGAAATTGCATCAAAAAGTTTTTTCTTTTTTTTTTGTTTCATGTGTCCAAGAAAATTTATTACAATAACACGCAAAAGAGACCAGTGTCCAATGAAGTCGGATGGTATAACAATAATAATGACAAATAAATTACAGGAAAATTGTGTTATAAATAAATAAAATTTCAATGAAATTTCTCTAATTTCCACAATAATTGAACACATAAATAAATTTTGGTCAATGTGCTGATGAATGTTTTCAAGCACATTTATAGAAAATAAATAAATAAAAATAAATTAAATTGTTTTGTATAAAAATATTTGTGGAGGATTGTGGTAAAAGTGAGTGAATATTGTGGTCATTTTTTGTATTTTGTGTGTGTTGTGTTGTTATTTGAAAACTCAATCAAAATAATGTAATTAAATTGTCTATATTTTATACATGAATTCATATAAAAACTGTTGTAAAAGTTCCCATAAATCTTGTAGGGCATTAAATTGTATACAATGAAACATGAAAAAAAAAACGTCAGGCTCAGGTCAATTTATTTGAATTTGAATAATTTATGAACTCGATGAAATTATTTTAGACAAAAAAAAATATTTGAAGATAGTGAAAAAAAAATATTTTTAATTTTTTAAAGAAAAATCACGTACAAATGACCATGATTGAAGAAAATCCCTTAAAAACATGCATGAGGTTTCACTTTTCACATTTAAATTATCCGAATTTTTTTTTATTTTCCATATTTTTTGTATCTCATTGTGAACAGGTGGCATAAATGAGGGTAATAAAAATTTAAAAAAAATTTACGATTTCTAGGTAAATAACAATTATGACCATCAAAATAACAAATATCGTGATCAGAACAAAATCTTATTTTTAAATTTCAAATTTATATGAATAAACATTTCAAGTTTTTTTTTTATTATTTAATTCATTTTAATAGTTTTACGATGTTATTTAATCGCTAAATATTATTAGCAGACCCCTCCTCGCCTTTTATTCCACTAATAATTGTTCGTTATTTAAACAAATAATCATATGCAGGTGGTATGTTATAAAAAAAAATAACAAATCATATAAATAAATTACTAAAAAAATACTGTTTTTCGAGGGTTCATGAGTCAGGTCCATTTCAAATTTTAATTCCTTTAATCCTCTTTGAATCAATTATTCGGACCCTTGGCTTAATTTTTAGAAACAGTAACTGAGTAGGTTATTGATGCCATATGGCAAATTATATCATAATCATCACATTTTTGGGACAATGTAAGTGGAAGATATCTCTTACTCTTATTCTATAATTTTGATATCATTTTGTATTTTTGGATATGTGTGTGTATTATTCTAATTTTTTCCACTTGATTTCCTTTGTGATGTACCGCTTAAATAATCATTATATTACGTGTTATTTATGTTTGGTGTGTTATGAATATTGAATAATATATGATTAGTTCAAGGAATTCAATGTAAAATCACCATGAAAGAATTTGAGTTGGTACCAGCTCAGTGATATTTTTTGGTCAGATAAGACGAAATTCCATCAATTAAGAGGTTAAACCAAAAAATGAGCTCCAATTTCTGTATTTTGCGATTTTTCACATCTTAATATACAGAATATCAACTTGGTCTGATGACTCTGTAAAAATTGTGATATTTTGTAATATTTGTTATTAATTTTCATGTCTCAAAAGTATTATAGTGCAAACACTCAGAAAAAAGATCAGGGGAGACATTTTACAGAGTCATCAGACACTTATTAAGTATTTTTTATTTTGGTAAATGCCGTTTTTTGTCAGTCGATTAGTCAATATGTAAATCTGCCCCTGAGATGCATGAAGAGCAAAGTACTCAACTGACGTGTAACCAAAAATGCCTATAAAACGTACTCTGTAAGTCTTGACCAAAAGACCACGGAAAAGTTTCAATTAACAATAAAATAAATCACAAACTCATATCTCACATCATTCCCGATAAACCCAAAAAAATCCACATAAACCAATGTTGTTCATACTTAAACTCTCCTCATTATTCGTCTGCATGAATGATTGCATGAGGATAATTGAATTAAAAAATAAAACACAAGTACAATTTTCTCTCTCTTCAATCTACATTGCAATACAACGCACACAACAAAGTAACAATTAAAGTAAATAAAATGTCAAATTTACTTACGTAATAATACGATATCAGGGACCTGTGGTTATGACATCTGCATTTAATTTCATTCATCAAACCATAATAAAAACAGTGAGTAGAAAATTGTAATACAGATAAAATGTTTATGCGGTTCAAGTTGTGGTCACTCTGAAGCCAATTATTTAATATACACAGTACAAAAAATTTACACTATATTATTCACTTTCAGTTTGACAGGAAAATGACTTTATTCCTATGATGATGATGATGACAAAATATTATTGTAAGTGAGTTTTATTTCGTATTATTCAAGTAGTAAAAATAAAAAAAAAAATTGTTTGCTTAAATACATAACAAAACTCTTTTATCGCCTAATAATATTTTTGTAGTAGTAGTAGTAGTAAAAGAGGGAACAATGACATTTGTGAAATTTATTACTTTTGCATATCGCGAACTTAAAATATTTTTTATGTATATTTCTGTTATTTTTTTTTCAATTTTCCGTATTTTCACTCTCAACATAGCACAAACATCATGTAGAATAAACTTCAAAATTAGATGCAAATTTACTCGCAGATTTTATTATTTACATATATCACACATGTGTTTCACGCTTCACAAAATATGTTGTTATAGCATCGTCGATCTCGTTTACTTCTATTTTTTGTTGTTATTTTGTTGAGGGAAAACAAATTTATTTTGTTATATTACTTTATAACTTATATAAATCTTTTATTCATCTAACGTTCACATTTTTTTATTGAAATGCATTTTATTTGTACTTTAAAATTTTATTTTTTATTCAATACCACACAAAAAGTCAGTTCAATGTTATGCATATGAGAGTGAAGTTTGAAATTAAACAATTTTAGTAAATTTTGAAATGGACGGATTCAGAATCTTTTCTTATGACTAGAGCGGCAAATATATGAGTATAAAAGTCAAATTTAATTCTTCACTAAGCTGAAATTATCAACGACCTCATCAACATATCAGCTCTCAGCGTCAGATTTTGGTTAGTTTTTAGGCTTTCCTGAAAAATTTTCCAAGAACAAAGTCGTTGATGAGTATACATATAGTTAGAGGGCTAAAAAATAAAGCCATTCATGCCGGGGTTTTCCATTTGAACCCACCAAATGGCACTGGTTTCCTAAAAACCGACCAAAATAACACTAAAAGCCCTCTCAGGACCTTCTGGAGGGTCCAATCAAAAAACCGCGGTATGAATGGCTGTATTTTTTAACCCTCTAAATGACAGCTTTGGAGAATTTAATTCTATATCGATCTGTAGACTCATCAACGACTTTTCTTTCGGAAAATTTTTCAGGAAAGCTGAAAAACTGACTAAAGTCTGACGCTGAGAGCTGATTTCCTTATTTAAACGGAGAAAAAAATTAATAAACAGCAACATATTTAAAGTCAGAATAAAAATCGTTGATGACATCTTGAACGTGTTGCGGAGGGTCCAAGGGGTCCAGAAAACCCCTCATCAATGCTGCCAAGTTCGTTGATAACTTCAGCCTAGTCAATTCTTCTAACTAACATAATTCATACAAATATTGAAACATTAAGAAGTCTGAGTTCTTTTTGCCCTCTTCCGTAAGGTCTGTCCGTGTTGAAGTCTGTGAGCAGCACTTTGGATAGTTTGGGGGATCTTTTCAACTCACATTGTATTGATATAAAAAGAATTTTTTCATAAAATAATGTTATACTAATAATTCAAATTCCTTTGATCTCATTACAAAAAATAAACAAATATCATTAAAAAAAACATTGATATGCCTTTTTATTTTCCATTCACTATCAATAAGTTTATCATCATATGTGAACACTTTCAAAAAATTATTAAAGTGACCCTTTTTTCCCTTTGCAAAAAAATAAAATAATATTTATTTGATCATTATCTCTCATATTTTGGTTGAATTTACTTTTTATAATATTTGTCAAAAACTTGAAAAATATAATAAATAACTCTTTTATTATTTATCATTTCTAAACATCAACCACGTGTGTAACTTTCCATACGATGCCATTTGATCAATAGAAGGACTTTCACTAAATAAACATTTTATCAAATAAATAAATCACATGCGAATTATTTATTTATTTTGATCCGATATAAAATTTGCGTGTAAAATCGACATCAAAAAAAAAAAAAATAAAATAAATTTTCGTCCTTTGAAAGCAAAAAAAGAAAAAATAATAATGAAAAAGTTAAAAGGAAAAATCAGGTTGTCATGTAAACATTTTTAGAAAAAATAACAAGCCCTTTTGCTTTTATACCATTTCAATTTGATTTTTAAAATCTTTCTCATTTCTTTTGTTAGTCCTCCTTATTTTATTTTCCTTTACATCAATAATATTAATAAAATTTACAATAAAAATAATCAAAAAATCATAAAAGATAAGCGCATTTCAAATTCAATGACAATGGATATTACATTGACTGGTTTCGATCAAGCATAA
>LN483626.1:0-365484 GCA_900002565.1 Culicoides sonorensis | reverse complement strand
GCATTACTCAAATATTTGGTACGCATTAAATTTTATTTAGATTTTTATGAAAGTATGAAAAAATTACAATTTTCGTTCTAAAAATCAATTTTTTTTACAAATATTAAAATATTGTATAAGATTCTAAAAGATATTTTTTTGTCGTTTCCAAAACATATTTAGAATTTTTTCTACGACAAATATTTCTCAAAATATAACATTTCAAAAGAAAATGTATACTATACATTTATTCAAGAGTAGCCAATTTGGCAAACATTGATTTGCCGGATGAGCAATAGACATTAGCTCATTTGGCATACATACGTTTGCTTGTTCAGCGTACATACATTTGCTTGTACGGCATACGTACATTTGCTGTTTGAGTATATGCTTATATGCTTCTTTTCAAATTTATTATTTACAGGGCACCAGAAAACTTTTAGTGCTTATTCACATGTAATTTTTTCTTAGATATCATTACAGTCAAAAGCATAAACTTTTTGAACATACCTAAAATTCATTTCGTATTTGTCTAGAAACTCTACTTATTACAATATTTACTCAATGATGACCACTTTGTTTATAAAGGTTAATTGGAAAAATTTCTCACTCTTCTATTTAAATGTTAACATAATGATATTCTTTTATCCTAAGCATATGTCTATTCAATCTTAGTTTTTACTACAAAACAACAATTTTACATGACATTGTAAGGAAATTTATATACAAGAGTGGGATAAAAGAGTCGGTGATGGTGTGAAGTTGTGTGTTAAGCCGGGATCTCATTATGGAATTAAAACTTAGTTACGTCCGTCAACATTTTTTTTTATTCTTTCTAAATTTTGACGGAAGGAACTAAGTTGACCGAACACACTATACGTTTTGGAAAACAAATATAATAAGAAAATAAAAATTAACTATTGTTATGAGTGCAAAAGAATAGAAAATATATGTGTTTACAGAGTAAGAGACACTCTTGCGTTCTTATTTAAGTCAATTTATACTTTATATTTTATATTTAAAAAAAAAAACAAATATTTATTGCAATAATATCAAAATTAGATGATCGTGTGCTGCTGCCCTCCCATGGAGGATTAAATTTGTTTTTTCGTAGTGGTGCCAGTTTGTTGGAGATGAGCCTGTGGTTACTTTTCAGCTGTTTGTATTTTTTTTTTCAGGTTGCTCAGCTTTGTTGCCACTTCTTTTGAATCCCGTTCAACACACTATAAAGATAAACACCTTTTTTTTCTTCCCATAAATTAACAAGAATTTCCTGTTCGTTTATCAGCCACATTTTATTTTTCTTTGCAGATGTTTCTGCCTTTTGATTTTCCCCTTTTAAGTTATCCAACAAAAAAATGACAAGTCATTTTGACGGATGTAATCAAGTTTTAATTCCATAATGAAATCACGGCTTTACTAAGATCGAGCTCAACGCTTATGTGATGGAATGCCCACATTTCTGCCTCTCATTTACCTTATTTTTGTTTCAGGTTCAGATTTAGGTCAATTTTTCATAGTTATTCCCACCCTAATCCACATAATTTTCCAAGTGAAAAGAGTAAACATTATGTGTCGATTTCACTTATTACACAATGAATAGTGATGAAAAGACATACGGTAACGAATGAGGTGGAAAAGCAATAAGCAAGTGTTTGTCTGCACTATTATTTAAATGTTTGCACAGAAAACCAAAGCAGTTTGTTTTAAAACGATATTTATATTTATATTCTTTCATCAAAATACGTTACACATAAAATTTTTAGCACAATGTAACACTTTTTCTTGCAAATTTTATGACTTTGTTGAAAATATAAATTGAATTCCCTTTTCAGAAAATTTTTTTTTTTGAATTATTTAAATGTATGGATGCAAAAACTCATTCAACAAAATTCAATTATTATTATTACAACTATTGTTATGTGTTTGTTTTATTTTAACACTTTTCCTTTTAATGCTCTTGCAAAATTAACACGTTCACCTCCTTAATTCAAAAAGAAACATTGTTGCATTCTTGCATGGATTCTCATTGTAAATTTTTTGGCAATATAATTTTATGGCAAAAACTCCTGTTGAAATTTTCCATTCATCCTAGTAATTTATAATCAGATCAAATATCAAAAAAAAGTTTATTGTTTGATTTTATATTTAAAATATTAACGAGCTTCGATTTCAGGAAATGAATAAAATAAAATTAAATACATTGTAATAGCCATGTCTCGAATCAGGATTGAAAAGACATTAAAAAATATTTAAATTCAAATAACTAACTCGTGGTCATAAAATTCTGTCCCTTTTCATATGAACTCTTTCAATTGAAATCGAAAAGGGTTCCATTAAAAACTACAAAAAAACACACATAAAATTTTAATTCCTAATCTTGAATTTGATCACTATTCATTGCAATCTATTTTATATTGTTAAGGAATTGAGAATATAATGGAATTATAGTTAAATGCCAAATAATATTAAAAAAATAAAAAAAAAAATTAAAGAGAATCACCATCAAATCTATCACGCAAAAAGGAAGCAATATTTTATTTAATACTTCAGACATTTTATTCATTTTATTGTATTTTTTTGTTTTATTTTGTTAAATAAAAGAACAAGTGAATAAATGCTCAACATAAGTTTAATGGTCAATTTAAATGTTAGTAAAGTACATAAATTATAATAGATAGAGTTGAATATAAAAGAGAATGATAATAAAATAAAAAAAAAATAAATTGAATTTTCAATGACGTTGGTCAAATTGCTTTAATTTTATGATTTAAATTATAAATAATTGCAATGATGGTAAAAGGGTGATGAGATGTGATCATGAGAGAGATTTAGATGGATGATTTTTTTTTTGTGTGTAGGGTTATTTTATGGTTTTAAGATACATTTTAAGGTTAATGAATGAATGCTTGAGTTGGAAGAATGTCATGATACATTTTTTATTCGAAAAAATTTAAAAAAATTATCAAAAAATTTGTGACGTAACCCACAAAAACCCCAAAATAAAGAAAGCTGAGGTGGGTATACCCACTTATGATTATATAATTGAGATGTAAAGAGTTTCAAGAGGTTATCAGCATTAAAAAAATATGCGATATTAAAATATAATGAAAAAAAGATGTATAACAAATTGAAGTTTTAAATGCATTGCAATTCAGACTCTTCATTATAGTTCAGATTTCCAGTCAGCAGTTAAACATAAATGATAAAATCTAATTAAAAAAATAATATTTTATCTATTGCGCTTTTGAAAAAAAACTCTCATAAAAATATGATGAGTTGAATCATTTATGGAAATATGAATATGAATTAAGTCACTACAGAAACCATTGATTCATTGAAATTCAATATAAATTTATCGCATTTCATAAAAAAATGTACTTGAAATGTTATCGGTGTGTAAATTAATAAAAAAAAATTCATTAGAAATCATATTCTATGATAAAATAATTAATTTTAACTCTTGACGGTTTAGAAAAGTGCATTTCAACCGTTGAACCTTTCTGAAGCTATGGATCGTCAGAATGACGGAGTTAGAGATGTCAGATTCCTAAATGAGCAATAAGTGATGGTCAATCCTTGTGAACTTCTCCAATACAAAACTTCACTCCATTAGACCATGCTAGAAAAATGGATGTCCACTCAATTCACCTTCACAAGAGATAGTTTTCATTTAAATTGATATGAAAAATGTATAAAATTAAAAGGAAAAAATAAAAATAATATTTAAAAATGAATAAAATAGGTAAACATAAAACGTTTTCTCTGCTCCATTCAAATGATACACATTTTTACGGCACTTTCTGTGCTCCATGAACGTTCTGTACGATGAATATTAAATATGTTTACATAGGAAAAAGCCAGAAAATGAAAATATTTTCATTTAAACATATCATATAAATTTTTCCATGCCAGAAGGAAAACAAAGAAACAAAAATTGCATAGATAAACATTGGTGGTGAAAATGATATTCATACATACACTCAAATAATAATAATAATATTGCAAAATTCATATAAAAATTTTTTACACTAAACATACAAAAATATAAAATAAAATATAATAATAATAAAAAAATGTGAAAATAAGCTTTGTTTGCATTCCTTTTTCCAAGCAAACAACAACTTTTATATTTTATATGCAATATTTTTGTGTGTGTGTGTGTGTGACCTTTTTATTATTATTATTACATGGCACTTCTATGAAAATAAACAGTAAATGAGACTCACACTGGGATCACACAATTTACTTTTGATGTTTGTTATTCTTGGTAAATTTAAAATGAAAACAGTTCAAGTACACATGTTTTGTGTGTGCGATATATGTGCAAGGATGCAGTTTAATTTACAGCTTTTTTTATTAAACGTGTATGAGAAAAGGAGCTTAATATGCATATAAAGTAGGATCTGGTATAAGGTTAATATTATATGAATATTGTCGTTTAAATATCTTTTTAGTTTTGATACAACAAACTAAGGTGAGATTTTATTATGTTTAAACTTTTTGATATATTTCGTATATCATTATGATGATGAAACACACTGAAATGAAAACTTTGAACTGAATCAAGCCAGATTTCTCTCTATGATTTTTAGAACTTTATGATGATAAGAGAAGAGTATACCCACCTGAGCCACTACTACATAGGGCTTTTTGTGGGCTGTCTTTCGACTTACCCTAAATTAATACTTCTTTAACGATGCTTATTTCCTTCAAGAAATCATATATCAAATGAAATTTCACTCCAAAGAGAGCCATTGAATTTATACACCCAGAAAACCTCCTTCTTCTGTTCGCTATAGACGCAGAGAATGTGCTGAGCACTTTCTTCTTCTGCTTGACATATTCTACATAAATCTGTTTCACTTATAAGGTTAGAAGAAAACGTGCCGCAAACAGTGCCGCTAGCGGCACTCAGCGGCACTGCTCCGGCACTACTCCGGCACTACTCCGGCACTACTTGCGGCACTACTGCGGCACTAAATTTTTATAAAATTTTTTCTTAAAATTCAGATTTTAATTGAAATAAATGTTTAAAGACCATAGAAAGTTGAAGTAAAATTAAAAAACTCGAAAAAAATCTTTTTGAGCGCACAAAAAATAAAAAGCAAAAAAAAATTTTTTTTTAATTTTTTTTAAATTTTTTTCATTTTTTTTTTTTGAAAAAAATACGAAAACATGGGGTTTTTCGAAAAATAATAATTTTTCTTGAAAAAAGAATGAGCTTTAAGCCTTTTCTAATTATCAAAATCTTAGTTTTAAGACAAAAAATCGATTAAAAAGTAGTGCCGCAATCTAGTGCCGTACAGTGCCGCGCTCCGGCACTTTAGTGCCGCTAGCGGCACTAAATGCGGCACTCCAGCGGCACGTTTTCTTCTAACAGTGTAGATTCATTATCTTAAGGTGTTTTAGTACACGTGCGTGTCCCGTAAGTAACCCCACTAGAACTCTTATTTGACCTGTGGTCATTCCTAGAATCTCTTTAATACGAGTGGCTCACCATTTGGGTATAAGATTAAGTACGTGTTCGGAAAGACGATTGCTTTGGAGATCCCAGTACCACGTTGATTCATCTATAAGCCACTCAGATATTGCAGACTTTGCTGTTTTTAATGAAATTCCAAAGCATGGTTCTATACCGGCATAAGTTGAAGCTGACCTTCCCTTGCTAATCTATCCGGTACTTTATATAGAGTAGGGATATCAACGCTCCACGGTGACACCACGCCTCTCATTCATTGTCCTTACCTTCAAAGGTTCAAATTCATCTCTGTCAAACTTGAGCCTTCAATTCATTCCATGTCATATTTTCCTTTCTGTGTAAAACATTCCTTACACAAAGTAGGTTTATTTGAATGAATGTAAAATATTATATTATTAGGTTGTTGCATTAACTTGCATTAGTATCAAAGCAAAGAGAGACAAGGTTAATCTATAAAAGATTTGTAAAATATTTTCAAATGAATTTTAATGATAGATTAAAATGCTTACTTTACCTTAGTTTTATAGGACTTTCAACAATCCTAATCTTAAATATCAGCTTAATGAATCTTAAAACTTGATTTCATCCCTGTAAAATATGTTTCTTCCTGTCCATTTCATATTCACAATCAATCTTATAATAATTTCCATCTCATTGACCTCCTTTTTTGTGTGTGTAAACATCAAATTAATTCTGAAATTGAATAAAATGTATCAAAACAATTAATAATCATCTTCATCTCTTTTTTTTATTGATAATTCATAGTTTACATGTAACAAAAAAAAGTGCATGTTGTCCATTCTCAATCTCACGCCTCGTTAACGATATCCCATCAAAATACTCTCATTGTGTGAGTATCAAAATAAAAAAATAATAAAAAAAAAGTTTTGTATTTAGTTTTTGGACAAATTAATCAACTAACTTGTTATACATATTCACATACATGAGCTTCAATGTAAATGAATGAATAATAATGGAAAATAACAGAACAATAGTTTGATTGATGATTTTTCATAATGCAATGATATTTTAGCTTCTAAACTTTCTTTTCACTCCTCTTTTTTTTGTATTTTTTTATTAATATTTATTGTAATTTAACATTTTATATTCATATTCACAACTTTCATTCATTTTTTTGTTACGTATCTGATATGATGCGGGTTTCACTTCAGAGTAAAAATTGTTTTTACCATAAAAAGAGGCAAGAATAATTAATTTCAAGTACCGGAGCATAACAAAATACTGATGTTGATGATAATCCACAATCATTTCTATGATAAAATCGATGGTAGTGAGATACAAAACTAATATGTAACGCGTGTCCCTCCCATTAATTCTCAAAGTAAAAATCATTAATATTTTATTATTATTATTTTTAATATTCAAATTTACGTTGTGAGAGTCGTACTAGAATCTATGACGCCAAAGTGAATTTTATGATAGACAATTAATCAAAATGAGATATAACGCATCAAATCCCTTTTCATTTTAGATTGAGTGCGATGATGATCTCTGTGTGTCCGAAACTTGAATTTTGACAGGATAAAAATAATTTTTAATAATGATAATGAAGATATTGATGAATGAAAATATTTTTCGCATTTCCGGGTGAATATAAATCATGGAAGCGTAAATAATGGAAAACAATGAGTTGTGATAAGTTAATGATGAAATGAAAGCACGCCTCGATAATTGCGTAATGTACGCACCGGTAATGATAGAAGGAAATGAAGCCACTCATTATGAGCTTGAAAGTGATTCATCGCCCTAGATTTTTATTTTGAAATGCTTTTCAACCCTGTAAAAAATTTTACTGTAAATTCCACAGTCATTTTTCGGTTAATTAAACCAAAAAAACTGGTTGAATTTACCGAAAAAACTGGTAAATTCAACCGATATATTAGTTAAATTTACCAGTCAAATTGGTTTATTTTACCTATAAAAATCGGTTCAATTTACCTAAAAAATAGGTTGAATTTACCAATAAAATTGGCTGATTTTACCGAAAAAAACTGGTTAAATTTACTAATAAAAGTAGAGAATGTGTTTTTAAATTCGTTATTTCGATCAAACTCGATAAAATATGTTGGGAATTAACATTTTAATCGATGTGATAGTATGGTATTTTAGAAAATACTAAAAAATAGTGGATTTTTACTCAATGTCGTCCGTTTGAAGTATGGATTTTTTTGGTAGTTAGGAAAATCGAAATAATAATAAGTTATGAGGGAACACAGAAAATGCTTGCGATGGAAATTTTCAAAAGGAAAAATTTTAAATTCTTTTTTTGTTTTTGAGTCAAAAAATCATATTTCCGTAAGTGACATGTTAAAAGTCAGATATCACTGGGGAAAAATAGCAAAATACAATAATTTGAGCTTATTTTACAATTTGAG
The DNA here is from genome assembly GCA_900002565.1 of Culicoides sonorensis. Taxonomy (NCBI): domain Eukaryota; kingdom Metazoa; phylum Arthropoda; class Insecta; order Diptera; family Ceratopogonidae; genus Culicoides; species Culicoides sonorensis. The sequence continues at coordinate 357,627 of LN483626.1, read as the reverse complement.
TTAAAAACTCATACTAGAGAATATTTTAATGGATCTTTATGCAAACATATCAATTATTTAAAAATGTAAATTTTTTTTAAATAATGTAAAAACAAGTTTTGAATTGTCTGAATTTTTTCATATTCAAGCTTTTGTTTCAGAAAGATTCACTACAAAACATTTCTCTACAAAATTGTTTATATTGCCATTGATGGCCTCTTAATATATAAAATATCGACTTGGTCAGTGAAATCACTGGTCATATCTGAAAAATGAGCCCAAATTGAGTAATTTTCCATTTTAGGGCTCTTATTCCATTAACCACCGCTGGTCTATTTTACGACCAATAATTTTGGCGCCGGATTTCTCCTAACATAGAACATATTTTTCTTCAAATTTTCAATGTAATTAATTAGACAGGTTTAAAAGATGTCGAGCTAGTTTTTTAATTTCTTCGATTAAAATAAGGAAATTCTTAGCAGACATAAAACAAGAAGTCGTCCAAGTTTTACCTCTCCGTACAAGAATTCTGTACATATTTCCGTGGTATTATACGACACTTTAAATCGGCTCTCCTGTAAAATTTTTGTTTGAAACTCAAAATTTTTATCGAAACGAAAAGTGATCACCTTTGCGCAAAGAACAAATTCTAGAAGAAAGTTTTGCTCTAAACTCAATATTTCTAAGAGAGACGGTTAATGGGCTAATATCTGAAATATTGACTTTAAGCAATATCTGAAATATCTCTACAATACCTCTACAACTTTGCTTTAGGTCACTTTGAACTAAAACTTACGCAAACATGATTTTTTTACTTATTATGTTTACATTTTAAACTACGTTTAGTGGTAAACTACGACCAAAATAGATGTTGATCCCATTGTAAAACTAACCTAATTGCGACGGGAATGGCTTTTACAAGGAATTACAAGGAAAGGTTTTTTCGTTTAAATTATGATTTTACATTATCCGATTTTAAAGATTTGGTGCTCTTTGGAAAACTAAAAGTCCCCGCTTTTTAAATATACATAATTTCTCCTATGGCAATTGACGATGAATAGCTCAATTTTTCAATAGAATGTTATTTTAGTTTTAAAAACGCACTATTAAGGGTATCATTTGAGTTGGTTTAACAAATTATAGGATTTTAAGTGGTGTTTATTCAATTTCCATTACTTTCCTGTAGGAAATACTAGAAGGCAAATACTTGATGATGTATGGCAACGTTGTCAGATAAAAAGAGCTAGATTCCCGCCTTCATGTGTTTATAGCGAGTTTTCATAGAAAATTTGCGTTTTTAAAGAGGAAGCTTTAGAGATCAAAGCTTTAATATCGATTAATGTCAACACCCGTGGATTTACTACCCGAATTTGGACGAAAAAACGATGCAAAATCCATTTTGTCGATTTTCATAACTAAAATCCGCTATTTTTTTGTTTTTTCTCTCAATCACTTTCGAAAAATCATACTCTCGCATCGATTAAAATGTTTTAGTGGAAATGGAATTTGATTTCTTGGTATAATTACTCTCAAACTTTTAATTATTAATGAATTTTTTGTGTTTTATTTTTTTTATAATGTTAAATCCCAACATATTTTATCGAGTTTGATCGAAATAACGAATTTAAAAACACATTCTCTACTTTTATTACTAAATTTAACCAGTTTTTTTCGGTAAAATCAACCAATTTTATTGGTAAATTCAACCTATTTTTTAGGTAAATTGAATCGATTTTTATAGGTAAAATAAACCAATTTGACTGGTAAATTTAACCAATATTTTGGTTGAATTTACCAGTTTTTTCGGTAAATTCAACCAGTTTTTTTGGTTTAATTAACCGAAAAATAACTGTGGAATTTACAGTAAAATTTTTTACAGGGAACGTAAATGATGCTTCAAAAATTGAAAACTATTAACTTTTATTTTGTTATAAAATTATTTGTAAATTTTAATGAATATTTAACTTCAAATTCTTAACATTAGAAGGGACCATGACTAGCCTTTTCTCATCATTAATGAGGAAAAACAGGATATATGACCTCAAATTTCCTTACTTAAACTTAAAACTGGAGTCCAATCCGTAATTTTCATAATTTTACAAACAAAAAATCACCTTCCAAAAACCGCATGTCGTCATGTCATATGGTGGCAAATAATTCGTGGTAATTTTAATCCACATATTTATTTATTATTAAAATTTTAAACACAATATCCTCACAAATTTAAGCGCTTTAAATTTAATTCAAAAAAAAAGTAAATCTTTGATATAAAACTTTTAACTTTCATCATATTAATATACACAAAATAAAACCCGGTAGGATCAAACGAATTGATACACATTGTTCTATTCAAGTACTTTTTGAGGCAAACAATTCAATACACAAAAAAAAAATATAATAATGATGACAAATAGAAGGGGTGCTAAATTTCTCTCCTCTCATTGTATTACGAAAAAAAGTTTGAAATGAAATTCCCTATTAAAATGCATTCGATTTTATAACAATACAAAGAAGCCGGTAAGGTCATGTTACTATGTTTTTTTCACTAATATGGATAGTTCAGAAACCATAAAAACTTAATATGGTAAAACAATGAAAAGTTAACACTTGTTTGAATCAAAAAGTTTTAAACACTAATTTAATCCTAAATATGCTTGATTTGTGTGTGTTTCATATATAAAATTGTAATCCGATTAATTTTAATCAAAGACTATTAATTTGTCCAGAAAAATTCACCAAAAAAATATTATTTTATAAGAGGCATATTGACATAATTTTCAGATGTTACTTTCATTTCATTTGATTGTGACATCAAGCTGCGCTAATGATACCAAAAGCATTTTCGAGTATTACCAATATCAAATTACACTCACAAGGGGTGTCATTGACATTATTCATTTATAAAAATCATGATGATGATAATATGATTATAAAAACTTCTGTTATTAGTTATGGTTAAAAAAAAAAATAAATATTAGCTTACCTGAAAATTCCGTAAATAATGAGTCATGTTGATTAAATTCAAAAACTGCAGGAATATGAATATTCATATTTTTTTCTCCTATTGTAATTTATTTTTTCATTCATATCGATTGCAATTTTTCGCTGTCTCATTTTAGAAATTAATCGATTGAAATAATGTTCTTGTACCTCTTTAACCTTTTCTAATGTATTTTATTATGATTATTCAAGTTTTTCTTTAAAATATCGCTATTAATCCATCTGCTTCCTTGATTAAATGCATTTTTAATTTTATTTTAATATAATAATAGCGTCTGATTTCAAATTTAATGCAATCTCATGATTTAATAATTAAATTAGAATATTCATTGCAATTTTTTTTCATCTATTTTATCATAATGATGACGGTTTTTTTTACAAAAAAAGTGCAAATAATTCGCTTACGCTACATTAAGAGATTAATTGATTCATTTATTATTTTGATATGAATTAAAAGGATTCTCCTACTTTACAAGTAGCGAGGGGCAAGATTTTCAAAATATTGGAAGATCTTAATGAATTCCAAAAATCACATCATTTTCCGATGTAAAATTCGCTCCCAAAACCGATGAAAAAAAAATTTGGGGGTTCCCATACAAAAAACTTTGCGACCGACCATTTTAAGGAATTTCGTGTTATTGAGGGTTTTGCATCATGTTTCATCAAAAAAGGATACAATTTATAATTTTTTTTTGATTTTTTGATTTTTTTATTGGAAAGTTGAGATTTTTCTAACCTGTTTGAAGTATCTAATCATTTTTGTATCTTTTGTAGATCAAAAGTTACAAGTATTTTTGTATTATGATATGAAATTTGTTGAAAGAGGTCGGTTAAACAATTTTAATTGATTTTTCAAAGAGATTTTGAATTTTGGTCAAAAACTAATGAATTTACGAAAAAGATCGATAGTTCATTTGGCAAAGTTATAGAAAATTGTATAATTTTCAACTTTTTCTCGCATTACTACAAAAAAATCATGAAAAAACTCGACTTTTTGGCTTAAACTCTCGTTTTTCAAAAAATGGTCATAACTTCTGTCTAAGAAAGCTACAGAAGAGTTTAAATACTTCAGTCGCATCAGAAAATTCTCACCTTTTTGATTTTAATGCTTAAAAATATCTAGATGAGGACTTTCATGATGCAAATTGATGAAAAAGTTCAAAGAACTTGAAAATAAACTCGAAAATCGGTCAGTCGCAAAGTTTTTTGTATGGGAACCCCCAAATTTTACTTTTTTATCGGTTTTAGGAGCGAATTTGACATCGGAAAATGATGTGATTTTTGGAATTCATTGAGAACTTCCAATATTTTGAAAATCTTGCCCCTCGCTATTACAAGTCATGATTCCATCAAAAATGTGAAGATATCAAGTCTGATCAGTTTTTTGAGAAATTATGGACAGTTTCCTGAACTGAGACAAGCCAATTAGGCTTTTTTTAGTTTTAATCGGTTTGAGTATATAAAAAAAATAAAAATTTGAGGGATTTTCCTATGTACTCTATTTAAGAGTAAAGGGCATTACGTGAGTTCAAAAGTACTTCTTAAGACCACAATGAGATTTAAATTCATTCCGAATTAAAATTTCTCAAACTCTCCTGTAAAGCATCAACAATTCTTGGACTTAATCCAGCTAAATTTTCATAACATTCAACTTTTTCTTTCTTAAACATAATTCAACATAATTAGCATATTTAACAAATAAATTATATCAACAATTTTTTCCTCTGACATTCAAAAGCAATATTTCAGTGTCAACAAATTAAATTTATACGAAAATCAATGTTTTTTTTTTCATTCTGTATTGGATTTGCATTGTAAATTCTTTTGTTTATCTTGCATTTCATGATAATCATATTGAATGCGCTTGACAATGGATTTTAACAAAATCACTTGAATTGTGAAATCTGAAGTACAATAAAAACAACTTATCTTGTGTGTTTTGAAAAAATATGAAATGAGAGAGATTGTAAAAAAAAACAAACTTGTTGATGACAAGGAACATTTTAAAAGTTTAGTTCCATTTATAATTTACGACATGAATAATTATTATTGCATGTAACTAAATTTACATTTAAAATTAAAGTAAGGATAAAAAACAAACTTGTTTGTATCAGAATTTTTTGGGGGTATTTTAAGTGTGTGTGTAAGATAATTTCAATGCAAGTTTATTTAAAATAGAAAACTAGAAAATAATCAATCATTCTTGAAATCATTTGCACTCATGATAATCATCATCATACAAGTTTTGTTAAAATTTTCAGTCATGTTTTTGCGCATTTTGTTATAAATAATTTATGTAAATGCAGTTGAATGATTCATTATGTTTTTTTTTGTTTATTCTTAAAAGGAAATTTATTATAAATAAATAAATACAAAACAAAATCCTTCAATTTAAATGTAAAAAATATACAAAAGAATTTAAGTTGAAAGGGTGTTAATGAAAATTTTTTGGTAGACCGTTCAAACAATGCAAAAGTTGAATACAAAGGAATTTCATGGTATGTCCATTAAATTTAACATCCACCATTTGACCAAATGAAATAATTTAATCAATTTACTTTTATCTGTGTTGTCTGGACTTTATATGATGATGATGTTTTTTTTTTTGAGTTCTATCATTTGAACAAAGATACGATTTAATGTGTGTGTGTATGTATTTGATTGAAAAATTTCATTAGAAATGATAAAAATAGAGAAAAATTGTTGAAACATTGGTTGAACTTTCTAGCTAATGGCAATAACCAATCAATTTTTATTTTGAGTGCAAGTGTGCTGTTGCCAGAAAGGATAGTGAGAGTTCGATCCATTACAAACATACTTACTAGCATAGCATCTGGAATTGTGGCGTCCATTCCTCGACGAAGAATCAATGCATTCTTAATGATGCCGCCAGATAGAACATCAGCAGCGTAAAAGTATACTGGTTTGTTGGTTGTATGGTTGGTGAATGTAACTCGTGGTATTTCTGATCCCACGGCTTCTGACAATTTAAATTCAGTGACACATTTTTTTTTGTACATTAAGCGCTCCATTTATATTGACAAAAGCTGTAGTCCTGTCACATAGCAACAGTTACTGCGTTGAAGCGATTATCGACGATTACTAAAGAGTAAATTCTCTGAAGATCAACAATCGATGGTAGATCAGCATCTGGTATATTTCCACCATTATCTCCTTCGCGGTGTCGTGACACGTAGCGGCATAGTGAGAAATAGTTTCCACGCACACTCAAAGTTGAAAACACCCCGCAAATCACCTCGCACTGCTTGACGATAACCCCGCATGCGGGGTGGTTTGCGGGGCGATTACGGGGCGTTTGCGGGGTTAATTTTTTTATTTTAAAATCGTTATTTTTTACTTTCAAAATGTTTTTTTTTAATTTCAAATGTTGATTTTTCTTTAAAATTTTCGAAAAACTAAAACTAATTGCATGAATTGTGATATTGTTAAAATTTGACCCCGCAAACGCCTCGCAACCGCCCCGCAAATAACCCCGCATGCTTGACGATAACCCCGCATGCGGGGTTGTTTGCGGGGTGATTACGGGGCGTTTACGGGGTTTATTTGTTTCTTTATTAAATGTTATTTTTTTTTTATTTCAAGCACAACCACTATAGTATTTAGCCTGCAAATTTAATAATTCTATTATATATAGCGATATTTTGTTGAAAAAAAATTTTTTGTTATAAAATCACAAGTTATACAGTTATTTTTAGTTTTTCATTGATTTTCAAGAAAAAACATCAACTTTTGAAATAAAAAATAACATTAAAAAGATAAAAAATAACGTTTGAAAAATAAAAAATTAACCCCGTAGACGCCCCGCAAACCACCCCGCATGCGGGGTTATCGTCAAGCAGTGCGGGGTGATTTGCGGGGCGTTTTCAACTTTGAGTGCAATGCATCTGCAACTGTAACCCCGCTTCTTTGGAGTTGGTACAACGCGTTGGTTGTCTACTTCAAACCATCCGCTGTTCAACATGATCCAAGCTAAAAAGTTTGTTACAGTCCGACATCTGGAGTCGAGGATCCTATGCGTTCAGCTGATATTTCATTGACTAAAGGAAAGTCTACGCCGGACGCGTATGGAAACATCGTCTGTGCGATGCATACGCGAGCAAATAGTAAATAACTACACACTTTGACATAGCTCGTTCTTTCACCTTCGTCCTCTAACAATAACGACAGTGATTCTTGTTGTTGTTGTTGCGAGCATTTCTGCCACAGTAAGGTTGCTTACCTTCAAGTCACAGTGCACGGCAATCAGTCTGAGCGAGAAACTTAGTAAAAGTGCCATAAGTTTTGCCGAGCAAAGTTCTGTCTATTTTTTAATTTGTTTTCTCAATTTGACTTAAATTTCGTTTCAAAGAAATTTTTCATGAAATAATTTGGTTTTTTCATTAATTAATTTTTATTAGTTATTATTAGCTTAAGTTAATCTTTCATCAGAATTGCAGAAGTCAACAACAAGTTTGAGCCAAAAAGTTCACATTGAAAAAATTTCAATAAAATACCTAATTAAGAGTGACTTGCATGAACTTTCTTGATTCTAAGCATAACAATGGCAGAACAATTTAAAAGGATCAACCAAACAATTATCACAAGGTACGTATAAAAATTATTACCTCTCGCCTCATATTAATCTCTGATTTTATTACCAAAAATTTCAGAGATCATGCAAGTAATTTTCTATGCTTGGTAATAAAATAATAGGCAGGCAAAAAAAATTTTGCAATAATGTTAATGAAAAAAAATATTAAAAGATACAAGAGATTTTTGCTTGTGCATAATAATGAATGTAATGATGACAAAATTAAAATCATACTCTTATCCCCTTAAACACTCTGTGTAATAAATATTACATTTTTATTACACAGTAGACATATTTGATACAAAATCATCTCATCAACACACTCTTTTATGCATAGATGTGATGGTGACGATGATGATGATTTTGAATTTGAGGCAATAAACTAGAATAGAAATATTCAAAATGACTGACAGATATGACAAAATACGACCAATTTTATAGTCAAACTCTTCTCTTTCCATCAAATACTTACATGATTAAATATATTTTTTTTTCTATTTCATTCTCTTTTTTTTTGTTATAGTAAATTTTATTATCCGTGACCTTTATATTAGTGCATATTTTTCTGTTTCATCTCATACTAAATATTCAATAATAAATACTGATTAGGGGCTGACACGCATCAATATATTGCACTTCTCAAAAATGTATGTACAAACTATAAATTGATGTAATGAATATTGTTATTCAAATTAAACAGTTCAATATAAAATTTATTGCTCATTTGATCTTTTTCTATATAGTTTTTTTTTGAACATGTCAGATGATTCAATTTCAAGCTCATGTTACACTTCAATTATTTGAGTTTTATTTATTTATTTATTTATAGGTGTGCAATTTATATGCAAATTTTGCATAATATTTTTAAGAGTAACAATAATGATGCAATTTAGTGTAAAATAACTTTTGTTATGTGAGTTGTCATAACATGATTTTATTTTGTTGTTGTGAAATCTCGTTGAAAGGAATAAAATTAAAGATAATAAGGTTTGAATTTCTAATTTTTTGACAAATGATACATATTTTAATTAACATCACACGTGTTAGGAAAATCAAAAGGTGATCAATTTTCAAAGGAAATGAAGTCGAAGCTCATCCTTCGTAAGGCCAATCAGGTTCCATTTCAAGGTAAGTAGAGAAGTAAATTATTTCAGGGGATTTACGGTGCAGTGGTTTGCGAGTGAGAATATCAGTTTTAGGTTGGCAGCTCGGTTCTCGCTCCAGCCATCAAACTTTACAATCTCAAATGTCTCTTTTTTCGGTTACTTAATTTGAGTTAAAATCTAGATAAAGGGGCAACTGCTTGGGATGACAGGATAAAAGCTAAGTTCCTCGGATGATGATAACGGGTATGCACAATGGGCCCAACTGATGGCCTGAGTGCAGGTTTAATAGCCACCCTACAAATCTGATCTGATCTGAATTTATTTAAGGCCTGACTGATTATTTATCCAAACTTGATGCAAAGCTATCAAGTCCTTTCGAATGTTGATGATTTTTAAAACAAACTTGATTTTTCGGTTGATGATTATTTTTAAAAGTTAAAATCTCATGTCTTGGTTTAAATCAGTACATTTTTTTTGCAATTTATTTCATCCTCATTCATCATCATAAGATCGTGTGCCGTCAAATTTCATACAAAAGAATAAATCACATTTGCAACAAACAATTTTCAAGGTTAAATCAATTAAATAACACTTTTAACTACATCATTAAACCATTAAAATATAATTCCCTTTATAGTTACATTTTTTTTATTGTACCATACACCCATCAAACATCAAACTCAATAATCGTTTTTTATGTTTTGCATTAAACAGACATCCTCCTGCGTTTATTGTTAATAATCAGCACTATATTCGATATTAAGGCGGAAGTTGACTTTTTTCTTGCTTTTCTGATTTGTCACGCTTGTCCTTCAAAAGTGTGTGTAATGTGAGTGCAAGCACATTATTGATTCATTTTTTTTATCAATTGTATCAAAAATACAATTGTGTTTATGTTAATTTTCTTCAATTCCATGTTGGTACTTCATTTTATAATATTTTTTTAAGTAACATTAAAAAAAAGAAACATCAAAACAGACAAGTACATTTAAAAAGTCACGTGACCACTACCAGCATTTTGAATGTGTAACAATTGAAGAGAATTTTCAAATGTACATTGTAAAACGTGTGAAAAATCGCTTTTTATCTTTTAAAATCAAAATGTACTTTTAAAGTGTTCTATTACTCATTTTTTTTTGTATTTATTTGTTATAAGAGTGATAAGTTTTGTCATTCCTTTTAAAATATCGTATTTAAATGACCCTTGAACGTACGAAAAATTATTGTTAAAACTCCATTCAGAAGATATTTTAATTGAGGTATGATAATAATCTCCCCTAATTTCGCCTCGGGACATGAATCAGCTTTTTATTTTGTTTTCAATAAAAACAATAATAATAAAATATTATTGAAAGACGACAAAATAAGTGCAATGCAATGAAAGGGTTCAAATAATACTTTTTTGATTCTTTTATCAAAGTTAACCGATAATTGTGATATTGAGATCAGATAAGACTTTGGAATTATTCTTAAATACGTGAAATATTGATTGAGACAAATTTCTCATGTCATTTCAATGAAATTGCAACAGTGCGGGTCTATTCAACTCATCAAATATCTGTATCAGATTAAGTTCATGTTTAATCAGGCAAAAAATTAGGCGTGAGACATTTCAATTCAATGTTCTGGACTGAAATATCATTATCAAAAGAATTTCAAGTTTAAATTGAGTCATCACAATTGTTTATTACAACAAATATTAAATTTTAAATGGAATACAAAACTGACCCTGAACTAATTTTTTTTTTGTTTGTTGTCACATCTGGACATTTTTGGTGTCTGTTTTTAAAATTTATGTGTTTTTAAGTTCATTCATGGTGATCATTCAAATAAAAATTAAACAGAAGTTTAAATACGACAATAATACAGTAGTTTTCAATGTAAAATGTGAGTTTAAAGTGTTTGTAAAAATTATGATGGGACATTTAAATTGAATTTTCAAGGGAAGTTTAAATTTTTTCTCTTTTACACCTGGATTTGGCAAAATTAACGGTTATAGAGTGATGGCTGGAATTGAGTTGGACCGACGAAGATGATCAGGCCTCTTAAATTCGTCAAAATCAAGCCTAAGTAATGTTGCTCAGAGACGATCAAAGGCAATGCATTGAGTTTAGGACCGTATCGTCTCAGTGGGTGATTGATTAAATACATCTTTTGCGATTATTTTCGGAACAGAGACATAAAACCATGTCAAATCCGTCTCTTTATCAAAATTTCCTCAATTTCTGTTTAAATTTAAAGTGCTTATTAATAAAATTGCTTTATTGAAACAATATTTTGAACATCTGGACACTATAAGTTGAAATACATGGCATTTACAATGTTTCATATCATCATTAATGGGGTAAAAATTCATATTATTTCAAATAAACATACAAAAGCTCAAATTATGTATGGTGGAATTTTTTTTGTTAGTGTGCTCGAGCATTTTTGAATGAATTGAATTCTCTTTATTTGTATTTAACCAGAAATTGTAGGTGTTTGTCATCCTATATGTGGTCAAATGATGACTTTAATAATGGATGTTTAAATTTCCTACATTTAAATGCAATAAATCATCCACTAATTTGTTCCTTGCATTAGATACGGACAGTTTGGATTGCGATTTCGAATTCACTCATTATATTCGATTTTACCAAAATTTAGAGTTTCGTGAATGAAAATCTGACACCTGCTCACTTAAAACTGTAATTCAAACATTTGTTTCATCGAAAATTCATGACACGACAAATTCATGTAAAATTTGATTGAAACATTTAAAAACTAAAACAAAGAGGTAATAAAATGACTTTTTAATTACATTTAATTAAAGGGTGAACACATCGGTAATTAAATAGAACATTTTTTTTGGCAATTTTTTGTTTCAACAATATGTCAATTTATGGAATATCAAAAGTTTAACATATGTGACATGGAAAATATGTGATATAAAATAAAAAAGGGGGATCTTATAACTTTTTTTTATTTATTATTTTTTTCATGAAAAATTGCTTGAATTTAACCTTAAAATTATTTTCTTTCAAAATTCGATTGTTTATTTTGAGCTTAAGTCCATTTAAGGTCCATTTTCCATTCGGACATTTTCATGTATAAAAAATGCATAAAACATGAGTTTCTTGAAATCCCTTGTGTGCAATACGTTTAACCATTTAAATAAAGATACACATTTAGACACTCCAAGAAAAAAAGAAAACAAAAGGAAAAAAGCATCAAATGATCTATTATCAAATAAATTGTTTTACAAGATTTATTGCCTTTGAATTCCTTTTTTTCTTTTCATACGATATGACGATAACATTGTATGGTAGTTGTCGATGTCAATTTATATGCAGTAAATAATATACTTGTTAATTCATTTTGAGATCATGGACGATAACTTATAGAATTGCCGTAAAATTGAAGTTGATAAGATTATAAGGCAAAAAATGGACTTAGGGATGATTAAAGGTAGATTTTTTTAAAAAAAATATGATAAAATTGATAAAAATTCTTGATTTATTTTATTTTTATGGTAATTTAAATGAAATGGAAAATTCCAATTTTAACTTAAATCATATTTTGATGATAGTTCATTACAATTTTTTGGTATTCACTAAAATAAATTGACTCATGTCCCAGTATTTACTTTTCAAAAAAAAATTAAATAATGTGAATTCAAATATTATTTTTTGTCAATATGAAACCAAAATAAAAAAAGTAAGGAATTAGCTGCCGCAGCAAATCCATAGTTTTGAGTGCGTGTTCATTTTCATAATATTTTCATCTATTTTATTTAATAAATATTTCTTATTTTCATTGAAAATGTCTTTTTAACGGTTTTTTTAATATTTCAAATCAATTTTTATTTTGACAGCTCGAATAATCTGAATCGGAATTCTGAATTGTGATGAAATGAATGTATCACGTACCCTGTACAGAAAATTTTAAATTATTACATTTTTAAAACAATTCAATTGATGTAATTGAAAAATGTAATTAAAAATAAAAACGTTTAAAGGTGTTCTACAATTCGTAAGTAAGTTTTCACAAAAAACGTTTTTAATAAGAAAAATAAATCGGGTGGGACACAATGTTCTATGCAATATACTAAAATATGTTAAAAATATGCGAAGTAAAACCCTTAGTTTTGACGTTTCACTCAAAACAAAAAAACAAGGGTAATTTTTTTTTGATTTGATTTATATGTGAAATTCCTGATATTTGTGATTTTTTACATTGTTGTTTCATTAACATCCTGTTGAGATAATATCTGCTTCCGTTTTTCACATATATTTTGTGTATTTTTTTCATCATTATTTTATAGGAAATGTGATAATTTTTTACTATTAACAAAAAAAAGTACAATAAAAGAAATGAAATTATTATTAATTGTATTGTTTAAAGACAACCAACACGTGGCTATTTAATGGAATTGTTGGTGGCATTATTTTATGATAAAAATTATATTAAAAAGGCAAAATAATGGAAAAAAATGTGAAAGTATCCTGGTGAATTAAACAAAAAAAAACAAAACCAGAGTACTAGGCCACCACTGACTTTTTTTTAAAAGTGTGTTGCAATAAATCAAAATTAGAGCAAATTACAAGAGTGATTATTAGTAATTAAGAGGGGCGGTTACCAGAAAAATAATGTAGAGGGATGAAATTTAAAGTAATTTAGCATTAAAATCACATGGAGAGTGTTTTTTTTAGCATTTTGTGTTAAAAAAAGCTAATTTTTAATTTCAAAGTCCAAAAATTTCGATTCCATGTCCTCATAAGTTCAAATGGATTTTAATAAAAATAAAATCCATAAAAATTCAATGCAATCATCAATTATCACATGACTGAAACTGGACGCACCATCTGGACAGTAAAAACATTATTTTATTGCATTTAAATGATCAAAAAATTAATTTTTAGCATTTTTACTACCAAATTTTATGTCATGTTTTTTTTTTAAAGAAGAATTTCCATTTTTTAATCAATAATTTACCATTGAAATTACGTATGACGGAAGTTTTTTTCAGTACTTTTCAATAATTTTTATTACACTGAAATTCATTTTCATGTTTCGCTTAAACCATCATCAGGCACAATTGTCATGGCAATAAAATCCACGAATTTTACGACTTCGAAATAATGCATGATTATCAATAAATACAACTAGACTTTTATTTATTTTATTATTGTGTTTTTTTTTTATATATTTTTAACAGAAAAAAATCTATTGTATTGTATTTTTTTTCCATTTTTTTGATAAAACACGCAAGCAAGAAAAAAAAGATTTTTACGACTTTTAATACAAAACAAAAAATCATTATTACTTGTCCAACTGTTTCTTTTCAACATTTATGTTAGTTGTGGGTGCATGCACACACTCGTCTCCTAGATTATTTTTATGAGTTGTTGTTTTTTTTAGTTTTGTTTTGTTTTGCATTAAGATAAATAAAATTCAATTCAATTCAATTGTATTCAATTACCTTCCCTTGAATTTGAGTTTAAATAAAGAAAACAATTTATTTTTTTTTGATCGTAAAACTTGGATGCCAAACAAATGTGACTTGAAAAGAGAAAATTGTCTCATCTCAAATATGAAATGCAATCTCCTTCTTCTATCTGGATGAGTTGCAATCCAATTTCACATATGCAATGCATTCAATTGGAGAAAAAAGTCATAAAATGAAAGGTTTAACCGGTTAAATATGTAATCATCATATTGATTGTCTTTGATTTAAATGGATAAACTTTATGACTTTTCTGTTTCATGTCTCAACTGGTAGGAAACGAAAATTGTAGTAAAATCAAAGTAAAATTGTTGAAATAATGGGTTAAACTAGAAATTTTATTGCTTTTCCTTTTTATTATTGTTCATTTGTCTCTTCTCTTGGATATTTCATTGATTTAATGTGATTCCTGTTTACAATGTGTGCGGTAGTCTATTGTGATTGTGATGTACAGCTGCTTCAATTAGATAAAGATTTCATTATTTTGGTATATAGTCAATGGTCATCATCACATTTAAATGGATAAGTTTGTAGAACTGTTTGGTCATCTAATTATAATCATGTCCTGAACAGAAATTGTAAATATATTGTCGTGTCTTGTTGTATTTTAATTATAATTAACAAATTATCCGGAAATTAAACAGATGGAAAATTACTGATTAAATTTTGTTGAGGAAAATTGTTTCTTTAATTGAATATTTTGTTAAAGTATCGATAATCTGTTGAATTTATTTTCTGTAAAAGTGAATAAGAACCACTCAATGAGTTTTTAAGTAAACATTCGATGAGTTTTGTACAGCTTTGATAAGAGTTTGTACAGTTTCGATGAGTTTTTATAGACTTTTGATGAGTTTTTGTAGAGTTTCGATAAGTTTTTGTAGAGTTTCAATGAGTTTTTGTAGAGTTTTGATGAGTTTTTGTAGACTTTCAATGAGTTCTTGTAGAGTTTTGATGAGTTTTTGTAGAGTTTTGATTGGTTGTAGAGTTTCTGTAAAAATTGAATAAGAACCACTCAATGAGTTTTTAAGTAGACTTTCGATGAGTTGTGTACAGCTTCCATAAGTTATCGTACAGTTTCGATGAGTTTTTGTTGAGTTTCGATAAGTTTTTGTAGAGTTTCCATGAGTTTATGTAGAGTTTCAATGTTTTTTGTAGAGTTTCGATGTTTTTTTGTAGAGTTTCGATAAGTTTTTGTAGATTTTCGATGAGTTTTTAAATAATTCGGCTTTTGATCATCGATTTAAAGATTCTTAATCGTTAAGATTTGAAATGAAAATCAAAACTTATTTAACAGAGCTTTAAATCACCATGAATTCATGAAACGAAGAAGTTATTTTACATTTTCTTTGAATTGTAAATTTTCTTTAGCATAATTTTTGAATAAATTTACTACTCTGGGATGAAGCATCAATACTTTAACACTAACAAACGATGTGATGGTTGTAATAAAGCTTTCGGGTCCTAATCCATTCCATTCTTCAATGTTGAACAGAGAATGAGATCAACCAGATCGCATCCTGATCTGCCCTTTTGCTCAGTTCAGTGGCAGCTTTGGCCAAAGCTGTCATCGTCGTTTTTCTTTTGCAGATTGCCCTTGCGGGCTAACTCTTCATTAAGGTTATCATTCATTGTGTGATACAGTTCTCTCACTTTTTTGCTTTGGAGCTATGTTTGTACAATTTCCCTGCCGACTCCTCTAAGTGGTCGATGTTTTTTTTTCATTTTCAGTATGATCATCATTGTTGTTCGTTGCAAAAATTGCAACATAAAGATGATCTGAATCCTTTGAACAAATTTCGAATTGCACGAATTGAAAATATCTGTGCGTTTTTTCGGTTTCTGTATACATGCAATAACCATATGCTTTACTGGTTGCTCTATTTACCCGAATATGTTTAATTGAAATTTGGCATCCAATAAATGAATTTATTGACCAATCAATAATAAAATTTTATAATTGTCAATGGTGCGCAATGTCTGGGATATTTTAACGAGCCCAATTAGATGGAACGTCACCTTTGTACGCATTTTGATTTTCTTTTCTCGGATTGAAACTATCCAGAATTTGAAAAATTTATTTATAATCTGAATCCTTTGAACAAATTTTAAATTGCACAAATTGAAATAGTCTGGGTATTTTCTATGTAAATGTGTATGTCCACTATCCATATGCCTTACTGGTGGCTCCATTGACCCGAATATGCTTGATTGAAACTTGACATCCTATAAATGAATTTATTGACAAATCAATAATAAAATTTTATAATTGTCAATGGTGCGCAATGTCTGGGTTATTTTAACGAGCCCAATTAGATGGAATGTTACCTTTGTACGCATTTTGATTTTCTTTTCTCTGATTGAAACGGTCCAGAATTTGAAAAATTTATTCTCTTTGTATGACGCACCGTGCCATGATGAAAAATAAAAATTGTGTTGCTATTGCTGTTTCTGTTCACTTGATCTTTCGAATTATCTGTATCCATTATTTTCACATTCTGTATCTTTGTTTCTTTTTGATCAATTTTCAAAAATGTATCGACCAAAACAACACTCTCTATCTCAAGCAAATCCACTGAGCAATTCTTCCTTACAAAGCTAATACTAAAAGTCTGGTTTTGAATTCAAAGGCTTGAAATGTTTGAAAGTAGAAATAGTTTCATTTCATTTCATTAAACAAAATTACATAAAAAATGTAATGCATCACAAAATTTTAATAAAAGAGTGCTAACGAATAAATTAAATAGATTGAAATTAATCTCAAATGAATTTGTTTTTATTAAAAAAAACCTAATAAATTTCATTTTTTAGTACAAAAAACATCAATTTTGTGTTCATTTTCAACATTATTCATAAAAAATAGCAAATTTTAATCCAATTTAATCAGAAACGTACTACAATCACTCATTCAAATGCATTTTGTTTGTTTGTTTGATTGCATCTCATCACACACAAACACACAAAAAAAACCAAACCTATCAAATTCATGCAAAAATGCATTGAACGCGTCATTTCATCAGTGCAAGCAACAAAAAAACATATTGCATTAAATAAATCCTCACACAATTTAATTAAATATATTTGCAAATAAAAAATTGACCATCATTAATTTTATTTGTATTTAATCAACTCACTTCAACAACATCGTAACATAAAATTAAACTTATGAAATAATAAAAAATTGCCCTCATTCCAATTAAGAGGGTTTTTTATGCTAATCATCTCTATGACAAGAACACCCAATTGTCAGAGTGTGATCAAATATTTGCATATCTGTAATATAGAAAAAAAAATGAGGGACACACACACATGAGTGGACAATCTCATTTCTGCAATATTTATAATCCAGTATCATTGCACAAAATTGCATTCTTTCTGTTAAAATGTAAAAAAAATCTGTTTGTTACGTGATATGTGCATTAACTGATATTGAGAGTTTTGTCCAGTGTGTGTGCCAATAAAATGAATGGACATGACATGTAAAGTGGACTTTTCATTCAAATGATATGCAAAAAACACGATAATTTTGATGTGAGTTTGGAGTGTGCGACCACTTTTCAGACATTTATTTAACTTAAATCAATTTAATGTAAGTTGTAAGTTAATGTAATTTGATACATGCGAAAAGTGACCATCAGCTAATAATAATAATAGGAGAAATTTACTTTGATTGACATACATTTGCATGATAATGATTGTTGAAACAATATGGAATGACATAAATATAATTACAAAGCAATTTAAATTGAAGTATTTTTGGACAAAAAGAGAGACAAATAAATAAGAAACATTTTCACATCATTTCAAAAAAAAAGATCATTGAAAGTGCCACGTGACTGTAATCAAATGAATTTAAGTGGACTTTTGTTCAATTACAAGTATTAAACCTTTTATTTTTTGGGTTTTTTTGATCAGAGAAATTTATTTTGTGGTCAAACATTAATTTGTTTTTTGTATAAACACAATAAAATTTGTCAAGTGATGGTTATTAGCAAAATATACACGTTCAATACAAATAATAATAATACTAAACAAATATCGAGAAAAAAAGATATTTAGACACAATTTCTCTCTAATAATACTAATAACATGTCTCATGTCAAATCAAATGTTTACCTAGTTCAGGTCTCATGTTTTGTCTCTTTATTGAATTTGTCAAATAATATTCGTGGTAAAATGGATAAATTTGATCTTGTTTTTACCCTAAAATAATTGTAGTTTTGTGTTGAATGCGTGCAAAATTAACACAAAAGTTTTTCGAAATACATTCAGATATTTTATAACAAAATCTAAGTCTAGAACAGACGTTAAATGTTGGTTTAACTGTCAATTGAATATTTAGCTTATTATTAATATGAATTTTGTATTTGAAAGATATTGCACGTTCGGTACAAAAGTAAATTTAATGCCAATAGCAATTAGTGATGGTCATCTAGATAAATAATGAAATTTAGAGATAAATTGACCGAAATTTCCTTGAAATGCTTCGGTATTCATTTTGAGAGGCCGAGCTGACTTCATTTTGACGAATTTTGCATTTGGCAAATTATACATTTGGCACTTGGCAAATTTAGCGTTTGGCAAATTAAGCGCATTTGGAGTTTGGCGCATTTGACGTTCGGCAAATTTGGCTAAATGGCGTTTGGCAAATTTAGCGTTTTGCAAATTTGGCGGTTGGCATTTTTGGCGTTTGGCAAATTTGGTTTTTGGAGGGTAAATTTGGCGCGACCTGACTACAACCTGGTTGAAAGAAACAGGACTCACAATCCCAAACTCTGCATATTGCAAAAAAACCATTTCAATTTTAAACGTAAATTTTCGTTTCATTTCAATATCTAGTCATTCCCATTTTTATTCAAATTTTTATTATTCAAAATCCATTCAAAGCATGCAAATTCAATATATTTGAATGTCAATAAAAAATAAAATTGTGAGTGCAGAAAATCAAAGCATAACTAGAACATTTCAAATTCACATAAAAATCTTACAGTTCATAAATTTTTCAAGTAGAAAAATGCATAAATAAAATAATTTCCGATCATTGAATTAAACAGTTCATTTGATTTTCTGTGTTTTCCTGCATTTACTTTTTTCATATAATTTTTTTTATTATTTTTATTTGCCATACCAATTCAATGCACATTTTGACTGTAAGATGACTGGTTTTAAGTTCAATTGTGATTGTGAAGGAGAGGTATCAGTTTTTATTGTTATAAAAATATTTTTGCATTTCATTACCAATCATGACGATTCATAAGAGAGTGATGATGATGATGATGATGTGCAAATAAATATGGTTTTCCTTTCCTTTCCTTTATTTTTTTTATGATTTTTATGACATTTCCTTCTTCTTATGCGGTGAATTTTTTTTCTGTCATTTAACCATTGTAAATGGATCAACCTGATAAAATCGTGACATGACTCTCCCTCTCACATATGCTGAATTAATTTATTAATATCCAAAATTTAACTTTCAATTCATTGTATCATAAATTTATTCCAAAATGTAATTCATCATCATCCAAAAAAAAATTGACTTGAATACAAATTTCATTGTGATTTGAAAGAATACACAAAAATAGTTTTATTTGATATGACCTTGCAAATTTTGGGCGTTCATGTGTTTAATGGATAACAACTGTTGTAATTCAGATACTTTTCTGTGTATGTTATCAAAGTTGACTAGTAAAGTGGCAAATTGGCAAAAATATTATCTTTTATTTATTTATTTTTGAAATGGAATGATTATAATTTGATTCGATCATTTATCAAAAAAAAAAAAGTTTGGAAATAATTTGTCATGATTATGAATTATTCTGTATCATTAGTTGGAGTAGTTGACAAATTACAAGTGCATTAGTGTAATTATAATTTGATTTTCAAATCAGTGATTTCATTGATACAAAGTTTATTTATGAAATTTGAAAAGTGTCTAAATTTGAACTTGTACGAGTGTTTAAATGCCTGAACTCAAGACTCTTGGGTTAATGGCGTAGAAACCCATGCCAATGACATGATAGACGAATGCCTTAATCACTGAATTAAGACAACAGGACTCTTACCTTTGACTGAAATCGCACCAGGATGAAATTTAAGTCACGTTAACGTCCTTGCAATGTTCTGCTTGCTGATGTTGAGTACATTGAGATCGTCTTGCGGGCCATGTTTAACTTGCAGTATGAATTTTATTAGTATATTACTCTTCAAGTTCTTCAACAGCGTACTAACGGCAAAATAACAATCGAAGTCATTTAAAGTCACGAGAAAATTTTCCAATAGACAGAAAAGATTCCAAATGATGATGGCGTATAATAACAGACTCTTCCATTCTCCAGATCACTTGCAACTGAAAAGATAAAAGCACATTTGAATTTAATCATAATTTAAACAAAACAAAATAAAAACTTGATTAAATGTTAATAATATGTTTGGTTATCAAATTACATGATTGTTATTCCACACGTTCGTTATGCATATCATTCATATTTGATATGTAAATTCATTTGTCATAACCACAATTATTGTAAGAGTGTCATCGAACCTACTTCATCATACAAGTGTGATACGAACCAACTGAAGCCATCATTGAAAAGATGATCGCGTGTTCATTTAATGTAATAAGTATTAAGTTGTGAACTTGATCACAAGCGATATTCCTGTAAATTAATGTTAAGATGACATTAAACCAAAAAAAAAATATACTGAGTATTCTTATACAAACATGGGAGTGACATATCAAATACCGGTTAAGTTTTGTCTTGTATTTACATTTCTTAATGTATTGGGTGATGATACTTTACTGGACACGTGACAATCACTTTTATTTACTGTATTAACTGATATCTGAAGCGCCAATTCATTTCATTTCCATGGAAAAGGGTGCTAATGAATCAAATTAATAATAATAAAATTTCTTTCTTTGATCACATTTTAAGCAACTGTTGAAAATTCATATTCAATTTATAATCGTTCATGATAAATCTTATTAACTAACTTAACAAACATTGATTGATAGTGCACTTCCTTCCTCGTTTTCCCTAAATTATGTACCAAAAATCTTATTCTCAGTTGTAATAACTCATTTAAATGTGCGCACCATCATCACATTTATCAAATCTCGTCTTTAACTTGTAAATTTATATCGCGATGTACCACAAACAAAATAGCGCGGTGTTAAAATAATAATAGTAAGTAAGTTGTCATCTCGTAAATCACCTAGTTAATTATATCTCTATAATTAGAGAAATATATAAGACTACATAGTACACAACGCCAAAAAAAATGAGAAACAAAACAACATTTACAATGTCAAAGTAGATTTAATTTAAAGTTAGAGTAAAAAAAAAAACAAATTACAACCTTACAACCCTGTAAATTAATTTATTTACCATACGCACCATGCTATTTAAACTTTTCAATTGAAATTGTGGGTATAAATCTTGTTCTCTTTTTATGATGTTATTTTTGTAGATTTTTATTTATAATTGAACATTAAGATGTGACTTGAGCGCATACAATTAAATATTAAAAGTATTTTTTTTCGTACTTGTTTAAAAAAGTAAACCACATAAATATCACCTCCAGAAGAGGGATGTTTTTTTAAATTTAATGTGATTTTTTTTTTTAATTTTTTGATTTACGTTCTATGTGTTAACATGGAAAAAATATAATAAAAGAAACAGAGATGCAAAACAAATGCCTGAGTCGTTTTAAAACTTACGAACTTTTATAAAGAGTAAATGGCTAACTAAAAAGTCAAAAACAAGAATTTCCGAGCAGAAAAATGCCTTTTATGTGCATTGAGCATGTTCATAGGACATGTTCGTCGAGCATGTTCGTTTAACTTGTTCATCAAATTTTTTTATCGTCCATGTTCTTCAAACTTGTTCATCGAGCATGTTTGTCGAGAATGTTCGTCGAATTTGTTAATTTTCAAACATGTTCGTCGAACTTTATTTGTGTAACTTTCTTGAACCTAATTAAGGAAGTTTGCACAAACCTTATCATATCAAATTAAGACAAAAAAGTGAGATATTTAATATCAGATTCATTTTAAATTATTATTTTAGATTCATTTCACTATTCAAATTGCACAAAAATAATCACTTAATGCATTTTTAATGAGTTTCACACTTCAAATCAGAATATTAATTGATTTTTAATACGATTTGACCAGGATAAGGTCTCATTAGCACTTGATCATTCGGTTGACGATTGTTATCAATTTGTATTTAAGCTTTGGATAGAAAATTATTTTCATTACAATTAATTTCGATCAACTTCAATCACAGTCACAATGAAAGTGGTTGCTGCTTATAACATTTTTGTATTAATTTGCATAATTTATTTTACAGAGTTAAAAATTGGCGTGAATGGAGCTGTGAGTAAAGAAAATTTCATTAAAAAAATACTATTTTTTTCGTCTCTTACAGGATCCAGTTGATGAAATAATTTTCATCTATGTTGGGGGTCCAGAGAAAAACGAATTATTTGATCTTAGTTCAAGATTTTCTCGAGTAAATCGTACACATCAAAAAATGACGGGAACTATGAAACTTTTAAACGATATCACCGATGACAATAATCTTGATGTAAATATTTATCGTCAGGATGGAGGTGGTTGGCATGGAATTGTCCAAAGAGAATTCGAAGGGCAGTGTACAACGCTGATGTCTAAAAAAGGATTTGGATATCCAGTCAAAGATTTACTTTTCAAAGTTTTACCTGAAAAGTGTCCAGTTAAACCAGGTACATACAACTTTAGCCAAGTCATGCCTCGGTATCGCAGGGAATGGAGTAAAGAATTTGCGGCATTGATACCAGCTTTAGTGCCTACTGCTGATAAATGGAGAATCGATGTAATATCAGTTAACAGTGAGAAGCAAAAAGTTGCTTTAATTCGATTTGAATTTCGTCTTATCAACAAATTTTCAAGTCAATAACTTTTGTACACCCTACAAATTAAATGAATTTTAGCACTTTCATTAATAATTTATAAAAAAAATATTCACCTTGGATTTAATTCACAAATGTAACACTCAGAATTTAAACCACCCAAATAAATCTTCTGGCTTGTAAAATGATGAAATGAAATATTTTTTCTATTATTAATATTTTAAAAGTTAAAAGCAGGCAAGATTGTTGTGTAAATTTTTTAATTTATTAGTTCTCGCCCAATTTTCTTCCTCCTCCAACTTTTATTATCTCAATGAAATTTTTTTGTGATTTATACGGGAATTTTTATTGTTTGAATGTAATAATATAAAAAATTGTTTTTATCAAGTGAGCCAATATACTCATAAAATTGCATTCATACTTTTCATTGAAAATATTTTTGATGCACGTTTTTCTCCTATAAAAATTTCATATTTTATGTTATTTCATTTTTTTAATATGTTTAATTAAACTAATTTTTTTTTCTTTATGTGCCACACCAATGAAACATTATTTATGATGACAAACAAACAATAGAAGTACATCATATCACTTATATATTAAAAAAATGAAAATAAATAAAATAAAATCTATGTACATTTTATGACCACCTTCACATTATTCTGCATCATCATTCATTTATAGGAAAATTTTTTTATAACGCAAATTTTTATAGTTTTTCCTTGTTCAAATTCAAAAAAAAATGACGATACATTTTTTTTTCAATCTAATTCCAATAAAAGCACGTATTTCAATGCATTTCACCACAAATTGTGATATCAATTCATACATGAAAAAATTGCCTAACCCTTATCATGGCTAATAATAGTTTATAGTTGAATTGAAGTGTCTCGTAAAAAAATGCCTCTATTGTCTAAAATAAAAAAAAAGTACTCGTAAATGTTGAAAAAATAAAAAAAAAATTATGATGTGCACTATAAAAATAAAAATAAATAAGGATGCATAAAATAATAATAATATTAATGGAAATTGTAATCAATATTAATAATGATGATTGACAGTATAACGACGTAAATAGCGTCTTGTGACACTTTTCTTTATTATTTATTATGCATTTTTATGTGTCTCTGTGGTTTACATTTCTAATGACTGTCATTTAATCGAGTATGAGATAGATTTATTGAATTTTATTATTATTTTTTTATTATCTTCTTTGTTGATGGCGTTTAATTTAAATTTATGATTAGAAAAATTTGAAGTGAAATTAAAATGTAGCTAGCAAAGTCAATACTATCAATAGGACTCAATAGGAATGAATTTTAATTTTTTGAAAAGTTTCTCAGTATAGTTAAAGTTGTATTTGGGAATTCAGACAAACGAGGGTATTAGAATAAACTGATCGGAAAATTAAGATTCAACGCCACTTCGCTAAGAAAATATCTTAATATTATACGCCAACTAAAATCAATCAATCAATCATCACTCAATTTTAATATACTCAAGGGAAAGTCCAAATCAGTTAAAAACCTAAATTGAGTCCGATTTGAAAAATTTATGTTCTTCAACGTGGACAAAACAAAACTCATAATATTCTCAACTAAAGGACAAAAATCGCCACAAATAGACGTCAACTAAAACAACAACACAATCGAACATGTTACGTTGGTATCTCAGCCTTATAATAGATGACAAGCTAAACTTTAAAAAAAACACGTTGAACTCGTAAATAAAAAAATTGCCCGACTGGCGTTTATATTGAGACCTATCAGATACGCACTTAAACCTGAAACAAAGCTAATGTTCACTTACTCACATGTACATTCAAACCTTACTTATCTGATATCAATATGGAGGCACTCTAATAATGCTAATTTTAATGTACTGCAAACAACCCAAAACAAAATATTTTGATCACTTTTTTAGCCTGAATATAAACGACAAAATTGACGAACATCTCAATTAATGATTAAACATAAAATCCTGAATGTTGATCAAATAAAAGTACTGGATAGAAAACATAGTACAAACACGATTTAAAACTTCATTGAACTGAAAACTTTTCAGCGCCTTCACCAGTACAGTACCAGACAAAAAAACGACTTTTTAAGGCTAAAACCTAGAAGGGTCTATCAAACAAGTTAAAACAATTTCTTTGAACATCACATTAATCACTTTATAATCGACAGCGCAACAGCCCTCAACTCAAAAAAATCATTCCACAATTCTGAAATCAGCATACTGCATAAATCGTCCTAAAAAAACACCATTCTGAAAAACTCTATCATTAAATAAAATTACTTTGAGCGTCCTCCTGACAATGGACCAACTCGCCTGGTCATCCCAAGACCAGCAAGCAGCTGAATCGGGAATAATTATAAGAAAAATGATGATGTATGATAATAAAAAAAGACAGCACCTCATTGAAATTTAAACCAAAAATTATTTGACTGTTACTATTTAAAATGAAAAAATCAATGTAAATATTTTTTA
The DNA here is from genome assembly GCA_900002565.1 of Culicoides sonorensis. NCBI lineage: Eukaryota > Metazoa > Arthropoda > Insecta > Diptera > Ceratopogonidae > Culicoides > Culicoides sonorensis. The sequence goes on along the minus strand of LN483626.1, from coordinate 332,084 downwards.
ATAATATGTTAATGGTCTAAAATTATGAAACGAAAGAAACAAATATTATAAAATAGAAAAGTTGAAATTTATAATTACTGGCGCCAAACAAGTGTCTTGAATTTGTGTTGATTGTATTTACTTTTGTTTTTTATTTCAATTCAACATTAAAAATATTTAACGTGAAATTTCGCCCCAAGCAAAGTAACTACGCACTAATTATTGAATATCTAAAATTAAATTTAATCAACAAATTATCACATCAAATGAACTGGAGACCAAAATGAGAATCATGGAAAAATCTCAGTTTTTTTAAATTTGATTCATTTTATATTTCAATTATTTTTTGTTTTGATAAGCGCTCAACCATGACAATTAGAATTTAAAAAAAAAAATCTTAAAGGAAATACCTTGTTGACATTTTGACATACAATTGCACACTTAACTGGACTCATTCTCTTCTAATTGTTACTTTTCTTTCATCAAACTTACATTTCATAGAATTAAATAGAAAAAATGAAGCACACTCCATTTTATTTGTAACTATTCACCATAAAAACTTGTACATACATCAAAATAATGAGACAAAAGGTTATAAAATGGAATGAAAGTATGTAAAAAAATGTAATAAAACTCAAAGAGGATAATAGTTTAAAATTACTGAGGTTTTAACGGCATTTTTATACATGAATGCGTTTGTGATGACCTTTTGCTACTCCATTCTTCCTTTATTAAAATTATACTTTAGTTTTATATTTTATAATAATTTTTCTTTCTTTTTATTACATGATTATACGTTAGTTTGATGATAGTTTGATGTTCTTTGTCATCATCATTAGCCTTAGTAGTCATTAGAGAGAATTGTATAATTTAGAAGAATACAATTAAAGTATCTCTCTTTTCAAATTTTTAACATGATATTTAGCCACACAAGTTCATCTTGACCTATTCCTTTTATAAGAGTTATTCGACAAGTGATTTGAGTCACATCCGGACTTTTAAAAAAAAATATTTTTACTAGAAAGTAAAGTGCTTTGAGAATTTTTAAACTCAAATAAAAAAAAAATATCAGAAGGATTTTTTTTTTGATTTAAATCAACAGAAAATCAGAAAAAATTTAAATTTGTTTTCTTCGTCTTGAGTCTTCTTTAGTCCGAAACGCCTCTAAATGCATTTTTTCTCTTAAATTGAAGTTGTTTCAATCGCATTTCAGTACTTTGATTAAAAAGTTAATCTCAACTGATTTCATTCTTAAATAAATGGATTACTCATCCTCTTTGTCGATATTCAAAGAAAAGCACGATCAAAATATTACATAACGAAAAAATAAAAAAAAATAAAGAATTGATGCTAAAGAAGAATGCATTTCAAGCTAAAATAAAAGTGAATCATCAACCAGTTTTACTCACTCAAAGCACAGCAAATTAAACGAAACCTATCAAAACATCGGCATGTAAAACATGTTAAACGTACAATTTCATATTTTATGCTTCCTTTCACGTGAATCGATCACTTTTTATTTTTTTATGTACAAAAGATGACTCATTTTTATTTGAACTAACAAAATTAAAATTAAATCGAATAAACCAATAGCAAATGAAGAAAAAAACATGATGAAAGTTGCTTCACAAGTAAATATGACTCATGTTAACCCGTTAAATGATCAGATTTTTACTGATTCACGTGATTTATATTGAAATATCACTAAAATGTGTTTAATGTGATCAAATATTGATTTAATTTTGAATTTGACATATGTTTAGTTAAAATAACGGTTCAAAATTTTTTAAAATTGAAGTTGAAAGAAAAATAGAATCTTTTTCTGCAAAGAACATCATGTCAAACATCACTAACATCATAATCATCCATAAATTTTTAATAATAGACTTAATATGACGATTTATAAACGAGAATTAAAAAAAAAAACATATTGTCAATCTATTGATATTCAAATCATATATAAATAACATTTGTTACATCAATGATTGTTATATTGGTGTGTAAACATTTGATACATAAATAAATAAAAAATGATGTCTTTATCTGTCAATTGCCTGAAACTGTTTCATTTTTTCTATGAAAAAAATGCATTGTATCGCCCTTTGCATTACAATACAAGCTTTTTAATGCTAATTTTGATACTCAAATTAAGTGTAGTCAATATTGATTTATGTAAATTAGAGGCACTTTAATAATCGAATTGTTATTTATCAGGATATGGAAAAGTTGAGCATGTCGAATGATAATATTTTTTAGGTAATAATAGTAATTTCATGTCATTTTTCGATTGATTTTTATTTTCTTTTTCAAATCATGGCTTACAAACTAGACTTACATATAAAATTTCACAATGGCATTTAGCGTTGGCAAAAACCAGTGGATGGCCACTTCAGTGTCGAGGACTTTGAAGAAGTAGGTTTATTTTGATTCTTAAAAACTTAATAACTATAGAAAATGTAAAACGCAGTTTCAAACGTAAAAAAAAAATAATAATAAAAGTTCAAAATAAAATCATTCTAAAAAAAAAAAACATAAAAATGAATGACTCATGTATATTTGATTGTGATAGTTGAACCATCCAACAGAACGGATCACAGAACGGACCTTTTTCGCATTCACACAGGACACAGCAAGGTGTCCTGATACCCGGCACCTGTAACACATCCTCTTCTTCTGTCGTCTTCCGTGCTTAGCCTTTCCCTCACGAGCCTATCATCATTTCCACAGTCCTCAATTTGCAACACTTCATCAATGTACAATACATCATCCATTGTAAAAGTTCCACTAATCACTCTGCCACGAAAAGTTCACAAAAAAACCTCAATTTTCGCATTTTTTTTAAAAATCGACAAAAATTCTGCAGAAAATTGAGAAATTTTCATCTTTACTTCAAATTATTTAACATTAGTCATATCTCAAAATTTACAGTTCATCACACTTACAATTCAAGCGCCTTAAGTTAAAGCAAATTCATACAAATAATAATTGTGGTTTATTTCATTATCACTACTTATTAGTCCAGAAGTTGTAATATTTCAACAATAATAATTGCATATAAATAATTTCAAATAAGGTTAAGTCTGTGGCAAACCACATTGTTATGATTGACCATATATCTTAAAACAAAATTCGAAATGTGGTTTGCTAATTTTTACTGCTTAACCCAGATAAGGCGAAATTTTTTGGCATCGTTAATGAAATATTTCAATATTGCAAAAATTTAGTAGAAACTATTCTACAGAATCATTTTGGACAGTTTTTGATATTGTTCATTTATCAAAAGTGTGACTTTAAACGAATTTGAATCAAACTTCTTGTATTTTTGTGAAAACTGTTGCTTTATATGGGTGAAATTCAATTCCACTAACGATATATTTCATTTAATACTCTTTAAACCAAAAGATTCTCTTGTCATAATTAAATCTGATAAATAGGGACAAATTAATATCGATCAATTAAAGTATTGTAAATCTTCTTATTTTCTTATAAAATTACAAACTCGAATATATTCTAAAAGTGTCAATAATTCTAGTTGACCCACATTTGTTTATTTAACATTTACACAGTTGAAATCGTAAAATAAAATAACAAACTTCTTTAAATACTCATTAGTGCTCGCAATACGCGTTCAAATGTGTTAAAAACTTCATTCTATGAGTACTTTAAATGTATATATTCTGAAAGAAGATAAATTGAATCAATGAAGTGTTTATTATTATTATTTCATATTATTGATTGAATCAACAAATATTCTGCAGCTTTATTTGTACTTTGAATTAAGTATATTTTTTTTCTTCTCAAGATGATTTTAGAACATGAAATGAAATTAAATAAAATGTGTGTTCAACTGTCAATTCGTTTTTTTTAGCACGGTTCTAATAGTTTTAACAGGTTATGTGTTCGTTAGATGGATGTCAGTTTATTGATCACTTGTAATATTACAAGTAATAAATGTTATTTAAACAGAATTACTCAGCGTTATTCAGATGTAATGATGATGAATGCATCTGTATATTATTTTAGATTTGTAGATCAATATTGACTTAACATTCGAAGTTTATTGTTATTATTATTATTATTGTAGATTGTTTTCTTGCATTCATTAGCTTACAGTGAGTAGCAAGTCAAATATGTTAACGAGGATTACTTATTCAATTATTATCATTAAAATTAATATTATTATGAAATCGTGCTAAATGAGTGAATCACACACACGATAATGAGCACGTTCGAAAAAAATGGAGGTGAAAATGGACAATGAAAAGGGTGGACAGAAAAATTGAGTTTTTCGAAGTGGAAACTAGTCAAATTTATCGATTCAAGGCAATTTATCAGTCACGTGCCCAAGAAAACATTTCTCATTAAGTAAAAATTTAAATGCCTTACAGGTAGACTCGTGCAATCAATATTCATCATCATGCAAACTCATCTTTTGTCTGTTTATATTTCAATAATAATATTACACTAAATAAACAAAGTCAAAAACCATAAATTTTACAAATGAATACGCAATCATCTTATGCTTCATGATACGACGATGGCTGTTTATAACCAAAATACAAACAAACACAAAATATATATGCAATTAATCACTAAAAAGACAATATTTGGTTTAATAACTCATCGTCATAATATTCATTTCTAATCAAAATATACATTTCCTAAAATTTCTGTGTTATTTTACCACAAAATTTATATGAAATTTTCGTATATATATTGAAGATTATCGTTTTGTGTTTTACATACACTCACACATGAAAGTTCTAAATAAAATAAACAATAATAACAAATAATATTTGTATAATTTTGAAACAAAACCGTAATTTGATTACTACAAAGTGAATATTCATGAATTTTAGTCTAAAACTACTATCATTAATAAAATGATATTTTGCCCTAAGTGTGTTAATATGAATGATTGATTAGTCAAATATCATTACAATAAATAAATATATGAACTAAATTATTAATTCTTAAATAAGGAAGATGTGACATGTAAAAGTTGAGTTTATTGAATTTAATATTGAAGTAAATCGGTTATGGTCAACATTTTAAAATGATAAAATGAATTATTCAAAAGATTGGCCAAAAATATGCTCAGGGTAGATATTCTGATGATTTAAGGAAAAAATTTCATGAATTTTTAAATATAATTTAAAATTTTAACCGTCCAAATAAGCAAAATGAGAATTTGTGAATCTTAAAATAACTGCGTTGAAAATTTTTACGAATTAATTAGGCTCTTACGATTTCTTATTAACGCATTGCCTTAATTTTTTTTTTACAATTACCGTCGTGATAAGGAGAGTACTGGGTATTATTGACAATGCAAAAGATGGTTATCAAAAACAATTTTCCTTTAAATAACTAGATTAGTGAAGATGAAACAAGAAGTATTACACAACTAATTTTTATTAAAAACATTTTTTGAAAAAAGAAAATTAAAATATTTGAAACCAGTTACTAGTTATAAGTTAAGAAGTAAATATATTTAATTTATTAAAAATTCACAAGTTATCATTTGTTATGAGTTTTAATCACATTATCGTTCTTTTAAACATTTTCCATTCTGATTCACTTAACCACACTTAACGTATACCGGAGTCCTCTAAAAACATTAATTTCCTGCAACGGAATAACTGTTTTTTTGAAGCAAGGATGAAAAAAATAAAACTTGCAGAAACCAGAGACTATGACTGTTTACAACACAATTGCTCAAAAATTGGTTTTTGACAACACAAAGTTCTATGTTAAACAGTTTGACATCCGGGTTAAAATTCATCTAATTCCCAATCTGATCTTGACAAAATTGAATTTCTACCAGAATCCTAAATTTGTCTATTATTCTACTTGATGTGATTTTTCACTTAACAATTAGCTTATTTTACACTTTAACTTTGCAATACTATTTACTCTGACTTATGTTACTTTTCGTTTTAAGGGCGTTGGCTACAATATGGCGGTTTTCAATCGGGTTACCTAATGTTCACTTGAATATTTGATAGATAGGGCTTTCCACTATTTCTTACAAGCTTGCCGCATCATATTGGCCTTGATGAAATTTGGGCTACCGTTATTTGACATTTTATACCCCACTGATAAAAACTTCATACACTTAGTACATTTGATGATAAAAACCTTTTTTTTTTAATTTCCTTGAACTTCCACGTTTCTCTCTCAAATTTGTTTAAAGAGATCAAGGAAGCCCAATTGTGGTTTACATCGTTTGTATGAATGTTCCTCTGCTTCATGATTTTGATCCGTTTTCTTTTGTAAGCTTTAGATGAGATTTTTTTGATTTTTTTACACTATTTTCCATTTCGCTTGCAAAATCTCTTTGAAAAAAAAAATTGTACGATAGACGGATAGTGATGATTAACTTTTTTCATTTGTTAGACCTAATTTTTTTGTATATTTTGGTCAAAATCATGCAAAACATACCATTGATACGACGAATTTTTCTTGTGTTTATAACCGTAATTGGAAATTACAGTAAGAATCAATTCTCACTATGAACATCAAATGAGATATCATTATTTCTAACAAAAGGTAAGATTTGAAAAAAAAATGGATAAGATCAAGTGAAAATTGAAATTTTTTAAAGCGTCACCTTTTTTCAATTCATAGGAAATTTCAACACAGTCTATGTCTCAAAAGCTTTACTTAAAACCCAATGAGATGTTTCTTTACTGCATTATACACAAACTAGCAGTCTAAAAGGGTCTTCATTTTGCACATTTTTCCTTTTAAATTTAAACAAATCATGTTTTAACCTGAAAAGAGCAAAAACAGCATATCATTTGTTATTAAACTCAAATCTGCTTCTAACATAACAAAACTTTTATTTTATCTTACCAATTAATATAAACAATCACTTATTATCGTAATATGATACGCAATTTTATTATCTAACATGATATAACAAGTGTTATTTGAATAATAATAATAATTTATAAAATAAAGAAGAAAAAAAAACTTCAAGGAACTTTTTTTTCATATTAATAATTATTACTTAACTTATCACTCTTCAAAAGATAAATAAGTATGAAAAAAACTTACTTGACGTTTTACGCGATTTTATTATTTTATAATATCACATTACAGAATAATAATTATCATTTTAAAGACACATTAGTATAAAATGAGCAACTTCATGATTTGTAAATTGACTCAATTGACTTTAAAATAAAATTATAACATTAAATCTTAATGTATTAACACTAATTGAAATATGTTCTATTAAGAATAGATTATAATTATTTCATATTTGAATACAGTTTGACTGATAAATTCAAGCAAATCATTTACTATGCAGTTTTTATTATCATAGTGTTTTATTTATACATTAACTTGGATTCATTTTAATTACATTAAATTAAAGTAAAAAAAATATAATCTACGATTACTTGCATTTATTCATGTTACACATGAATTTGATAAGAATTGTTAGTGATATTTTTTTATGAAGAGTAAATATTATATAAATAAATGTTTACTATTGAAATTAAAAAAAAATTATATTTGTGTCATGTTTTTTTCCCTTTAAATTTAAATGCGATATGATAAATTGAAATAAAATACACCAAAACATGGATGGCTCGTGCCAATAAGAATTTGTTTTATCGCGTTTTTATCATTTAGTCAGAACACACGTCATTTCAGGTAACATATGGTCCAGCACAGCATGAAAAATGTTTATTAATATTTTATTATTATAAATATTCATATGTCATTGCTGTTGTTTTAATATTCATAATTGTAATCATATAAATTGCAGTGGTGCATTAAAAAAAAATTATATGAAGTGACATTAATTTAAATTTAAGTGGTTTTAGCTATGATATGTTTGGTTTGTTGAGTTATAATTATTAGCGTGACACATTAATGGTATAGTTTGAGAGGGTTGATTGATGGAAAATGAGGTTCAATGAAATTAAATTATAGATTTTTGATGTAAAAAAGCCATGATCAAATGAGAAATTGATAAAAATTATTCGACTTCTTATAACAGAGACTGAAAAACTGAAATCTATGCACTGACTTCAACACAATCAAACTTCAAGTTCAATTTAAATCTGCTTAAATTTATTTTCGACACTTCATTATTTTATGTTTTAAATAAATTAACTTAATTAACTTTAATGTACTTAATTTAACACCATTATGAGGAACGTAGAAGAGACTTATAAAAATATGATGATGCTCTCAAAATTTACAGTTTACACAAAAAAAATGCGAAACGCTGAGCACTGAGCGGTTTAGAAAAGTGCATTTTGATTAGACTCCGCATTTTACAAAGTTTTGAAAATCCGCCATCTTAAAATTTTTTGAAAATGCCATTTTAGGTGATTTAGGATTTGGAGCTTTGACCGTTTTCAGGTTCTGGAGGCTCCGGAGCCCAAATTAGCGATCAGTGACGGAGTGTCAGAGTGACGACGGTCAAACCGTTTGTAATGGTGCATTTTTTTTACGAAATGCACTTAAAATATTAATAATTTTCATTCAATATTTTATTATTTCTCATCTTTAACAATCTTAATTTCAATTCAATATCTCAAAGTGCTGGTACTCGCAAAAATTTAATTTCTTTTATTACATTTATTATTATTTTTATTTGAACAAGACTTTTCATCAAACTATTTGTAACCCTTTTATATTCAAATTTTATATCATTTATTATTATTTTTAAAGAGAAGTATTATTTGTCACTGTAAATAAACGAAAAATAAATTATTGCAAAAACTTTTGTTACATTATCATAAAATTATTTTTGCAATCTTTTTATTTTATCATAAAATGACGGGTAACGAAATTGAAATTACATATTTTTTTCAAATAAATTTTATTACTTTAAATGTAAATTTTACAATTTTCTCTGATATCTACAGGCAAGAAATTTCAATTTTTTTGAGGAAGGTGATGACTTTTCATGACATTTTATTATAATGCGCTATGATTTTAAAGCTGTATGTAAAAAAGGGGGTTTAAAGGGATAAGGAATTTAATGTTAAGACATAATTTTCCTTTTCTTGTTTGTAATAAAACAAATATGCATCCACACTTTTTTGGGATATACCCGGATTTAAATTCAAGGATTATTTGAAATGAAGACAAAATTTTGAAATTGTTTTCAAAACCACAAGGAAACATGGATCATATCCCCCAAAAAATATTGCAACTTGTCTCTGACGCATCACATAAAATATAATGATATGTTACATTTATGAGACTGAAGACACGCGTGTGTGTGTGTATAAATAACACTCACCATTACCTAAGTCAATAATAAAATTAGTAATTAACATGACATGACATGAAACTGAACATAAAATTGGATGCATGTTCTTCGTTACATTTTACGATTATGTTTATGATTATTGTAAATTACAGACATTTTAAATTATTTTGAATTGAACCCTCATAATCCTTTGATTTTCAATTTAAATTAAGAATTTTAGTTCTCGAATTTCTGACAAAATGTGACCATGTCGTGTGATATGACTTTAATTAACTAAAAATAAAAACGAATAACAATTTCAAATCACGTTATCATGATGATTGTTAATCAATTTTGTATTCAACTCAGTTTATTTCCTTTGATATGAATGATTTTTAATTATTCGATGAGAATTTTTTTATTTTTTTAGCCACAAAAGATAATATTAAATGAAATTTCTTTATAATTATTTCAATTTTAAGATTAAAGTTGTTAAGTGAAGTTGTTGAACAATAAAAACTTCTTGAAAAATCTTTCTTTTAATTGAAACCAGACAACCACTAAAGAGGAAATCCACAATCTAAGTACAAAAAAAAATGACAAGCTCCGCTGAAAAAAAATTAAAACAAAAGTGTTTTAAGATTTAAATTAGCTTTATATACCCACTAAATCACATCATGATATGCGAATGACTAGATGAAACAAAACTCATGAGAACATTCATTCTTATCTGGATTTGAGTGTTGCTTATAAATTTCACGAAATGAGTGTTATCAAGTCCAGTACTCGTTTATACGTGAACGAGATATAATAAAGACAAGCTTAACCCGGTTTTTTTATTTTAAAATTTTATTATTTTTTTTCGTATCTCTTCCAATCGGTGTGTACTTATTTGCTTGATTTTGACTGAACTGTCTGTGCTTTGAGAAATAAATTCAATTAAAACTCATAAAAATGTCGCGTGTCAGTCCACCAGAATCACTAAAAAAGCCTTTGGAAGTGCCAGAAAAACTCATGATGGGCCCTGGACCCTCAAATTATCCACAAAGAGTGCGAGATGCATTGAGTAAGCCGGTCATGGGACATTTACATCCGGAAACGTTAAAAGTAATTATTTTGCAAGTCATTTTCCAGTATCTTTAATTGAATTCATTAAAATTATTATAGATAATGGATGAAATCAAAGAAGGCATTCAATATGTATTCCAAACAAAAAACAAGGCAACAATGTGTATCACAGCAAGTGGACATGCTGGAATGGAAGCTGTAATGGCAAATTTATTGGAAGATGGTGATGTCGTTCTTATCGGTACAACTGGAATTTGGGGTCAGAGAGCAGAAAATATGGTAAAAATCTAATCATTTTAATTTCATTTAAACGAAAAAACCGTACTAATTTAAAAATTCAATAAAATAATAGGCCGTTAGGTATGGTGCCGATGCAAGGATTCTTCCAGCTCGTGCCGGAGATGCCATTACTTTAGACGTTTTAGAGGAATACATGAAAGTCCATAATCCATCTGTATTTTTTATTGTTCAGGGTGAATCTTCGACCGGACTTAAACAAGATCTGAGAGGCATGGGAGACATTTGCAGGAAATATAATTGCTTATTTGCAGTTGACACTGTTGCATCGTTAGGTGGAACAGAGTTTTTGATGGATGAATGGAAAGTTGATGTTGCCTACACTGGATCACAAAAAGTACTTGGAGCTCCACCAGGAATTACTCCAATTTCATTTAGTTGCAAAGCGATGTAAGTCTCAAAATATTGGGTATCGAATCAAAATTTACATTTAAAATTTACAGTGAACGCGTAAAAAGTCGCAATTCAAAAGTAAAAGTTTATTATTTGGATGTCCTTCAATTAGGAGACTACTGGGGATGTTTTGGAAATCCAAGATTGTAAGAAATTTTAAACCTCACACTTCAATAAAAATTTATTTCTGATATTACCATTCAAAGTTATCACCACACTGGTTGTGCCACACTTTTCTACGGTTTACGTGAAGCACTCGCAATTGCATGTGAACAAGGTCTCGAATCCCTCATTAAACGTCATGTGGAGTGTTCAAATCGTTTTCAGCGTGGAATAGAAGCAATGGGCTTGGAAATGTTTGTTCCAGACCCAAATAATCGTCTTCCTACAGTTAATGCTGTCAAATTACCAAAAGGCATTGATCAATTCAAACTCTCACAATATGCCGCCAAAAATTATCTCATGGAAATATCAGGTGGCTTAGGACCAACAGCTGGTGAAGTTATTAGAGTTGGATTAATGGGCGAAAATGCACGTCTAGAAAAAGTTGATCTAGTTTTACGTGTCCTCAGGGAAGCAATTGAAACAACATCTGATTTTAAGTTAAAGGAACTTTCAAAGATCTGAACACAAAATCCAAACTAGAGTGCCTTGAAGGTACAAAACTCATATTTCTGCAAACAAAAACAAAAACAATCTCCTACATGATTTGCATTTAAAATTAAACTATTAATAGTTGTAATAAATAAATATATAAACAAAAAATTATCAATTCTCTTAACTAGCTTAGAGTCATTTTATAGTAAAAAAAAAAATCGTCATACATATGTGCAATGCATGTGTTACAACATGTTACGTTAACTCAATACATGATTATTTGTATTTTGAAGTGAAACAAAATCATTCGAATCAACATTTACAGGAACGAGACAAAACAATAACAAACTTTTAAATGCAGGTCATTGTCTTCCAGTTTTTTTTTTCTTTACTTCTTGGTTTTTTTTTGTATTTTTTTTATGATTATGATTATATTCTTAGCCTACTGTTTTTTTTCAATAGTTTATTATAGATATTGTATTTAATATAATGGTTTTCTTATTATAATGGATCGAGTATACGATTTGAGGCATGGACTTTGTTTACATTTTGAATGTGTGTTGTGGATAATTTTAAAGCTGGTTCTTTTGTGTATGAAAAGAAGAAAAAAAATAACATAATATTATTATTAATAAGCATAAAAGTAATAGTAGTAGTGCTAGTAGCAGTTTAAGGTATAAGTTGATAGTCACGACTATGAAAAGGAAAAATTTGTCATAAATAAGTAGAAAAAGGTGCTAGAATGAAAGATGAATTGGTTGTTTTGTAATTGATGATGCCTGTAATTGTGATATAGTGCAAGTTGTTTTATTTTTTATTTTTAAGCTTTAAAATTGAATTGACAATGGATTTTGATTGTTTTTTTTTATTTAAGATTTCTATGAAATTAAAGAGAGTTATAGATGCTCTTTAAGCGTGATTTACCATGACGAGATACCATGGTCTTATGCTACTATTGGGACACTTATGAGGAACTTAAAGTTCCAAAGATTATCACTATTTATTCACTACTGAGTCAGAAAAATGGTCTACAATTCCTTTTATTGTGCCTTTCAGGACTTGTTGTCGTTTTGTGCGTATGTATGGATGTTCTGTGGAGCTAAATGGCAGTAGTTTAACATTCGTCACTTCAACTTAAAGCCAATTTCATCAAACAAAGTATTTTCTGAATCAACCGGATATTTTTTTTCATTATTAGATTAGATTAGATATGAACAAGCTCCACCGCGGATACAATGGTCCTATTGTGTTCATACTTCTTCAGCCGAAACTTCCATAGTAAGCGCCTTTTATCCATGGTTTAACCACGTGAGACCTACAAATTATACTGTTATTCGATCCAGTCGCCATCAGGTTTCACTCAGCGCCCCTTAAAAATCCCAGAAGAATTTTTATGTATTCTAAGTAAAACTTGAGCATATAATATGTTTTAAATTGACACAGCCCAACATCAAAAATCAACTCGACTCAATTTAACGAGCTTGATATTGAAATTTATGGGTCCAAAGTCCTGATTTTATCTAAATAGGCTAATGAACTAATTAACCTAATTCAATATTTACAGTGATAAAACTCCTTTTAAATTTATAAGTAAAATAATAATAAATATCATATCAGTAATTCATGATAAAATAAATAAACAGTAAATTAAATAGTTTATTCATCAAATATAGGTTTTTTTTGTAATATCACATAATCCATTAAAAAAGTATACATTTGTTATCAAACATTACTATTATTATTATTTTATTGATTATGTATTCTCAACAACAAACAGGTTTGTTTAGATTTAAAACTTAAAAAAATATAAACTTGCATTTATATTTGTACAAGTGTCAAGAAATGACGCAGTTACAATAAAAAAGTTAAAGAAAAATCAAAATGTGAGATAGAGTTGACTTGTAATTTTCTTACTTTAATTTTAAATAATTAATAAAAATTCAAAAATTATATGCTTGTCCACGTGCATTCATTATTTCATATCACTTTAATATGTACTTTAAATTATTATCACATATATGCGTTTAAATTTGACAGAACAATAATTATGGTTATGATTTTTAATGTGTGTGGAAAGAAATCTTATAATTTTTCAACTTTAAATTGAAATCGGTTATTATTATTATTATTATGCAATTGAAATGATAAAAAAACGAGGAAAACGAGTCCGTTAATGGTAGATAAATTTATCAGAGTATGTAATTAGAATCTCGTTTAAAGATGTACCTTATTATTATTATTATTTTAAATTGAAAGAAAAATTTCTCTTGGAATTGAGAATTGTTGAGACGAGCTTTGAATGGTAGTAGTAATTTTTTTTTCTTCAATTAAATAGGAATTAATTGATTTTTACCACAATTCATATGCAGTTTAATTGAAAAAAAAATTAGAATCCGTATTTTTCGATGATGACTGTAAGTGCATTTCGATTTCAGGTCCTGCATCATGCTACGAAAAGTAAGTTATGTGAATTGTAATCAAATTTAATTCAATTTCAATATTGATTTCTTTAACATAAATTGCAGCTTTGTGCAAATAAGGACGAAATCGGTAACGGATAGACATCCAAAATCCCCTTAAAATCGCATTTTATTTGCATATCACTTAAAATCCCATATAAATTCAACAACTTCAAAGCAAAACACATAGACAAAGGATCATAAATTTTACAATCTGTATTCCACATAAAATAATCATTTTGTAACGAAAATTTACGATAAGGCTTATTTTATAATTAGTTGAAATTTAATACTTGTACACACTAACTGACGACTTGCAAAAACAAATAAGTCAGTAAATAATGATAAAAAATAATAATAATAATAATCAATTAAATATACGTTCATTATCTTGGTGGTGTTTAATTACAATATCAATATCAAATTACTGTATAATACATGTAACGGTCAGTTTATTTATGTTTGTTTATTTTTTTTTTTAATTTGATATTAAATTTTTGTTATGACTTGGACATTTGCTACTTGAATTAACTTGATACATTGCAATTTTTCTTGGCATGGTATTGGATCCAAGTAAATTTGATTATTAAATGTACGAAACTGAATCTAACTCAGCAACTTTAAAGTGTTTCATGAATCCTGAGAAATGAAAGGTTTATTTTACTTTCAAGATATGCATCGGAATTTTTGACATGAAACGATAAAACCATAGGTCATTTAATGTCGTCACATACAAGTTCAGTCATAAAACTCTCGTCATAAAACACAAACACATGATGTGAGAAATCATATGTTTCAATTGAGTTATATCTCATATTTCTTATCAACCACAAATTCTTACTCTTATCAATACATAGAACAAAATTCTGTTTATTTTTTACACACATGATAATCTTATGGTACTCTCTGAGACTCATTCTTCGTTTGACTCTACGTGATTTAACTTTAATTAATTGAAATATTCCCACATTATCATACAATTTGAAAATAATTCGGTAAAATATAACTTTGATTGAACGAGCATGAGAGTAATTTTAATTTCATACAAATCGAGAGACCTTGATGTTGAGTATGAACCATACCTACGGGTATATAAAGTAATATCTTCAACGTGACACTAGCTAATAAAATATAAAGTTATATAAAAAAAAATAAATAAAAATTAATCAGTCAGTCAAGAAGTGAGCAGACACTTGTTTGACAACAAACCTATATTTTGTATTTCATTTTTATGAGAGATTGTCTTAAAATAGTTTGAACTATCAAAACTACTCTGAACGAGCATTTAAATATCAGTTGTTTGTATTTTGATTTTGAAATCCTAGCATTTGTCTAGTTTACAATGTACTTTGATTTGAACTAGATTTATTTTAAATAATTTTCTGTAAATATTTGTAAAATTTTACAATACAAAATGACACAGAAAGAGACTGAGCCTCTTAATAAAGATATTAATAATCATGTAGAAATTGCTAAACATCTTCAAGTCACTGATGAACTTGGAACTAAAGAGGCTTCTCCATTTTGGAGACAGGTGAGTGGTCATTTAAATTTTTTGAAATGTAATATGAAATTTATTTCAAATCACAGGCTCTCGGCTCATCACCTCCAATCATTGCTTCAATTAGCTCTGGTATGTTATTTGGATACTCTGCCACACTAATTCCAGAGCTACAGAAACCAGATTCAGATATTCATGTAAATTTAGAATTTGCTTCATGGATTGCATCAGCTGTACCATTACTGATGTCATTCGGTTGTCTCGTAGGCGGAACGATAATGGAACGTTATGGACGCAAAAATGCACATTTCATTTTGTGTGTTCCCAAATTTATTGGTTGGCTAACGATATATTTAGCACCAAATTTTGGTATATTATTAGTTGGAAGGATTTTGGGTGGATTGAGTGCAGGATTACTTGCAACTTTATTTCCCACGTATTTGGGTGAAGTAAGTGAGCCAAAATATCGAGGATTTTTCCTTGTTGGACCATCCACTGCACTAGCATTAGGAATACTGACAACACACGTCCTAGGAACATTCCTGCATTGGAGGACTGTAGCATTGTTAGCATCTGTCATACCGTTATTTACAGTGTTTGTTTTATTTTTTGTCCCTGAAACACCTTGTTGGCTCATATCTCAAAATAAATTTAATGAAGCACTTGATGCATTTAGATGGTTACGTGGCAGATCTGTAGCAAGTAAACATGAGTTTGAACAAATGTGGGATAAACATAAGGAGACAGAGGCCCAAAATTTAGATGACAGTTTTTGGAATAAAATTTATTCGGCATTTAAACGTCCTGAATTTGTGAAGCCGTTTTTAATCATATTTTGCTGTTTCTTTACGATGCAATTTTCGGGACCATACATAGTAGCGTTTTACAGTGTAAATATATTGCAAGAAATTCTGAGAACGTCCATCAACGAATATTTAGTGATGAATGCAATTGATGTCCTTCGACTGGTAATGGTGATAATTGCAAGTGTTCTTTTACGAGTAGTGAAACGACGTGTTCTACTCCTAACAAGTGGAATTGGAACAACAATGTCAGCACTTGGACTGGCATGTTTCTTGTATGGAGAACGAGTTTTTCCGAATTTAATGGCATTTTCATGGTTTTCTGTGATACTTTTAGTTTCGTACATATTTTTCATTAGCATAGGATTCTTCGTATTACCTTGGTGTATGGCAGGTGAACTGTATCCACTTGATTGCAGAGGTCTCGGAAGCAGTCTCAACATTTCAATCAATTTCTTCTTATTTTTTATCTGTGTAAAAATCGCACCAGGACTTTTCAGCAGTCTTGGAATGGATGGAACATTCTTATTTTATGGTAGTGTAGCGTTAATTGGAACAATAATTCTAGGAATTGTTTTACCTGAAACCAAAAATCGTACTTTAGTTGATATTCAAATGCAATTCATTAAGAAAACTGATGTTATACGTAATGATATTTAAATAATAATAATAATTATAAGTTATCACAATTCACAATCTATAATAAAATATTAAAATACAAAAAAGCAAAGAAAATAACAATGAAGAAAAAATTGCATTGATCAATTATTCAATAATTATGTTTGACCGGAAATTATATCAAATTAGCTGGATCTCTATGTAAATTGTGTTCTAAAGAAAAAAAGAAGGTAATTGTTCCTTGCGTGCAAAGTTAAATTAATTTGTTCATTTCATTTAAAAGTTGCTGTTTATTTAAATGCACGTTGCAGTGAACACAAAATACAAATTTCTTATCTCAGTTTTATTATCAGTCTACTGTTTTACGTTTTGTTTGCGCTAACAAACATTGTTAAGTTATCTTTGTCTGTATCTTGTTTGAAAGCGTACTTTTTTTTTATTATTTATTTTGTAATATTTACGACAAAGGTCACAGGTAAGTGTGGATGGAAAAGTAAATATTGCAACAGTTTAATTCGTCATTCAATTAAAAAACGGGTGAGGCACAGCATTTCTTGTCTTTGTCTTATGAGTTGGAGAAAATATATGACGGTTCATTTTGTATAGATACACATACGGAAACGTCAAAATTTTTCAATTTAACTTACTGACTGTACTAAATTTGACTTTAAAATTTTGACAGAAAATTTGACATATGATTTGACAAAACTGATACAGAAATCGTTTTTAGCATCATTTTCAACGTCTACACAAAAAAAAACCATATCAAAAACTTTTAAATATGTAGATCGATTTCACAATATTTAACGGTTATCAATATATTTGACAGTTCATAAATCAATTATCGGAGTAAAAATTCAAAAAAAAAATTATTATTGATTATTATGTAATAACAAAAATATACTTGTAAGCAACAAAATAACTCCCAAGTACTATTATTACTGTTGTCCTCTTGTCACAACGTTAAAAAAAGGGGAAATTTATTAATAATTACTTTTTCATGGGAACAAAAATCTCTAATTTAAAATAAAAATTGTACTATAAAATTGAGATCAATCATTTCGCCAACGTTCTCATTGAGAAATGATTGACATTTCAACCCTTTTTTTAAACAAAAATCACAAAAGAATGAAAAGAAAAATTATGTTATTTTGTTTTGGTTCTAAAAAAAAAGGAAGTTTGCTTGTATTTTTAATTGTTACGTTAATGTCAATTATGTAATTTAATGGTAATCAAAGTCAAATTAACGAGTATGTAATTAGAATGTTGCAAGTAAATTATGATTTTTATGGGAAAATTTATCAATGAATATGATTTTTTTTTTTGATATTGCAAGGAATTTGAAGGATATTTGGATTGTTTGGTTTCAAAATGCAGAGAAACATTAAAATAAGACTAAAATTAATTAAAATCTTGCAATTTTTGTAATTTTCAATGGATTTGAGACTTGGAAGGTGAATGAAATGGAATTCACAATCAAAATTCAAAAAGATAGCAATCAACATGGTCTTAAAAGAGCATTTTCCTTCACATTTCACTTAAATTTCCATTTAATTCCTTTTACATATCATCTATTTGTGTGGTTGAGTTATTGTCAGTTTCCTTTTCCCATAAATCATTTAAAATTTATGATTTCTAACATTATTTACTCGTGTATTTATTTTAATACGATCCACTACTTTTAGTGCTTTTATTTTATTTTATTTTAAAAAGAGTTAAATTTTAAGAGATTTAAATAAACAAACATATAAAGGGTTAATGTAGTGAAAAAGTGAAATAAGTATCTCTCTTAATGTTACCACCCTTTTTTTCATAAAATCTTAATGCAAAAATTTAATGTTTGTTGTTTTTATAAGTGAATTATTACCCAACTTAAGTGTTTTTCTATGCATGGCTAACCAAAATGTCTGTTAAATGAAATTATTTGTCATGCAAAAATGAAAAGATGACAGAACAATTATAATTGTAGTCTCTGCGTTGCATGTCGCCACGATAAAAGGTGATGAATTGTGATTAAATTTTAAAGATAAAAAAAAAAAATCATAAAAAGTGTGCCTTGTCCTCAAGAAGTTATTAACTTCTAAAATAAACTTTTATGAGAGAGAGATGGCTAACTAAAAAGTAAAAAACAAGAAGCTTTCAAGTAAAATAAAATATTTGTGATAACAGCCATACAAAATTTTTAAAAGTTGAATTTTTTTGAGCCTGATTTTGCGATGTAAGAAAAACCTAAAACAAAACAGTGTTCCTTCCTACTTCCTTCATACTTCCTGTTAATACTCAAAATTCAACTTTTAAAAATTTTGTATGGCTGTTATCACAAATATTTTATTTTACTTGAAAGCTTCTTGTTTTTTACTTTTTAGTTAGCCATCTCTCTCTCATAAAAGTTTATTTTAGAAGTTAATAACTTCTTGAGGACAAGGCACACTTTTTATGATTTTTTTTATATTTTTTTTTATTTTTGACTTTTTAGTTTTATTTTTCGTAAAATTAACCGAATTAAGATCTAACCAAACAACTTAATAGTTTTTGGAATACACTTTTCATTTATAGTCGATGCGATGTAACCACATTCTGTTAAGAGAATTCATGTGTATGGAAAAAAAATTTTTTTTCAAGTTCGTCCTAGGTCTTTGGTGTCTTCAGCAAAGTTGTAGCTTATTGTTTTGAGTGAAACGTCAAAACAAAGGTTTTACTTCGCATATTTTTAACATATTTTAGTATATTGCATAGAACATTGTGTCTCACCCGATTTATTTTTCTTATTAAAAACGTTTTTTGTGAAAACTTACTTACGAATTGTAGAACACCTTTAAATGTTTTTATTTTTAATTACATTTTTCAATTACATCAATTGAATTGTTTTAAAAATGTAATAATTTAAAATTTTCTGTACAGGGTACGTGATACATTCATTTCATCACAATTCAGATTTCAGATTCCGATTCAGATTTCAGATTCCGATTCAGATTATTCGAGCTGTCAAAATAAAAATTGATTTGAAATATTGAAAAAAAAACCGTTAAAAAGACATTTTCAATGAAAATATGAAATATTTATTAAATAAAATAGATGAAAATATTATGAAAATGAACACGCACTCAAAACTATGGATTTGCTGCGGCAGCTAATTCCTTACTTTTTTCAAGAGGATTTTAGTGATATAATTTTTTTTTTGATTTTCCGGGAAATTTGTGGAAATTTTTTTGATTTTTGTTGAAAAACCGGTATTTTAAACCAAAAGTTGTTCGGCAACTCTATTTTTTTATATGAAAATCAAAAATTCTAATGATGAGGCTACCTCCGCGCATGAAAATAAGATATAGTTTCAGAAGAAACTATGGGTCTACGATGGCCCGGAAAGGCTGTAGCGACGTTTTCCTTTACTTCCATTTTTAGATGTGAACTAATATAAAAGTATTATAAAAAGTGCTTATATGGTTTTATTTAATTTTATATTAATGGAACCAACCAATTAGAATTGAACTGAATTTAAAAAAATATTAAATAAATTGAAATTAGAAAAATAAATAAAAGTAAAAAAAACTCATAAAAATTAGATAAATTAGAATACTATTAGCATCATCTTATCTACACAATTGAATTTAAAATTAAATAAATAAACAAAATATACATTTTGTACAAGAAATCAACAATCACGCACAGATTTAACTTGATGTGTATGTTTTTTGAATATACTCAAATTTGTTTAATTTTTATTTTAAATCATCAAATCAGACACAGGTGTTCAAATTGACGATATAAACAGATAGTTTGAATGCAACGCTTGAATAAATATTAATCTAAATTACAATAAAATGAGAAAAAAGAGCAAAGGCAAGTTGTCTTCTTTTATTTGAAAACAAATTTAAATTAATTTAATTTAAAAAAAAACAAATATAAGTGACTCCTCTTATTTTGAGCATTGGTGAGACACAAACGACAATACACCAATAGTGTGAAACGTGAACTAAAAAAACTCGGCATCGGCATTTACATTCGTAGTTATTAGTTCCACAATTGGCCGCAAAACGCCACTTCCGTGAAAGCGTCACACCAATGTTTTGAGCCACCCATTTACATTTTAAGCGACCTCACTATTTTTCAGACCTCTCTTACTTTAGATAACCCTCATATTGTTCTATATTGCGTTACTTATCTCAAATCATTAATGGACAGTCTCCGATGACAAATTATGCAAATTACTATAATTTTTTTCTTGGAAACTCCTTCTTTTACATCATTCTACGAATATTGATTTAAAGCTCGTCTCAGAACTGAAATCAGGTTTGTGATGAGAATTTTTAAATCAGGTTTTACACACTTAATCAAATTTCATTCAATAGCTTTCCAAGTGGATTCACATTATGTCTCGTTTATGAGCAAAAAAATTCTTTTATTTATAAAGTTGAAAGAATGACGTAATAATAATCATACTTCTGGTTTTCAGTTATTTGCCAAAATAAGATAGAATTCATTCACAGTTCATTTATAGAATGGCAAGAAGAAGTCGATTAATCGTTAATTTCCTGCTACTAATCAGTGTAGTGAAGGCTGTTGAAATTGATGTAATGTTGAATTTCTATTTAAATTAAATTTAAAAAAAAATATATTTTAATATTAATATTCGATTAATTAATCGAACAGATCTGCCCTGAAGGTGTTCTGAAATACCCTGATGAATGTGAGGAGAAAAATGTTATTCCAATTAAATATCATCCCGGACAACCACATGATGAATATGTTCTTAATAGGTAAATATTTTTAAATTATGGCTATTCATATAAAATATTTTCAATTCATCTGAATAGGGTTTGTTGCAAACAAGTTTGTGGAGTACGAAATTATGAAATTAAAGCTAATGAATTTCCCTCAGCTGTATTAATTCTGGAAGAAACATCAATAGGTCCAAAAAAAATCGTGTATTCAAAATGTGGTGGAAGTTTAATCAGTGCCAATGTGGTTTTGACAACAGCTCACTGTGTAGAAATAATTGATAAAAGCAAGAGTTACATAGCAGCAGGCATGTTAAAAGCAAAACATGCTGAAGATGTTCTTTCAGACTCATATCAGAAGCGTTACATTGACAAAATAATAAAACATGAAGAATTTGTCTCAGATGCGCATCTCAACAATATTGCTTTGATTGTTCTTGAGAAACCATTTATATTAAATAGATATGTTGGAACCGCTTGTTTCATTTCTGGCGACATTGACGACGATAATTGTGTTGTAGCCGGGGGTGATAAGCCCGTAATTGAACATTTAAGGATAATTGAGAGAGATCACTGTGAGAAAATATTACGTCAGACAAAGCTTGGTTCAGATTTTGAATTACACAAGACATTTACATGTGCCATTGGTAAGCAAGGTAAAGATGCTTGTCTGGGAGATGGTGGCAAAGGGCTTTTGTGTCCTTTAAGAGGGAAAAATGACGAATATTCGTTAGTGGGCATGGTGAGTTGGGGCATCGATGATAAAAACAATTGTGATGAGAAGTCAGTACCTGGAGTTTATGTGGATGTTTATGAATATGATAAATGGATAGAACAAAAATTTAAAGAACATAATCTCAACAATGACGATACAGAGGACGATTATCCTCTAGAACGTTAATTTTAATTAAAATAACAACTAAGAATTACTTCTACTTCAATGATTTTTAATTTATTTAAAATAAAATTTTGACATCTCAATATGACAGTTTACACACACACACACACACATATAAGATTAACACAAATCGAAACGAATTGATACAGCTACCATATTACCCGTTTGTATGAATATAAAAAGAACTCTAACTGGTTTTGTTCTTTTTTTTAAAGATTAATTTTTTTTTTATCTGTCTTTCAATACAAATTTAAGCGTATTCACTTCGTTTTACCCATTTGATTATCAGACAAATTTTGACTGAAACAAAAAATGAGTAACAAAGACAGTAGCTTTTTACTTTACACGATTTTTTTTTGACCAACAAAAAGATTAAGTATCGTGCTGTCTCTTCAATTTCAATAATAATGATGATGATCATCATCATCATCATGCTTAAAAGGTATAAAAATGGACATTTTAAAAGTGTGCGTATGTTTCTCAACTCATATCAATAAATCGTATTTGGCTGGTAAATTATTAAAATAAGAAAAAAAAATATGAAGAAAACATAATAAAAAAAAGAAAGATAATAAAATAACATAAAAATAAAATAAAATAATGATAATAACAATAAATTTAAATTTAACCGTACACAAAAATATAAGAAAAGAACTTTGAAAATATATATAAATATATATTTATATAATATATTTATATGAAATGAAATTATACAGCTCAAATTTTTTTTTTATATTAATTTTTAAATTTAATTTACATTCGTGACCTGATTGACCAAAGTGTATGTCTAAATTTCTGGCTATTTATTATTTTTTTTTATGATGATGATGGTTTTTTTGGTATCATGTAACTAACTACTGACACCTTATGGATATGAAATGTTTTAGACATTTTTAATTTTTAAGTTATCATGAAACACGAATCACAGATAAAAATTATCATATGAAAGTGATATAATAGCTGGAGGTGCAAGCTACTGAAGTGAAATAAATATTGAATGTATACCACTTAGGTGTTGATTTGACATAGAATATTGAAAGATTTTGTCAAATATGAAGATTGGAGGTCAAATAAGCGATATACAGGGTGATTTTTATTCTTTCTGGTAATCTGTATAGCGTTTTAAGTCACTTATTGCACCCGTAAATCACGCCTGTCTGCTCTTCTTTGTTTTCTTTACACTTTTATGTTCTTTTTGACCCCTGATTGATCTTTTTGCACTTCATGTTACCCTTTTTTGCTCTTTTCTGCACTTTGCACTTTTATGCTCTTTATTGCACTTTTATGCCTTTATTGCACTCGGACAGAAAATTATTGGTAGACTATTCAGGAGCAACAAAGTGCGTTGAAGAGCATAAAAGAGCTAAAAAGTGCAAAAAAGAACAATCAGGGGTCAAAAAGAACATAAAAGTGTAAAAAAAGCAAAGAAGACCAACTAAAAAAAGTAACTTTTTTAAAAATTGCAGAAAAACGTAGAAATATCGGAAAACTCTGAAAAATCCTTATATATCACAGAATTTTCCCAAATGGTTAATTAAAAGAGGTCTTCAACATCATGTTACAGTATTTTCAATTCAGTTTTCATTTAATTCAACAAAAAACCACAATAAATAGAATGAAAAATATCTTGCAATAAATCATACAAAGACAACAACTCTCTATATTTCAATTGCTTTGAAGTGTCCTCCGTGATGTAATTCGATTCGTCGAGGTTATTAGTGTTAATATTTTTCTTTGTCACATTATTTTTTTTTTGTAAAACAGAATTTCCTCTTCATATCACTAGCAGTATTTTACAAAAACATGACCCTTTTAATAACTTTTTGTATTATATTAAGCCACACAATTGTCATCAAATTTAAAAACAGAACAAAACTGGATGCCAAATTAACGTTTACAGAGAAAAGAGAAGAGAAAAAAAAGAGAAATTTATATAAAATATATTGTTACGCTGCATTATCATAATAGTGTCAAGTGAGCATGAAAAATGCAATTTTTTTAAAAAATATTTTTATATAAAATGGTGAAGGGTCGATTTTAAAGTTATTATTTATATACCGAAAAATACCAAAATTTAACTTTTGGGAGTCTTCTTATTAGAATCAAATAAATGTAAGGTCACATTAATATAAAAATGAGTTGTAATGATGCAAAAATAATTTTAAGTCAATGGTTGTGTGAATCAAAACAAAAGGATGGTGATGGATATAAATTGATACTGTTTGACATTTATTAGGTAATAGTTTGATTGAAAAATGAAGTGTTAATCATTGGACTTGAATGATTTAGACACGTGGTTTGAAAAAAAAGGCAGATGCGAAACTGATTGACTGTCAATTTTAGGAGAGGGACCTCAAATGAACGAGGATATCACGATTTTTTGCATTTGAATCAATTTTTTTTAATCACATTTTCTCAAGGAACCAGTTTTCCAAAGAAATTTACAGGACAATTCATCGGAACCAAGTTAAATGTCATGTAACATCATAATTAATTCAGACACTTTAATTTGAATAATGATCCTGTAAAGGAGACTTAAAAGTGAAACTGGGACATCTTTTAATTCAACATAAAAATAATTTAAGTTTAAATGATCATGTCATGGCATAATCAAGACATGTCCTGATCGTTTCTCAAGATTAAATTTCATATTAAATTAAAAAAAAAGTATAAAAAAATGAAAGGGTTACAAACTCATGATTCTTAGATGTGATGATATCAAGTTAAGTTGTATATTAAATTAAATATTAACCAGAGAGTCATTAGTTTAAATTTTTAAATAATTATCCATTAAAAGGACCCTTTACCACTGTCTTTTTTCCATTTCATATAAAGTGTAAGTGTATGTAAAACCATGCAAAATGTGTCATTATGATTAAATGGAACAAATATTAAATAAATTGTTAACAAGACAAAAAAGGGTTAAAAACACATTTGTTATCACGCAATTCAATTTTTATGCATTAAAATTAAAAAAAAAACACTTTTTTAAAGATATGATTACATTAGTAACCAAATTTTGATTGATTGAATTAAAAACAGATGTTATAACCACAGAAGTTAAAATTTACTAACATTGGTACAGTTTTTGCAATCTAAATGGGTGAAGCGATGTAAAAATAGGTTTTTAAAGCGTTTTTTTGTTTAAATGCGATGACAGATATCGTTTTTCATCAAATTGAATGCAGTTGTAAGTGGATCCTCCTTTATCATGTTTATTTCATAAGTGCGAAGGTAATCATGTGGAAGTGAAATAATTTTTGGGTATGTGATATTCAGGGATGTGATATGTTTTTTTTTAAGTGAAGGGATCGATACCAATTTAGAGTAAATTTTAATTGAAATGAGCCTCACTCGCTAAATTACGTTTTAACTAGAACACAACCCTTTCATAAAGTGGAAGCAGTCAGGATCCATGCTGAGCCACAGGACACAACAGGAGAGCTATCAAGAGCAAGGTAATTAATTGCACAGTACAATGTGAGGGCTCAATCAATAAAAGCCTTAAAAGTTTCAAATGTCTTATCAGTCCAATTAAAATGAGCCTTGAATGTGAGGAGCACGGATCCGAATATGTTTAATATCCTTGAATCAAGGGCCCCAAGTTTCATTGAAAAATTTACCCTATAATCACAATCCCTTATCTCACATCCCTGTTTTTATTCCAATAATTTTCATACAAATTGCACAATTACATCAAATTTCAGTTACATTTATGAAAAAATATGATCTACATTTGATTATAAATAATAATAATTTTCCTATTAAAACACTTAATTTTACTACATTTTCATACCATATGGCACAAAAAAATTATGTAAAAGTGATAAAACATGTGCATTAAACTAATTTGTTCATTTGTTTTCCCATTTTTTCCTGTATCCACTTAATATATTTAGATGATCATCCTTTGAATCGTATTGAATTGAATTGAATTGAATTGAATCATAAAAGTGGACAAAACAAAAGAACTATTATAATTTATTGGTCATCGTGGTCACACTTGAACATTATTATATTGTCATATATTTCATTTGAAGTGACTCGATTTTTATCACTTATTGTATAAAAATACAATTTTTTTTTCATTGTATCGCGTACTCTTAGCAGAATCAGCGTGAATTTTTAATGTACATTTATTGTGAAATTATAAAAATTAGAAAATTTATTGCATATTTGGGGTAAATAATTTACGTATTTTAGGATAATAATTCATGTAAAGGTCAAACATAGGAACAAAGTAAAATAAAAATTAGATGAAATGCGGGTAAGTTTATGTTAAAATGTGAAGTAGATGCAAATGTTGTGAAGTGGAGTGTTATGGTAAATATTTATGATACAATTCAACACCTGTTCAAGTTTGTACTGTACAAAGTTTAGATGATCAAAAAAAAATGTAAGATGAGAATAAAGAAAAAATGTAAAAGGATTTGCATTAATTCCTCTTTCAATAAAATGAACAAAAGATTTTTTTTTCGTATTTGCAAGTTTCTTCAATTTTTTTTATGATTAATTTGAAATTTATTCCATTTCTTCGGTATTGTAAGTTGTACTTATTTATCCTTTTCTCGATCATGATTTCATCACTTTAAGAAAAATTCTTACCAAATGTTTTCAGATCTCATCAAATTCATGAACTTTACTTAGAATAGCAATAAGACTCGTAGAGACAGTTTTTCTTTCATTGTGTATGAATTGATGCATCATAATAAGTTGTATGAAAATAAAAAAATAATACAAAAGGGTCAATCTTAATGTATAATGAAAAAAAACACATAATTTACCTAACTAAAAAGGACAGAGCGTCCCTCTTCATATTCGATAGTTGTAAAATAGTAGCGTATCCCATCGTGTTTCTTGTTTACCTGTCATTTTTTATAGATGTGTTATATAAAATAATATGCTTATATGTTAAAAGTGAACACCTGTGGAAATAGTATTTGAGTAAAGGGAGACATTTTACTTGTTAAAAATCGTAAGGGATTCAGTGTGATGATTACTGTGATGTCCTTCTTTGTTTGTCTTCTTCAATGTTGTTTAAAGGTGGTGATTTTATGATTTTTAATCAACTTTAAATTTCATATTTCATGAGGTTTGGTATCAAGTTATCCCAAATTCAGAATTGAAATCTATTTAAAATTCAATATCTGTTTAATGGTTTATTAATATACCCTGTAAAAAATAAATTTGAAAAGAAGCATATGAACATATACTCAAACAGCAAATGTATGTATGCTAAATGAGCTAATGTTTTCTTTGCTCATCCGGCAAATGAATGTTTGCCAAATTGGCTACTCTTGAATAAATGGATAGTATACATTTTCTTTTTGAAATGTTATATATTGAGAAATATTTGTCGTAGAAAAAATTCTAAATATGTTTTGAAAACGACAGAAAAATATCTTTTAGAATCTTTTACAACATTTTAATATTTGTAAATTAAATTGAATTTTAGAACGAAAATTGTAAATTTTTCATACAAAAAATAACAAATTGATGCAAACCAAACAATTTTGTTGAACAACCATGTTTTGCTGATTCATACAGGTGCCTTGCATTACTCAAATATTGGGTACGCATTAAATTTTATTTATATTTTTATGAAAGTATGAAAAATTTACAAATATTAAAATATTGTATAAGATTCTAAAAGATATTTTTTTGTCGTTTCCAAAACATATTTAGAATTTTTTGTACGACAAATATTTCTCAAAATATAACATTTCAAAAGAAAATGTATACTATCCATTTATTCAAGAGTAGCCAATTTGGCAAACATTGATTTGCCGGATGAGCAATAGACATTAGCTCATTTGGCATACATACGTTTGCTTGTTCAGCGTACATACATTTGCTTGTACGGCATACGTACATTTGCTGTTTGAGTATACGTTTATATGCTTCTTTTCAAATTTATTATTTACAGGGTATCATAGAAATATCATAGAACGTTAAATCTCCCCTGCCGAGAGAAAATCTAATTTCAAGACATCACATAAACAGAAATGAAACATAAACCTGCAAATGATCTTTAAACATATGAAAATAAGAATTATTTCTAGCGTATTAACATACATCAGTCACATGTTTCCATAATTTTACATATAAACAAAGAAGAAAAAAAATTGACTGTAAAAGATTTCATTTTCATACCAAATTAGGTAAAAATATAATTTTTACATTGCTGGTGCATGTATGACACATATCATAATAAAAATAACATTAAAGCGTGGTGTGTCAAGGAATGTCCCTAGAATGACATTCCTCCTCTCTCTTTCATTTGAGACATGCATCAGAATTATAAAACAGATTTTCTTCTTAAATTATTATTTAAATTCACTTTTAAAAGAAGAAGTAGCAGATTTCATTTAAAATAATTTTTCAAAAAAAAAATTAAACCATAAGAATGTGGCTTGTGCGTGTGTTTGTTTACTTCACACTCGATATCTATTTCATTTAAAATCTTTAAAAAAAAACTGAAAATTTTAATCTTGACAACAACACATTTGTTCATCATATCTTCCTCCTGTTTATGTGTAATTACATTAAATAACAACAATACTAATAATAATTTTAATGATACATGGCCATATGGTGCATCTAATGCCAGATTTGAACTTGCTTTTAAAGATTTTTCACTTTAAGAAATTATCAATATTCTCAAATTACCAGTTCAACGATATGTTTATTTTGGAAGATCACGTTTGACGTTTGATAAGATGAAAAAGAAGTTGTCTTAATGTCTGTCAAAATTAGATCACATTTTCAATAAATTTGTTACTCAAATAAGTGATGTCATTTAATTACAAACAGAAATTTAAAGTAAAATAAATAATATCATAAAACGTGATCTATTCTATTTTGGTCGTGTGTCAAAAGTAATTATGGCATGCATTTGATTACAAAATATTGCATAAATTTCCATTAAAAATAACAAAATAAGAAAATTTTCATGTTTTGTTTTGTTTTGAATCATCCACACGTTTTGTACTAATAATTTACTATCACATTTATTTAATATAGTAAATAATTTCATATAATTAAAATTACACATCAAGTTAAGAATATTTGAAAGATAATTCTCTGAAGTACGTTTACCCTACATTTCTCGGTTAATTTACAAATGTTTAAATAAAATACTTTATTTATAGAAAGTTTGTAGTGGATTTTTAATTGTTCATTTTTTTGTATGATATTTCATTTAACATGTTACTTGATTTGAAATTTATTATGTGTCTTGATGACACACTGCTATGGGAAAAACCACCGTATAGTTGTGTAAGTGTGTGTGTTTTTTTTTTTTTTAAAAAGAAAATGTTCGAGAGAAATGTTTCGCGCGCAAATTTATTTTCTTTTATTGTATGAAATTTATTTTAAAGGGTTTCCAAGTAAAAGGAATAAAATTTCATTGAAATTGGGCGAAATCTAAAGTAAGAATGGACTTATCATTGATGAAGAAATTCTGTACACTTGCAATATCGTAAATAGTCTCCAGAGTTGATCAAACAAGATTATGCTCGGCTAGAACTGGAACTAATGAACTCGGTACCTTGAAGGTTTGTGCGAATGAAACCGAGGTTTATCTCTTCATGATGGACATGAAGTGCATTGATGCTTTTCACTGCCTGCCTCATCTGTATGAAATGTGTCTGTAAACGACTGAGTTCAACAAAAAAAAAATTATTTAACCCCAATGAGTAGTGAATGAGTCAAATATGGCGCTTGAATACTTCCAAACAAAATTCTACACACAATCCACAAATTGTTGTGGCAAGGTGCAGACATTGCATAAAGTTCTTTAGTTATATTGGCCGAACTTTTCGAAGGAGCACTTGAATCTTAGCATATGGAACTCCAATTTACGAGGACGCATTTGATCCCAAAGAACAACAGCATAAATACGATTCATATTATCTTTTTGAATGCTTGGTGCTCATCCGATCTACAAATTTCCACAATCAATAGGACAAAGAAGGAAAAAACCACGTTTTCGACTTGAAACAAAATCCAACAATTCACTAACTTCAACCTCATCAAATCAAACAGAAAACTATGACTATTTTAAAAGAAATGTATATTCTGCCGTGTCTGATTGTCCTTTTTCAAAAATATAACATTAAAAATATTATAATATTACTTTGTATCTGAAGATTAATAAATCGACTATTGCCACAATTTCGTTTACAAGTTGGCACAGAGTGGACGCGTCATTCGAAAACACTCAAAACCAATACTCTTTTATTTTTAATTAAGATGCCGGCCTTTTGCTCTTATTTCAGTCGGAGCAAAAATTGATACGGATAACACCTTTGTTCGAGAATTTCAAAAATGGACCATAAAAGTCATAGAAAAAACATTGTTCAGAATTCCGTTTAACTTTATTAAATTTTTCCTATATTTATTCACCATTTTCAGAATTTGATTTCAATTTAGTTGACGATTAGAGTGCAATTTAAAAGTTGCACAACATTCAATTCAGTATTCATGGAGATTTGGAAAATCGGTTGATTATCGCCACCTTTAAATTGAAATCCTCGAAACAAAATAAAAATAAGTAAAACATTTCAATTAATCTTTTTACTTACAACAATTTATTTATATAAAGACTCTGTGACTCTAATCTTTGATGTGCTCGAGTGTGATTAATGGTAAATTGCAGATCTGGGAGTTTCCATAGAAAATGAAAACATAACTAAAAATACATTTTATCAGATGTTGTAAGAAGAATTAAAAAGACAACCAGCAATTATCATTGAATGAACAAACAAACATTGTATAATTTTACTTATCTGCCTTATTTTAATTTTTCATTTGCATTATAAAAATTATTTTAATTCACTCATATCTCACATAAATTATATGAAAATGTATAAATATTTATATTTATCCATGGTGTGTGACATTAAAACACGTGCATATAAAATGTTTAAATATTTTGGCACGAGATCAACAATTTTTGTGCATATTTTATTACAAATGTTTTATTTTTCCTGATGTTTTTTTATCTTACTTTTAACTTCACTTATGTTTCTTTTGAGTTGATATTTGTTTATTTTTTTTTATGTTTATTATCATTCATAAATAGAATTTTTTATTATTTTTATTCGTTATTGTTTTAAAAAAATAAATAAAAAAAATGCTTTTAACTAACATGAGTTGCGTAAATTAAATATGTGATTGCATTTATTTCATTGTGCTTAAAAAGTGTTAAAATGTTATTAAATTTTAAATTAAAATGTCTCTTAGGTAACTAAACGCTCAGGCGTTACTCGAAAAATTCATCTAATAAAAAAAATCATAATAAAAAAGGTAATAACGCTTAAAAAGCCAAGTATTTTTATTTTATTTTTGCATCCATAAAGCTTTTATGCAAAATAAAATTAAAAAACATAAAAAAATTCGCTACAATAATAGATTTTTTTTGCATTTAAGAGTTTAATTGTCAATTGTAGACCTTTTTGTCTTGCTCAATGATAATAATGACACAAAATGATGCCACCCTTCGAACATTAACGTGCAAATTTATTAAAAAGTTAAAATAAAAACAATTCAAAGTCTCATAAAATTTACTTTTTATTACACATATAAGGGTCGTCTGCGATATTACTTTTTGCATGTTATTTTTAAATTAAAAAATTTAATTTGCACCCCAGACCATTCCATTCCATTCTATTCAATGTTTCATGTAACACAAAAAAAAAGTACAATATAAAAAAAAACTTTCTTTTCGTCCTTAAAATTTCACGTTCGTAATAGAAATGCAAAATAAAAATGTATTTTAAAAAAATATTTTTTTTTCTGTCATTAACAGCATGAAACCTTTCATTGATTCATTTATTTAATTTTTTTTTATTTAACAAACAAAACAAAAAGTACAAGGAATAATGTAAACATGTGGTTAAAACATTTCATTATCAGTATTTGCCAATTTTTTATTTTGCTTCAATTCATGGATGTCAGTCATTGTAGATAAAAAAAATATCATTTTAATAAAATAATAATCAAAATGATAAATTATGTAATGAAAGAACAATCAATGATCAGTTTTATTAATAATATGATAAATATAAAAAATGTTGCAAATGATACAAAAAAAAAATGAAAATAAAACAATGCATTTTTTTTATATTTAACCCGAGATTATTGTTGATGTTTAATGATCCGGAGTTAAAAATGTGGTGGTAATGTGCTAAATATGGAATACGACTCTCAATTAAAAACAAATGTTTATATTTTTTTATATTCATTGTCATCAGTTACAGTCAATGCAACTTGCATTGTGTTGCAATGATAAAAAACTTTGATTAATAAGATTTTTAAAGGCAATGAAAAAAAAACCACAGAAGTGTTCTGCGTTGAAAAAGAAAAATATCTTTTATTCTGGTTGAATGCGCGAATGTTGGGAATTGAGTCGCTTAAAGCAACAGATAAAAGATGTTTAAAAGAAAATTAGGAAAAAATGTATCTGATTAATAGGTTCGCAGTGTGAAGTCGATGAAATTTCACTTTACCAAGCTTGGGTAAAAATATCTGGCGGCATTCTTAGATTTTTTCGGATAGCTGAAAGAAAACCAGAGTCATTCGTATTGGTTCGTATTTGATTCAATGTTTGCTGTTTGGTCATAATTATTTTTTATTATTTATTTATTCAGTGGCAACAGGTCGGCAAGCCTCCAGCATAAAAAACCCATCTTTCCGACAAAAATCATTACAATAAAATCTTAAAAAACTAAATAAAAGCGCCTCCTGCTCCTCCAATTTCGTAGCGACTTTGACAAAGCGTAGTGGGCATCAATCGTGTAGATGTACCAATGGTGACCCAATTGTCAAGTCATGAAACTAAACGATAAAAAAAAAACAAACAAAAACACACCAGCGGCGGGCCAATTCAAGTTTAAAAATTTTATAACTTACCTGCAAAGAGGTGACTAAGTCACCGTGTTGAACCATTTCACGACCATTCCCTTGATCTGATCCCTACTAACGCCGAACTCAAAGTAGTCCTCATTCGTCTTTATTATGCTCAAACCATAGAATCGTGATATATCGTTCAGTGAGTTCAAATCTACCGTAATCAGTCCTTCTAAATGGGATCACAAAATTCTCGACATAACGTGTGGCATCTCGATTTTGCTTCAGTACAAAAAGGTTGCGGGTAAAGGAACTGTCCGTGCTTCCGGTCAAGATGTCGTGGGCTATCATACAACACGTTAGGTAGTACTTTTATAGACCACTTAATTCGATTTCATATCAAACTTACACCATTAGGCCATTTAAACACCTGAATTAACTAAATCACTACAATTTAGTTGCCCAGACACATCTGATCAAGATTTAATCAAACACATGTACCCATAATAATAATATATGATTTACAAACACGGACATCATCATAAATACCCATTATTATTTTTTTCATTTTCATTACAATAATTTCTTTAGTTTTTCAATTCAATACAAAAGGACTTTTAATATTAGTCGGTGTACTTCCACTTCTAAAAACATTGACCTAGGTAATGTCTGTTTGATGTTGGAAAAACTTTTATTATAATTTCTTTTGAAAAAAAATTCAGTAAAAGGATAAAAATAAAAAACGAACTCACTAATGAAATAATTCATAAATAAAAACCATTAAAAGGTTAATGCATTATAATATTTTGAATGGAAAATGTCAGGATGAATGCATGTCTAAATATGTTTAATATGTGAATTTAATAAATGAGTTGTATCACAACAAAGGAAATGATTTGTATTGAAATTCATAATAAATAATAAAAAATATCATGTTCTTAAATCAGTGCATAGGCATTTAATGTTCTCCTTTTTTTCTGTGTAGATTGAGTGAAAATAATAAATGAAATACAAAAAATCATGTATAAGAGGGTTGAAATTGAAATAAAATACAAAATTAATGAACTTTTTTTTCCTCATTTTCAAAAAAGCACGTACAAAAGTTCAACAACCATAAATAACGTTAAAAATCAATGTCACAAAGTATTGCTTTTTTATTCAAAATGTCATTGAAAATAAGTCAAATAAAAGTTTATCAAGTATTTTTATGCTTCTCAGAGCACATAAACCACAAATTGTTAAAAAATTATATGAAATTTCAAATTATGAAGGTAAAATATTTTAAAGTTCAATATTTTCACCTTAAACTGGGAGGTTTTTCACTTGATTAAATTCAATAGGTTTGGGAAATCTTATTTTCAATTTTTTAACATAACTTTTGAAAGTTATAATATTTTTTTAAACATTTTCAAGGAATGTCGTTTGAATTTCATTCTTCACCGGAATAAGGGTGAGTAAAATCATCATTAAATCATGCTTATGATGACGCGACGCAAAGGAATTTTTCTATAAATAATCACAATCATAATAATAATAGAAAATAATTTTACTTTTTCCTTACTTTTATTTGACATGACAAAATAAAATAAAACATATAACGAGTGGTAGCAAAACAAAACAAAAAATCATTTATCACGCAAACAAATGATGTGTGTCCTGAAACGACATTCTTTTTGGTCTGGCTTTTATACTGTTAAATGTTTAAATAAATGGTAATGTGATTGTTTTTTCACTTTCATCAGACGATGTTGGAAGGAAAAAAATAGGTGTTGGAAAAAGTTTCGGTTGACTAATGGATTGGGTGTTACCATTTCTGGATTTTTTGCATTCCTTTAATAATGATTTTAAAAAGGAGCAGTCATTAAAGTGTGTTTTCTTGGGATAAGGAAATTTTCAAGTAAATACTGTATTTTTTTTTATAATTTACTGCTAACTTTTAACTTGACGACATCTTGATAGTTAAATTAAAAGCAATTAAATTTTAGTGCATCTCTAATTTATTTTAAACATTTAAACGAATCATTTAACTACCAGTAATTTATGTCATCATTTCAATTTTTTATGATGTTGTCTACAGTTAAACTGGTTGTGGAGTTTTATGGATTGATTTTCGTTTCAGCTATGACATGAAATTATGATGAGAAATTACGATATGATCAAGACGGTCGTCGATGTGGTGGGCGACCTAATGCATGGTAGATCAATAACGTAAATTCGGATCTGAGGATGTTAAGAGTGCAAAACTGGCAACAGGTGGCACAAGATAGAGAGTACTGGCAAAAGATTCTTCAACAGGCTTTGACTGACAGCTAATTCAGTTAGTAAGTAAGTATTACATAAAATTTAGCAGGTCTTTAGGTTCACATAGCCAATAATTGATCTTCACCTGTTTTTGTTTGTTCAAAATATTCAACTAACTTTTATTACCCATATTATTAGGAAACAAAAAATCAAAAAATATTACAATGATCAAAAAATTAAGATAATTGTAACTACTTTAATTTTTTTTTTGTGACTTTAATATTAATATTTTTTTTGCATAACACAACAAAATGCATGTGTACTAACGCCAATCATCTTAAAAAAAATCAAATTGCCAGACTTTTATGACAGAGACCAATTACACACCTGAGTGATTTAGGTAAAACAATTTAAGGCTTTTTCATATTATTTTTATTTTAAGACTCATTATTGATTGTGAACTTGTTTGAAAAATTACTTCATATCTAATAAATTAGATACCTACTTAAACATATCTTACTCTTATTGGTCTACAAATATTTATTATTATTACTAAATTCATATGATTATTTCATTTAAACAAAAAAAAAATAAACTTAAGGCTGTAGGTGAGAGAAATTATATTATTATCATTATAATTTTGTTATTACAAATGTTACGCAACAACACAATTCGCAAAATTACTTAACAATAATTTGAACTATTATCATCGTAAATGATCCTGTGCCACAGTAGCAAGACACACCAATTCATATATCAAGTGATAATTGATTTTGACATATTGGTCGTGTTGTGTTTTTTTTTATATTTTATTTCATTTCATTTTATTATTTTTTATTTTAATAACAACCATAAATTATTATAACGGTTAATAATGCATTTAATAAAATTTAATAGAAACAAGCGAAGAAATTACAAGTCAAATAGAGCTTTAAGGCGTTATACATTGATATTGTTTTGAATTATCTACTGAAAAAAATATTAAATGTAAAATGAATCAGAATATTGAAAGATCTCTAATTGATGGATTATTATTCTTCATGAAAGATAATACCTTTCAACAATACAAATAAATACTGAAAACCAGTATTTTTCAGAGACTTCTTTTGAAAAAAAATCATAAATAAAAAAAAACGATTAACCTTAACAAAAAAAAATTATTTATATATCAATTTCGATCCATATAATAATAATAATAATCATCATAAGAACCAAGACAAGAAGCAATCAAAATGCATTGAAAGCAAAAAAAAATATGATCATTACATAGATTTATGTACCTGGTGCATGCTCACGCATTGCTTATTTACATTTAATTCGTTATGTATAACATTAAAAAGTGCTACTTGTATTAACATTAGCCTTCATATTCTTATTATGATGATGCACTTTTGTATTTATTTTTTCTCTTTTTTGTATACACCTTTAAAATGAAAAAAAAATGAAAATAAAAATAAACGAAAATACAAAAAAAAATTAACGTACAAGCAGAAGAAGGAAAAGAAAGAAAGAATATGAGCAAAAAAAATGAGTATTGAATTTATTGATACGCGTGCATCGAATTCATGACAATTACTGGTTTTTTTACTATACGAATGTGTTTACTGTTTAATCATGTTGAAGTCCAAGAAGTTTTATTGTAACATTTATTGCACTGAAACATAAATCGTGGATATTGTTTGTGCTCAAGTTCATCATCTGGTTCAAGATTTAATGTTTATTTTGATTTTTTTCTGTTATGGGTGTTGTTTATTTTAGTTTTTAACATTAAAATTAAATTGAGAGAGTGGCATTGATCGAACACGTTCAATGTTAGAACATCAGAGTTGAATCAAAATTCTGGTTGACGCTTCAAAGAGATCTGATCAGATTTTATGGATTTGTGACCATTATTTTTGCATCTGAAAACGACGCAATTAACGGGGCCGAAAATAAGTTTATTTTTACAAATAAGACTAAGTGTGCCATCTACAAAACGTTAATACGGCCAGTCGCATTATACGGTTCCGAAACCCTCCACCAAGAGCGATGAACATCGGCTACTGTCATTCAAACGAAAGGTCCTACGTACTATCTTTGGTGCCATACGTGAAGGTAACAGATGGAGAAGAAGGTATAACTTCGAGCTAGAGCGGTTGTATGCGGAACCAAACATAGTTGCAACTGTAAAAGTCAACAGACTTCGATGGGCAGGTTATTTGGCACGAATGGACACCGATCGAGCTGCAGCTAAGTAATTCTGAAACGAAATTGTCACATTCACAGGTATTAATTTCAAATTTTATAGCCAGAAAACGAGAAACTGACAAGTTATGTGACAACTCCACAAATCGAGTTCATGGACCCGTTGAGTACCTTAAAACGTTTAATTTCAGAAGCAAAAATCGAATGACTACCTTTTAACTTCATATCAGAACAGATTTGTAGGGCGGCTATTAAGCCTGCACTCAGCCCATCAGTCGGGCCCATTATGCATACCCGTTATCATCATTCGAGAGTCTTAGCTTTTATCCTGTCATCCCAAGCAGTCACCACCTTTATCTAGACTTTAACTCAAATTGCCAAACATGCTAACCACTGCAGTTCCCAAACTTCAAATAATCTTCCTATTCAGATTTAACGTAATCATGAAATCACCTAATCTCATTTTATAATTTCTCATATCCCTTATATACCTTACTGGACCCATCCATATTTTGTTCATCACAATTTAATACGGTTAACAATATTGAACACATTTATATAACGTTAAAAATTGAACACCTGTGGACTATTTTTTTCTCTTCTTGTTTTCTTATTCTTTTATATTCAGTTTTTTTCCTTCTTTCATATAATTTTTTATTATTTTTTATGTATATTTTATACATAAACACTTTACTACTCACTTTTATTTACAATGTGTAAGGAGAGTGCAATGACTGTTATTTTTTTTGTACTCTCTTACTTTTTTTTTAGTAGTAAACCAAAAACTTTAACATTTATATTCTTAAAAGACCAATACGGTTAAATTCTGTTAAGATATTATTATTATTTTTATATTTATACATCGAGAAAACGAACATCATTGTATTTTTCAACAACATGCACCTTTAGACCTAAGGTCTGAAAGGTAAGTACTATGAAATGATGTGTGTGTCTGTGTATACGTAACCCTTCAAACGTATTTTACATTACAGTCTGTGATTTAACTGATGGCAATAAAGGCATATAATATGTAAATCTTGTATATTTTTTTTCGCTGATTGCCTTGTTGCACTACAGAGAGTTTATAAGACGACGACGATGATGATGATGATGGTGTAAAACGGATTTATATTTAATCGTTTATTCTTATTCTTATATTTTTATTTTACTTTTACAACTAACAGTCATGATGTTCAATTGTAGTAAAATAATTTACAAATGAGAAGAAAACGTAAATAAGAAGGAAAAGTTGGTGTGTCGTTGTATGGGATGCATGTGTTTCAGTTTAAAATGAAATAAAATAATAATAATAAAAAAAAACAGAGGTGATAGATGCGTTAATTGTGTATTCAATTCATTCGAAGTTTTTTTACAGTTACAACAATTTTTTTCTTTTCTTCTTCTTCTTTATATTTTAATTTTACTATTTTTTTTTATTTTAGTTCATGCATACGATTAAAATGTGCGTATTATAAGTGTATTTATTGCTTTTGATTTGATTTTGTATGCGATATTAAATTGCTATTAATTCTAAGTAAATAAATATAGGAAACGGTTGGATATCTAATATTGTTAGCATTTAGAAGAAAAAAAAACTTAATACATTTAAGTACAATTTATAACAATTAATATAAAATAATTTCTTGAGGGATTACAGCTGCATTACATTTAAAAAAGGATGTTATAAAGTGCCTTTTTCTAGTTTCTTGAACTCTTTTCAATAAAGTTAAACGCCTTTCCTCTCATTGTAATCTTCAATGCCTACTTTGTTACAATATTGTTAAAATTGTAACGAGACAAGAAAAGTATATTTAATGTGACTCGATTAAATCTAATCACCGTAATATTTTACTAACATGAATCACATGCCTTATCCGGGTCGTATATTGACTGACACTAAGAAAAATGTTGTCAAAGGTGACAATTTTTTATCAACACACGCCCCATTACTTTTCTTTTACTCTCTCTCGTAACCTCAACAATAAATTTATGTGTCTTGCTTGAATTTTTTCATTTCTCCGGAACTAAGAATGTAAAACAAAGTTGTAAAAATCGGAAAACTCATTAAATTAATTAATTTTACAGCCTAATAAAGACCGAAATGATATTGTGGTGTGTGGTTCACTTTATTTTTTTTTGAGTACAAATGTTTTGAATTGTTTTTAAATTAAGATGACATTTTGTATCCGAGAACTGTGATTTAAGAATTGTGTCATTTTTGTGTAACATCTAATTAATTTGCTGATAAATTAGAATTAGTAGTGTAAGTTCCCCTTCTTTACTTTTCGGAACCGATTCGGAACAAGTCTTTTAAACAAAAGTACGCTTATCGCATTTCAAAGCGTGTTTAACTTACTTATGTTTTTCTTTGATGTTTATTTAATTGTAAATTTATTTTAAACTTAAAAATCTTATTAGAAAACATATTTTTAGATTTTTAATTAGACAAAATTCCTTTATGACATTCAACTGTCTGGGCGTATCCTTAATTTAAATTATGTGGGTGATCGAATTTTTGATTTATTTTATTAATATTTTATTTTTTCTCGTCAAAACTAAATTAAATTTATTTTTTTCAGTCTCTTATGATTGTGAATGAATATCAAGGAGATTACAGGCAATTGAATAATGAAGCAATTTTTACTCGATTGGAATGAAGAAACGAATTGCAAAAAATAAGCCATATTGCGTGGAATCAAGCTGGGTGAGTACTCCACCATCCATAAAAGTAAAGGTGTCTGCCCTGCTTAGCTTTCCGAGAAGGTCTGGTCACTTTGCTGAACTGAACCTGGACTAATGGACTTCTTTCCTTAGTTGTTTCTCTAGATTTGGATCCTTCATCAGATATGATGATCATGGGTATGCACAATGGATTCGTCTGTAGGTCAGAGTGCTGGTTCCCTTCTGTGGAGACCGCCGTAGAAATCTGATCTGATACCGTGAGAGCTTCCGAAGTAATGAGATATAGTTCTTCCATTGATGCTTCAAATTTTCTTAAAAAAAAGTTTTTTGATGATATGATCAAGATTTCGAGATAAATCACCACAATCGCAAGATTATGTCACAATGTCAATATATAAACTTTGAATCGTCACTCTCAACGTCACCTTATTAATCATAACGAAATTCACAAGATAAAGAATCGTAATCTTCATCATAATAAAAAGTGTCATGACGCCTTTTAGCATAATTTTTTATCTCTCATTTCATATCATGTTCAAAATTTTTTACACAAATCATCCAAAATAATTAAATTTGACAGATAATTTACCAAAGTATTATTTTACTTAAAAACCTTCAAAAATCAAATTTTAAAATTTATTTTTGACATGACAAGAATCAATACTAATAATAATAAGAACCTAATCATGACCATTAATCATCAAATTGATTTGTTTGTTAGATAACAATTTTTTTTCTTTTTCTTTACATTTTTTAATATTAAATGTTTTGTTAAACAAATAAAGGACTGAAAAAAAAGGATTTATTTTGTTAAAGTTTTCAACAAAAATATTCGTTTATTTATTTTTTTTTATTATAGCTTTTCAAAAATTGAGATAAGCTCTGAAGAAGGTACAAATGTCAACATAATGATGATTTATGATCTTTTACTCTAAAATTTTAAAGATAAATATTTTTAATGATCTTCCTCAGATTGAATTTGTTTATCATAATTTTAAAAGTGCTGATAAAATGTAACAATAAACTTAAAATTTAAATTAAATATAAAAAAAACCTGTTTAAAATGTTCTCAAATTTCTTTTTTTTTTTGCTGATCAAGAAGTAATTGAAACTCGTTTGCACGCTTTCTAAAAAATGATGATATGAACATTTGTTTACACAACTTACACTTCAGATTTATAAACAACCACATGTGTGTACATTTATTGTAAATAAATAAAAAAATGAATTTTACGCACGATATGATGATTATAATTTTGTTATTGAAATCTTATTGAAAATGAAAAAAAAATCTTTAAAGAGAAAAAAATCAGTTCAAAATGTGTGTTTTTTTTTTAAATTTAAATATTAGGATTGCAAACAAATGTGTTTTTTTTAAGTTTAAATTTAATTTCATTTCAATAAATGTAAGTATTAAACCAACACATCATGCAGCAATATCGTGCGTGTTAAAGAACGAGAATGAAAGAATAAAAAAATGAAAGTTTGCTTACCTAAAAACTGAGGTTAGAACGAGATAAAACAACAACAAACTTTACAACTAATCGTTCAATGCCTTTTTTCTGTGTTTCTGTTCCTTTTCAAGATCTTGTTTTTTTATGGGTTTTATGTTACATATCGTAAAACTTATAGTAAAAAAAAATACTATAACGTAAAAATTGTAAAACGAGATTTCATGTCATTTTACTACAAAATCAACAAATATATACGTTAAATGTAATTTTAATACAAAAAATATAAATAATATGAAGAAGAAGAAAGAATATAAGGAAAAAATAAATAAATATAAGATGAAGAAGAAAAAAGGGATAATAATGCGCAGATGGTCTGTTGTTGGTTTTGATTTTTTTTTTCTTTTTATATTTAACATTGTAACATATCTAAGAAGAATATAAAATGGAAGTATTTTTTTTATGACAAGTTTTGAATATACGATGCATTATTATTAGGAGAAGAAAAAAAATTATAACGAAAAGTAACTTGACCTGACACTGTATAACAGAGTTGCAGGTTTATTTAGGATTCTTATAATAATAATAATATAATGTGTTGTTTTCACTTCCAAAATTTGAACAAGTGTGCTTTTATTATGTATTATGGTAAGTTTTTAAAGGTCTTTTTATCTTTGACTAGGGTGTCTATGAAATGTCAGATACTTGAAAGGTATAAACGACTTATAAGCATGAGATATAAATTCTATGCTTCCTTTGGCCAATCAATTGATTTCTGAAATCGTTTAATGGGACTTGTAATTTAGTCGACTTAGGCCTAGGCTTTGATTCGACCTTAAATGTGTGGCCTGTGCGTATTATTTGTCCAATGTGAATCGTGTGTGATCTTAAAAAATGGGAAATTCTAACCACTGGGCGGTTTAGAAAAGTGCATTTCGATGGGACTCGTTTCATTGAGAATAATTAAGTTTAATTTTAATAATTATACTGCCATTTTGAAAATAACGGTCATTTTTAAAATAACGGCCATTTTGAAAATTTTCCGCCATTTTGAAAATTTTCCGCCATTTTGAAAATTTTCCGCCATTTTGAAAAACTTTCGCCATTTTGAAAATTAAAAAAAAAATATTTGAAAAAATCGGACATTTTGGGCTTTTGACCATTTTCAGGCTCTGGAGCCTAATTCTTGAGCCCAACTTCTGAGCCTAATTTCAGAGCCATTAAGTTAAAATTAATTTTAGTAAGCTTCTTCACCCAACAAAACAAATTATAAATATTTTTAAAATTTTAACCGTTTTTAACGGTTTTTCAGGCTCTGGAGCCCAATCTCAAAACTAATGAGTTTAAAATCATCCTTAAGACCTCCTCTGTCTAATAAAAAAAACCTGACCTCGCTCCGATGGACCATTCCGGAGTTATGGATAGCGATCAGTGGTCAGACTTACAGACCTACAGACTTACGGAGTGACGGAGTGTCGGAGTGACGGAGTGACGGCGGACAAACCGTCTGTAATAGTGCATTTTTTCTTACGAAATGCACTAAAAAGAGTAAAAGTCTCTTATAAAAGTGATGATTAGTGGTCTTACTTTACTAACTTGCTTAGCTGGCCCTACAACCATATCTTAGTCTTGGCCTGGTGAAGAATTTACATCCAGATACCGCTGTTCTGTGCTTTCACTTTCAAATTTGTTACTCGTAAGGTTTTAAGATCTTCTCCGAAACCATCGACCCATATCGCTTTAAGTCGGTCTTATTAACGACCTCCACTTGTATCGTTTCTGAAAAATATCCCTGGGGTACGGCGATGATTTTTGAACTAAATCTGATATAAGCAAAACCACCAAAGCTCTATTTGTTCATTTCATCACAGATTTTCAATTTAATGGACACCCTACTTTTTTTGCTTTACATTATAAATGCATCAACATCGTAGTAAAAATCTTTTTTTTACATTTCATTTCAATATGATAATCAAAATTTATTATTTTTTTGTGTGAAATTTGATCTAGAGATAAATTTTTTTTTGAAAAATATCCCAAATTTAACCCATATACACATTACACACATATAATATTTATATTGACATGA
The DNA here is from genome assembly GCA_900002565.1 of Culicoides sonorensis. NCBI lineage: Eukaryota > Metazoa > Arthropoda > Insecta > Diptera > Ceratopogonidae > Culicoides > Culicoides sonorensis. The sequence goes on along the minus strand of LN483626.1, from coordinate 288,038 downwards.
CATATTAGGATACGATAAAAAAAAGGAATAAATTTTTATAATAATAGTAATAAGGACCTGCTCTTTAATAGATCTTCTTTTGTGTAATTTAAACATACATGTTAACTGGATTAGGATAATCAATTTAGAGTGAAGGAAAAAAAATCTTATGCATTTTTTAAAAAAAAAATATATAAAATAAGTTTTATGGTTTCAAAGATATGAAATATGTGTGTAATATCCAAAGAATATGAACTGTATATGGAAAGTAGGTTGTAAAAAAATAAAAATGGATTTTTATTATTATTATTTCTCTACACAAAAGATCTTATTTCAATAGCATAGTAAATTTAACACACGACTTGTAACGTAAAAATATCGTTTCAAACGAGACAGAATGTCTGGCAAGTTACAAAGCATATTGAGTGTTAAAAAAAAATCATATTAATAATTTGTGATATGGGATGATGATTTGTGACTTTTTAACTGATTTAACTGTTTAAAGTTCATATTTGATCTGGATTTTTATTTAATTGAATTTTACATGAAATCAATTTTGAAAATGAAGATTTTTTAGAAGCACATTAAAAAGACAGATGTCTTACCTTATCTACATTTATATTGAAAATGAAATTATATATTTGAAGTCCCTTATAAACGTTAATAGAAATTTTTGAATGTAATAATCAACTAGAAAAAGAAAGTGGTCAACGATTCCAAACAATAAGCAGGATGTTTAAAATCCTGGCAAAAAAAAATGAAAAAAATAATAAGGTACGTCCCCTTAATCATAAAATTCAATCACGTAAAGGATGTTCATATTTAGCACCTCTACAACACCACAAATAACGGCAAAATTATTACCTCTAACAAGGGAAAGCAACATAAAAAAATTACATATAATTTCTATTTATTTTCACATTTCACCTTTTATTTAATAACAATGTCCAATGAATAAGAAAGCGTCCAATTCCAATTGAAATTGTTATTACATTACACTCGTAAGTAGGTAACGCCCTTTTTTGTCACTACTGGACTCTTACTGTGATTTCATTGCAAAATTATTTTATTTCCGTTGATAATGTGCAGGGAATGGACAAAATTTAATTATGAGGACCTCATTTTTTTGATCAACAGTTAATCGTGAAAATTGAATTCACTTATGTTAGGATTTTACTTTAAATGATTTAAAATTTGACTCAAATCCAAGAAATGAGATTTACACAAGCAATTTTTAAAAGGAAATCATCCAAAATTCAAGAGAAAATACAAGAACAAACTGTTTGGATCAAGAATCGTAAAGTTTTACGATTATTTTGTGCATTTCCTATTGTTTTATTTATTTTATTACAATATCTGTCTTAAAACTTAACACTACACATTTTGACTTTCTTTCTTTTTTTGTTTACAGAAAAGCACCACACACAAAATGTGCAAATTCAATTACAAAATCATGAGTCCCTTGTGCTTGTGTTATATTAATAATAATATTATTAACATCATAATACTGAATAATTGAGACAAAAACTATTCAGAGGAAATATATAAAATTGAGGCAATTAAACAATTTTGTTAAATATCTTTGTACGAGTTAACAGACAAACATTTATCCAAATAAAATATTGGAATCTTTTTTGTTTGAAAAACTGAACAAATTAAAACGGAAGGAAGGACTCATAATTTTTGATGACTTTACATTAAAATCCATACATTTATGTTTTCTCTTTATTTTTGTTTATAACAATAAAACTAACTCAAAATGTTCTCAGTTTTACTCAGATAATTATCAGGAGTAAAAACATACAAACAAACATTCATTAAAATTAAAGCAGTAACTAGTAATATTATTATTACGATTTAACATCAAAACTGCAACATAAAACCCATAAAATAATAATGACTTTCGAATATTCCTAGTTATTTTTTTATTTTAATACAGTTTTATTTTCAAAGGAATCAGATCATATCAAAGATAAGTTGTTTAAATATTTTGATCGAATAATGGTGAAAAAAATAATAAAATACAAGTGAGTAAACAAGGATATAAAAATAATAAAAATAAGTGTTAGATAGTTATCGGTGCATTGAAATAATAATAAAAAAAATATTGAATTATGTATGAGAGAAAGGTAATTAAATTAAAATTTTATTCTTAGTTTGTATGAAGTCATCTGTGTTTTATGTTTTTTTTATAGGCATAGTTTGGGGAGTCATGGGAAGGTTCGTTAAATTGAAATTTAGTTTACAAGGAAATTACCTAACGAAGACAATGAGGACTGAGGTAAGTTTCTTTAATCTATCAAACCAAAACAAAATTATTAGGTTACTAGTCCAGAAATGAATATGAACTAAGTCCAACCATCGAGCTCATTATGGATACCTTCATCCAACCCTCATCATCATACCTGAATACCACAATAGGCCTCAATAGGACTCTTTGAACCCGCGGTGGTACTTTGTAAAACCTTATTATCTAAATACTAGCCACCAAGCATTGAAAGTAATTTCCCTCAAGGATCAGTATTTATTTATCTGAAAAATCTAGTGGATTGTCATAACGTCCTCTAATTTAATTTAATGATGTGATGTAGTGCAGTTAAAAACATCATCCTAAGGATGGCTCCAGTCACAAGTAGCAAATAAGCACCGAAGACTATCAAATTATTTGATGAGTTCGATGTTGGTTGGCTTAAATGGCGCGAAAACTCTTTTTAAATTTCTTATGACAATAAACTGCCAACAAAATTGAAAGGAAAAATGCATTCAAATGTCGTTTGTCCTGCTATATTAAACGATGACTTCAAATCTGAAGATTTACAAAAAACATGTCATCTCTTTCTTTTCATTTCAAGGCTAAATAACCTTCCTGGTCTGTTAATTATATAGCTGCTCTCTGATGACTGAGGTCCTATAGTGTGGCTCTTTGTGTAAGTTGTTTCGCACTTCGACCCTAAAAATATTAATTAAAGAAATGAATTGTAATCATCATCAAATTCCATATCAATCGTGGAACTTTAAATTTATTTTTAGCAATATGTGTTCAATTTTCCTTATTTCTTTTAATTTCTTGTTAATTAATTCAATGAATTAGTACTAAATTAGATTTTCTTTTGACACTAATATCCAAAATGTCTCCTCCCATTTTATTTTATTTTTATTTTTTGACTCAAAAGATTAAGACGAAAAATTTCAATTCCATTTTTCTTCCCTTTTAATCGCCTTTCTTTATATTACTAAGGTAATAATGCAAGAAATGTAAAAAAAGGGTGGATTTCAAGTGACTTTTATTGAAATTTACTATCAATATCCTTCCTTTATTTATTTTTATTATCTTACATTTTTCTTCAACTAAACAAACAGAAAATCATCATCAATATATCGTCAATATTAACATCATAAAATCATTTAACAGCAACATTAACAGGCAATATATGATGAGAACATCACATCCTTAATTGCCAAAAATCAATAAATTTTATAAGAAAACTTTCAATTCACATCAAATATTGTGACATTTTTAACAACGATTTACTTATTTATATCATTCACATTTCATTTAACAAACATCAGTTTTTTTTTCTCGTGAGATATCAGAGATTTTTTTAACTGCAATAAAATTTAAATAAAAATATAATTACAGTAAGTAAAAGTATTTCCGAATTCCATCACACATTTAAAATAATGTATGATAATGATGTTAATATGCAAAAAAATAAACATAAAGGGTTTAAAAAATTGAAATCAATTTATAACTATTAACGATTTACGCACTTCTCAATACAAAAAGTTACTTAACTGGTGCATAATTTAACCACAAAAAAAACCCTTATGATAACTCAAATTTACATCAATATTAAAAGTGCATAATAAACAGGATCATCAATTTCAACATCCTTTTGCATCTAATTTTTTTTGGTTGTGAATAATTTACAACCCTGATGATGATCTTTTTATGCACATATTGATTGAGTTAATTTTTTTTTTGAGAGAGAGTGAACGACATGAGAAATTAAAAATGCAAAGAATGATTGATTGAATGTAAAACATGAATATAAACAAATAGATTGTTTGTGTTTTTTTACACATGATAATATTAATAAGCTTGTGAGAGAAAAAAAAATGAGCAGTGTAATAAATGATTTTGGTTTTTTTTTGTCTTGAGCATTGACTTGACAGGGACAAAAGAATAATGTAAATATTGAATGAAAAAAAGGTTAAAAGTCGGTTAATGTTAATATTTTAATAATATTTTTTTTTTATTATTATTATTTATAATTTCTTTGATGAGTATGATTTCAAGATAGGGGTGAATTTAAATATATTTGACTTGTTTACTTTTTTTATATCATTGAATGGATTTTGAATAATTTTTGAATTATAAACTCCCTAAGTAAAGGAATTTTTTTTTTGACATACAGAACCAAACCGAATCAAACTTGTTGCGTGATTAATAATCATAGTAATAACAATAAATGCTTATTGAATTTATTTTTTATTTTATTTTAACGACAAGTCACTAAAACAAATACAATTCAGTCTGTGGGAAATTTGAATTTTAAATAGATTAGTGTTTGTCTTATTGAAAAAATGCACCTTTGCAACCCCTGTGGGTACTTTAATATTTTTTTATTGTAACAGACATCATCAATCTAAATTCTAATCAAAACAATAAAATTATTTGAAATAATCGTTATAAAATTCCGTTACATTTATTCATTTAAAATTGTATCAAAATCGATAAAATCCTTATCTTGAACTCGATTTCTTTTAGTGATAAATTTATTTTTATATGCCTGGGAAACTAATTCCATTTTATTTGAACTTTTGCTTCCGATGTAATTAAAAAATATCATTTTATATTAATTTTCAGATAAAACTATTAAAATATTTTGTTTTATCAAGTAATTAAATTAAAAATGGTTGTAATAAAACTTTTCAATAAAAAAAATTGACAATTCATCACCTGTTAATTACTTTTCTTGCTACTGTTAGGGCATTTTAATATGAATAGGGGTCATTCCAATTCAGTTATCCAAAATTTTAAGTATTTCTTGGAACTACTTATTTATGTTTTTTTTTACTATTAATATGAAACGGTCAACCACACACCATGAATTTTAGGTCATAACCATGAAAAGGGACAAAAAGGACCAACCTGTTAGACACTCATCTGAATACGCATTTCCTGTTTTGTTACTGTTAAAAATATACAAGTACCTGATCTCTGACAAGTTCAAATTAAAAGGGAACAATGACTTTTAAACTCATTTAAAGAAAAAAATTCAAGTAAACGATGACGAGGTCAAATTAAAAGTCATTGTCAATATTAATTTATTTTTTTAATCCTATTAAGAAAAATATTGTTCTACAATTTACTATGAAAAATATGAGGAGAGAGAAGTGAAAAAAAAATATGATATTAATAAAAATAATAAAGTTTGAATAGAGAGCATAAGCTAATTACCATAATCTCTAATTTGTGTTAGTCTAGCACGTTTATTGTTAATACATTGATTTAGTAAATTGACGTGTTGTGTTCATTTGAATATTGAAATTTTGTATGAAAAGAGTTGGAGTTGATTTTGATGCAAGACAACAATTACAATTTCAGAATCACAACTGTCATCATCGTAGTTAGAGGTTGAAACTGTTCTTCATTTCATGGAACATTGAGTTGATTGTTCGATACTGTAAGACATATATTTCCAAGGAAATTAAAAAGGGGCAGAGGGGGAACTGGCTTAAACATTTCACATCTAAATATTTTTTTTTCTGAAAGCTCATTCTCAGTTCAAGGCTAGTTCAAGGTGATGATTGCTTGAGATGACAAGATAAAAGCTAAGTTCCTTTGATTGATGTTTTGAACCCCTAAATGAATTTTCCTTGTAACGCTAATTCATTAAATTAATTTAAAATATTGTAAATCAAATCATTTGATGCATATATGCACTTCAACTTATCACCCTAGAAATTATTTTTTCAATTCGACATCAAAATTATGTTGCGTAGCATTAAAAAACAAAAACCGGTTACAATTTTCTTACCATATATTGCGTGATCATCAAAATATAGTAGCAGTCAGAAAATTGTATATTAATAATCATAATAATAATAAAAAATCATCAGCATCATGAAGAATAACATCACAGATCATGCATATTATTTTTTCTAGGTATTAATTTAAATGCATATTAAAAACAATCACAGTAACAGTTCTTTTTTTACTTTTTTAAAAAAGATTCTTAGTTTCTTCTACTTTAAGTACAAATATATGACAAAGCAATAATATAAACTCATTTTTATCATTCAAAATGTATATTAACAGCACATTTTAACCGTGATTGAAGCATCACAGTGATCCAAAAATTAACTGCACTCTGATCATCAGAGTAGCCCGTTGTGCATACCCGTTAACATCATCATCATCAATGGCCTTAAGTTTTTATCTCTAACACCTTCATTTAAATTCATGGAGCCTAAGTATTTAAATTCTCTGCCGCGGATTGGCCATACGGGCAATCTGGCAAATGCAAGAAAGGCCGCTGTCTTGTAACAGCTAAGTTTAGAGTAAATTTTAAAGAAAATCATACAGAATGCCAGGGCCGTTAAGAACGTTTAATCCGCCCCTGCCAAAGGGTCTTCTTGTGTTTATACGATTTCCGCCCAAACGCCAATCATATTAATCCTAATGGTCGACATTAGTTTTTATATTGGTATGCAAGAGAGCAAACTGGAAAATTAAAATTAAAAATCCATCAATATTTAAAAAAAATTGTTTTAAGTCCCACTGTGACTTTGCTCGAAATACTAAAAACATTCACAAAAAAAAAACAATCACAAACGTTAAAATTAATAATAATAATAATAAAATGAGCAGTTGATAGAAAACTAGAGATAAGATTTGTGCCTGCTGTATTTTTTTTACTTCTTATTTTATTTTGATACGCGTAAAAGTGTTGCATGATTGTCTGATGAAGTGAATTGTAATGTATATCAAATGAATCTGTTTAAAAAAAAACTTTAAGATAAAACAATAATCAAAACAAAGTTTATAATAAAAAAAAAATCCAGATTTGGGTCGTTGGACTCGCGATGCGTGTGTATGCATTAGTTTTAGATTTAGAGGAAAAAAAATGAAAAAATAATAAAAAAAATAATAATAACGAATAATAAAACAAAAATAATACACACACTCAAAACTAAACTAAACTGATTTCTTGATGCATCATGCTGTTTATTTTTTTTATGATTTTTTGGTTTTAGATGTTTTTTTTTTATGAAAATGATGTGTAAGCATTAGGGATTTGTATCATCATGATTACAACAGTAGTTGATTTTATAGTAAAACCTTTTATTTATTATTTATTTTTATAAACAAAAGACTCCTTTTGTTCATCAAAATTTATTATTTCAAACGATATTTTTTTTTAATATTAAATTGATGTTGTTTTTTTTTTCTTCTGAAGTTGTTTTTTTCATATTATTTTAATAAAAATTATACTAAGAACGGTTTTATTTTATTTTATTTGAATAAGAAGAAGAGACAGGTTGATTGGATTAAATGATACCTCACTTTCATTAAATTTAAGGAAATACAAAAAAATAGTAATTTGTGGTTTTTGTTCGAATCTGAAAGGTTTCTTAATTATATGGACTTGGTTAAGGAGAATGAGCATTTTTTGTATTGTAAATTTAATCTAATTTTGAATTGAATCTATTTTTTAATCGCTATGTTTCGAATTTTAATTCTAAAGTGCTCTCTCACGTTAAGAGCAAGTTAATCAAGTTGAAGCACAAGGTATCTGGTTAATGGCCTGTGAAGAAAAGAATCTGGTCTCTCAATTTCAGTATAAGTTTGAAACCCTAATTTGACTTCGATTACATGCTCAAATTGTTCTTTGTTTTTCATCACTTTACTCTTTTTTTATAATCTATCTCAAGTTTTATCATAAGTCTTGTAATTTTATATGCAAAATGTCATAAATTCTTGTTAAAACCGTGTTGTAACTTATTATATATGTTAAATTTATGCAAATTTGCATGTCAAAATGAGCATCTATTGTTATACAAAGTAAGAAAAAATACACAACAAAGGGTTTCTCATCCACGATGATGACAGCGAAACACTAAGAAAAGTTACATGAGTGTAAAAACATTCATTATTTATAAAAGACACTTCCCATGTAATACTTTGAAACAAATAACAAGTTTCCATAAACTCATCAAGGTGCTTCATTTAATATTAAAAATATTCAATGTGATAATTTAACTTTTTCCCTCAAAGGAGCACATCCAGACAAAATAATTCAATTAGAAACAGAACATCCATAAAATTATTTAATTAAACTATTTACGATTAAATCATTAAATTAAGACATTGGACATCCAAAAACACGCACAATAAACATTAAAACCAGATGAAAGATACGATTTACACAAGTGTCCAAAAATAATTCGATATAAATTTTAATGTGTTACAACTATATCGAAAACACTTAAATTCAGGAATTTGTCTCACATTGAAATAACTTTTATAGACATGTTTCATCAAAATGTCTTGCAAATATAAATAAAAAAAAAAAATTACATAGAAATTGTATATGATGACATCAGAAGGTACAATAAAAGTCATAAAAGTGACAAATAGAATTTTGTATGTAAGAAGTTTTAACTGAATCGTAAAATGAATGGGCAAGTGCAGAAGTTGGATAGTTTTATGACTTTTTCATGTGTTCTGAAGTACCAAAAATATATATGATATCAAAGTTTTTGGATAGTTTAGTGAATAAAATGCCATAAAATCAATGTTTATTTACGTTTTATGATTAGTACACATATTACTTTGATAACTTCTAGTAAGTACACATCAGATATTGTCGATATTTGAAGATTTGATTGTTTGAATCTTATGATTAAAATGTGTGTGTAAACCAGATGAGATTATTTTTATGATGTAATACGTTTTGGGATAATTTAATGGGAGTTAGATCAAAAAACTGCGAGACACTTTTTGAAAATTTAAGAAAACTGAACTCTGAGACATTTTATTAACGGTTCTGAGTCTCAGCTCTCTATGACCGAACATGAGCATAAAATAAATTATAAGTAAACAAAAAACTTGATTATTTATATTTTGGGATGGGACCAGTGACGAATTGGCCATATGAGTATTTTGACAATTGGCTGAAAAAAATCTCAATACACCCCTGGATGGCCTTAAATCTCACATAAAACTCCTTGAAAATTCATCATTCATGACCATGAGAGCCTCAATTTCAATTAAAACTCAAATTTTCGGCCAATTCAAACTTTGTTCAATTTGTAATTTGCATGCCATTTTCACATTTGTCCATGGAACTTCACGGGAATCACAAAAAAGTTAATTAGTGACCAACATTCAACTATGTCATAATAGCTCATTAATAACACCTTTTGATTTATAACGTAAAAAGCAAAGAATTAAAGGGACAATGAAAGATTTTATCAGTAATTTATTATTTATTTACTTTATAGAAACATTGTAGCACTTTGTAACATGTAATCATTGAAAATAAACAGAAATTCCATGGAAATCGTTACATTAATAAAAAGTATTCGATTTTCACATTAACACACTCGTGTCTAAAAAGGATATGAAAATTAAGATAACAAACACATTCATTTATACAAATATTATCCTTTTTTTATAACACATTTTATTTAGACAAATTGTTTTTGTCCGGTTATTGTACATTTAATAACATTGTCGTGTGATTTGCTTACATATTGGCTTTCAATGCAATTATTTTTATTGAAAATAAGGAAAGTAAATAAAAAATAAAAGCACGCGCCCATTACATTATCATCGTAATATCATATCGTGTAACATACACCCACACATACACACACGGGACATAGGACAAGGAAAATCATAAATCAAAATAATTTTTCCTCTAAATATCGTTTATCAGGCTTCTGTTATTTATTATGTTTAGGAAACTTTTTATTATTATTATTATCATCCATTATAAAGATTATTATTATTTTGTTTTATTTCCAAGATAAACTCTCATATTTTTTTTTAATATTATTGTAAAATAAAACATGGGACATTCATACATTTAACTAAATACAGGAACAAAAGAATAATAATAAAAAAACCAAAAAAAAATATGTTATATGTCTTATAAATTGTTTCCTGTGCACTGTGGACATGCACAAGTCCATATAAATTTGCAACACAATAAGAGAGAGAAAACACAAAATGCACACGTTTTTTTGCAAAGTGGTCTCATATTTCATGGCTATTAAAAATAAATATCATATTTCACAAAAAAAAAGTTTAAAAAAAATTATTATTTTTATTATGATTGTGCATGATTTTGGTTAGTCGTTTTTTTTTGTAGATAAGACAGAAAATATAAAAAAATGTTTCTTGGTATGATCTTTCTTATTATTATTATATTCGGAAAAGGATAATATTGCAAATTTGTGGACATGAATAAACATGATTTCGTTTTATTTTTGTATTTTTAATGTGAATTTGATTGATGGTTATGGGACTTTTATCATTTTAAAGGATAATCAACTTTAAGAAAAAATGTACAATGAATGGTTAATTTTCGAGACTTTTGTTATTTTATAAGATGAATATTCAAAGACGAGGATGAGGAAAGTCGATACATTTCAGAGGCTCTAGCAGGTTCATACACCTGAAATTGAAATAAATCTTTTAAATTAAAGTGAAAAGTAACCGAATTTTTTCAGAATTATACTAAAATTTTTGATTTTTCTTATACTATGAGGGTTTTTCCCCACCTTTAGATTGATTAGCTTACCTCTGGATCACTACAATTACCTTATGGCCTCTTTTATGTAAAAAGAAAGACTTAATTTTTAATTAATTTGAATGTAAATTTATTTTATCAAAGTCTGGGTTATTTTGCTTAGATATTAACACCTTCACATTTGATTGATAACTGACCACGCCCACACACACTTTTCACTCTATTCACTTATTTCACTTTCCATGTATTTCTCTCACTCCCGGCTTACAATACATGACTTGACTACACTCTAACTCGAAAACGCCCCGCAGACCACCCGCATAATATGCATAGACTACAAGAGTGCCCATAATACTCGAATTCTTGTTCCAACTTAACTGGAATTGCGATAAAAATTTCATTTGTTAAATTACATAATCGTCAATCAAAGATCTTCGTCTGCGGACCAAGTCACTTTGAACTGCGAGGCGTTTTTAGCCTTCAGTGTAAACTTCGTGATGAACAACGACTGCTGTCATTTGTACATAGGGTACTACGAGGGCATAGGGCACTCATCTTTGGTATGAGTATAAAGAATATCTTGGACCTTGAGCTATTCTATTCGGAACTAAACTTGTATTCGGGAAGGAAAAACCATGACCGAACCCCAGCTGTGCCTTTTCCGAAACGATGCAGTAAGTTTCTGAGGTTGTTAAAGCAATCCTTCATCCTTCCAGTAAAATACAGTTTTTCAAGATTGAAAAGACCCATCTACACTAATTTTAACTAGTCTCATTGGTTTATTTTCAAAGCATGTTACCATAAGACCTCTTTACATGTCTAGCTGCATTCAATCCCGTCATTATGGTTAAAGGTAATAAAAGTGACTCATATCGCACATCACTTTAAAATATGTCACAACAATGTAAATAACCCGCTTAATTATAATTTTCATTTAAAGTTCATAATCATCATCATAACAATCATTAAATTTACATTCATTTTTATTTTCACAAAAAATGTCTCATATATGAGTGAATTTAAATCGAATTATCAGATAAATTGACAAAAAATAGATTAAATGACACGAAACTTGCATTTAAAATCCCTATTTATCATGATAATGCCCACCAAAATATAATTAATATGCGTTTTTTTCTGTTTTATTAATTTTATGATTATTATTGTTACAATTAAAATTAAGTTTATGTCACGCCACGTTGCGATCAAGGGTTATGTAAACATTCGAAAAATTTTACCAAAAAAATATGAATTTTTAATACAAACATTTTTTGGTTAAAGTGAGAGCTCATCCATGTCTCGTGTCAATTTAAATTAAATGTATGAAATTTGTTATGATATTACAATGTTATAATTATAATGCAACTTTTTTATTTTTAATTGTTTGGTCATGCACAATTTATATGAAATTTTTTTATTCTTATCTAAGTTGATACATCACTGAAAGAATTATTGCTGTAGGGTTCATAAAATTATGGATATAATCCTGTTTTGATGGGTGTCATCATTTCAAAGCAATTTTTCGTCATAATTTGATCAAAAAAGGGGGTGATTAAGATCTCTTCGGTGGACAATATAATGAATGAATGAATATATTAATTATTATTGTTTCAATAAAATTTATTATTCCATTTAAAGGAAGCGCCATTGCCACGAGGGCCTTTTATGATTGGACCAGGTGTTAATGCATATTTGTTTTTCATTGCAATTCATTTCATTTCATTAATAATTGCAAAATTATTAATTTTTTTCTTCCTTATTCAAAAAATGAAATATAAAACAGGGAATTCCATTCTGTTTCATGTTACACTCAAATTTGTCATGTCATCCACTACCAGTTTCAATTTACGCGGGTATTGTTCCCGATATTATCGAGTCATGAATATGCATTAAATGTTAATTTTCTGGATATCATTTTAATTTTAAGGATCAAATGGGTGTTTTTTTAATCAATCGATCATTTTTTTATATAATTTTTTTTTTAATTTTCATTTCATTTCAATGAATGTGATTGCCTTTCAATTGATTTGAATTTACCATCTCAATCCTTATGATGATTATGCATTTTATTCCATGAATTGATTGCAAAGATAAAATTCATGAGACGACACAAAATAATAATTTCATTATTAGAAATATTTTTATGATAGCAATAAATATTGAATATTCATCATCATTAAAATTATTTTTATTATAACAATTTTTAGTTTATTTCTTTATTTATATTATGTGTGCTATATGTATGATAAAATGCAGAATGTGGTAGTAAAAATAAAGTATCATTGCACCTTTTTCCTATGAATTGGTAAAATGTAATTTTTCAAAGATATTTATATTAGTGTGTTTTATTACAGTTATTATTTTGTTTGAGCCATTTAATAATAATGGCTTTGCCGGGCATTGTCTCAATAAATTTATTGTCAAACTATTTGATGGAAAGGAAAATGAAATTGAGTTGAATTAAGGGTTCATTAAAAGTTCGAGCAATAACCTTAATTGGTATGAAATTAAGTATAGAGATTAAGGACGAAAAATTCAGATTTTGATGAGTAAAGATGGATTTACAAAAATCAGTAAAACTCTTAATAAAACTCGTTGACCGAGTTGGTTAAGTGACTGGAATGATTGGTGAGAATCCTGTGACGAAATGTTCTCAAGTTTTACTTAGAATAAATAAAAATTCACCTGGGCCTGGATCGGATGACAGTAAAAATTGTAGGTCTCACTTGATTAGACCATAGTTAAAAGGCGCTTACTATGAAAGCTTCAGCTGAAGTAGTATGAACAAAATAGGACCATTGGGTCCGCGATGGAGCTCGTTCATATCTAATCTCATCTAATGAAACTCAACTGAAACTTATCAAAACCTTACATAGAATCAACGAACTCTACAAAATCCCACTAACACTCTTAAAAACTCAATGTCGGAAGGGTTCAAGTAATATTCCTTGAAAATTTGTTTCTTTTTGTACATAAGTGCATCGCAGTCGTACAGTAAAAGCTCAGAAATTTATTAGCTCTCTAGATAGAATCTGCATGTGTCGTCATCTCTTATATTTATTTTCTAAAGGTGGTATCTAAATTTACCATGTCCAGTGAATATTCCAATGGTTCATCTAATTTGTTATTTAGCCATCCACTTATTTGAGGCCGACATAACGAATAAATTTCTTTGATTTTCTAAGTCCTGCTTCTCTAATTACAGTCAAGTCTCCATATAGTAAAAAATAAGCTGTACGTAATAATTCTATATAGTGACAAGTCAGTTTCTATAGATACTTAGCTTATTTTTTACTAAATGGAGACTTGACTGTTATTTGTTTTTTACATTTTCTTTTACAATAGCAATTGATATTCCACAACTATAAGTATCGATCGGATGTGTCAATACAGATCCGCTTCATTTCCATTGATGCCACAGTGTCCTGGTACCCAGATGAGTCTCACATTATTGACAATACAGTAGTAGATTTGCAAAGATGTTATTTTGCACTTTGTTAGGGCTTGAAGAGCTCCTTGACTATCTGAAGCAATAACAATACTGGTTAAACCTCCATAATTGCACGTCTCACTAAGTTTATTTAATTAAAAAAAAATGTTATCACGTTTTTTAGCTTTTATCACTAAAACAGTAACTTTTGGTACTTCATTTGAATTAAAATTGCAATTTTGAACATGAAAATTAAATATTGAAAATTAAATAATATATCAATATTTTACAAAAAAAAACATGATTTTTATGGAAAAAAATGTCTATAAATTACACTGGACAACAAATAAAAAAAACCTCTGGCTACTGGAAAATCCTTTTACAGTCTTAAAGTACATAAAAAATAAAAATTTTTGGCGTTCACAGAAAGTCATTTAGGCTGCTAGTTTTTTTTTAATAATTTTTTGAATTTTCCTCTATTTTTCCTTAAATCATGTTAAAATTTAAATAAAAAATAAATGTTTTACAAACATAATTTGTTAATTTTCACTATAATATCCGAATTAAAGTTGTTTTTTTCAATTTTGAATGTTTTACATATGTTTTCATGCAAAAAAATTGAGAAATCATGCAAAATCTGTGCGAATTAAGTTGAGCACTTTGAAAAAGGCAAATAAATGAAAAATCATCGATTGGTATGAAACCTCAATTTTTTTGTATGGAAACATCAAAACTTTATTCCTAAAAATATTAAACTTTTCAGAAGAAACTATATAAGAAACTAAACTTTTCCTCTTGGAAAAAAATTTCTATACAAATCAACGATTTTTCATGTAAAAGCCATTTTCAAAGTGCTCAACTTAATTTGCACAGTTTTTGGATGATTTCTCAATATTTTTGTATGAAAACATATGTAAAACATTCAAAATTGAAAAAAAAAACAACTTTAATTCGGATATTATAGTGAAAATTAACAAATTATGTTGTAAAACATTTATTTTTTTATTTAAATTTTAACATGATTTAAGGAAAAATAGAGGAAAATTCAAAAAATTATTTAAAAAAAACTAGCAGCCTAAATGACTTTCTGTGAACGCCAAAATTTTTTATTTTTTATGTACTTTAAGACTGTAAAAGGATTTTCCAGTAGCCAGAGGTTTTTTTTATTTGTTGTCCAGTGTTATTGAAAAAGAAAAAAACCTCCTCTGGAACCTCTTGTTTTTGTATAATGAGCGTTAAAGAGAGACTTAAATAAACAATTAGTTAATTTCGTTTTCCCGCTAATTTTATTTCATAATATTTTTGTCCGACATTTTTGTCACTTATTTACATTGATCAGAATCAGCGCCTGTTGAATACTTTTTCATAGATTACAAAGCGTTTATGTATATTTACACACTAACACGTACAAATTTTAGACGTGTGATAAACAAAATGTTGTATAGTGCAATTAAGGAGGTGATTTTTATTAGAAAATAATGTAGCAAATATGGATGTATGTAATTAAAGAGAGTGTGCAAGTATAGAGAGACTTTTTCATGCAAATCTGAAGAGACGTCCAAACATGTATTAATTATAGAGGTTTTGCAAGTATAGAGACGTGAAATTAGAGAGGTTTTACCTGTATTCCTGTAAGCAGAATATCATTACAAAGCATAAGTTGGCATAATTTAAAATTGCAAGGACTTCAGCCTTGTAAACTGTTGCTGTCATTTCTAGACCTTCATAATGTTGGTCATTATTTTCAGCTCTATACATTCCAAATCCTTCATCGTTTTTTGATCCATCCGTATACCAAGTTATGCCCGTATTTTGTTGAAGTACTTTTTTCTCAAGCCAGTCCTCCTTACTAGGAAACTCCACTTCAAAGTTGTTATTGAATTTGAACCTTGGGGTTATGTAGTCAGCATTTCTTCCCCGGTAAATATTATTCTCGTCTTGCACTCTCGACAAAAACTCCAAAAACTTTCAGAAGAACTTTTAAAAATTGAACTATTTTCTACCAAAATTTTCAAAATTATCTCCTCAAATTAAATCTTTCCTGCTCAATAAAATTAAAAATCTATTGAATCATTTACCATTATTTATCTTTTTATAAAAATAAAAAAAAATTATTTGTAATTTATTTACTTTTCCACACATAAAAAAATAACATCAATATTACCCACATTTTAAGTTTATTTATCTTAAAAAAATACACAATTTTTTGTGAATTTTTCTCCCTTTACATGAAACTAGATTGAAATTTACTTACATAACATGAACAAATATTGTGCCCTAGAGATTTCTTATACCTTTTAACACTAAATTTTTTTTTTTGACTTTTCCAAAAATTTATATTAACCCATATAACAAGAGAGTGAAGGGTAAAATATGACACAAAAAAATATTATTATTAAATATTAACTTTAATAGACATTATGAGGATATTTATTGTCATTACCATTGTATTTTGACATAATTTGGGAAACAATTTACTTTAATATTAATAAAAAAATGTATTAAAAAATATAAAAATGAATCATTTTTGATGTTAAATTGGGTAAATTGATACTTTTCTCTGAGGATTTTATTAGTAAATTGATTTAATGATATAAAGGGTAAGAATTTTTGATTATTTTCCTGGTAAGTTAATCGTGCGAAAATTCAACAAAAAAAATTAAATAAAATATCTCATATTTCTAGTAATTTTTGTTGTAATATAATATTGATGTAATTTAATGATGACAATGATAAAAAATAACTCACAGTTGTTCAATTCAGTTCAAGAGTTATTAAATAATTGCCATTATCATGAAAAACAATTCAATATTCCTGGAATTCATCATCAATGTTGGTAATAAATGATATGAAAAAAAAAATAGTTAATATAAACAATTTAAAAGACCATAAAACATGAAACGATCTGTGCAAAAAATGGTAGAAAAAATGAGAAAAATAGCCACACCACCTGGTGTTTGTTGAGTTTTATATTTAAGTACTGATGCCATGAAAAATTAATGTTTTATTAAAGTGAGCGCAATGAAATAATTACCTTTGAACAACCCTTTAAATGTACGTTGAAGTGTAGAGGAATTGTAAATATGGACAATTATCCACCACAATTTTATCATATATACGGGACATGATGACGATTAAAAAAAACGTAAAAGATGAGAAAACAATGGTATCAGTGAACCATTCAAAGGGTTCTCATTTAATGTATGGAAAATATATTGAAAAATATTCATTAAATATGTTATTAAAAATGGTCATATTTAAATGTAATAACACGCGGTGTAAAATAATTTTCAATTACTCATCATCATATCACTCAGTTTGAGTTAAGTCAACGATTGTAAAGTAATTTCACTGTGTTTGGGATAAAAAGGCACACATCGAGGTAAAAAATGAAGGTTATTTAAATAGGTCACTATATTATTTTAATTAAAGTTGAATATCAATTTACAGATCCTCGTTTTAGACAAGAAATTGAAATTACACTCTCCTGGACTTTCTTTTTGAGCTTAAGTCGGTTAAATGGGCTCTGAAAAATGCCTTCTTAAAGATTTTAATTAACTACCAAGCGGGAGCTCGTTGACTGGGTTGGTTAAGTAGCTGGTATGATTTGTAAGATTCCTGCGATGGGGGTTCGAATCCAATTCCGGGCATGAACATTAATTTGTGTTTTTGGGTGGAGCTGGTTCATATCTAATCTAATCTAACCTCCAATCTCCTCAAAGGACGACCTCATAGAAACTCATGTAATTTTTCATTTACAGTGCATCCCAAAGTGATTGTATGTGGCAACTAGATCGCCATATGTTTTCTCACTAAGCATTTTACCATTAAATATAAAATTTTTATTTAAATTACGCAAATTACACTTTCTGGTGTAATTATTTATCAATATTTAGAAACAAACGCCTGTCATTGCTCACCATATAAGAATAATATTTTCTGTATAAATACGCTTTAAAAGTAATTTACAACAAACAGTTATTTAATTGTTTTATGTTTGGTTATGTTTTGAATTTTAAATCATTTTATTTTATTTTTTTGTAATATATCCCATTTATAGAATTATATTTATTTGTTTATTATGCGATAACATATGTTAAGCAGTATAATTAAGATGTAATTTCTAGAATTAACGAAGCAAAAGGCGAATGATGAGATGACGATTTTTATTGTATTAATTTTTTTTGAATTTATAACAAAAAGAGTAGCGTTTAATTGAAATTTAATGATTAAGTTAATGAATGATAAGAGCCAGTTGTGATGGCCTTCAAATCATTTTATTGCGTTCAATCGTTCAATCACATTGAATTAGATCAATTTATTTTTTTCTTCATGAATTTTAGTTTCACATCCATAACCTGGACGAAAATTTCATGAAAATAAGACTCACCTTATAAATTTAATGTCCTTTCATGTCCATTATTAAAAAAAACGAAACATTTTCCTATTAAATTTCATCAAAATTCGTCACAGTTCATCATGAACGACAATAAAATTTATATATTTTTATTTTCCTTTTATATCTGAAACTCAATTTAACTTTATATTTTGTTTTTATAAGGAAAGCACACAAAACACATAAACTTAATTTTTTTCACTGTATCATGTTTCATATCTTACAGTCATTGTCTATTATAATAATAATAATAATAATAATAATTTTTTTTATCTAAAATAGAGTCTCATTTAATTGTTATGGTTTATAAGGTTGCATATACTCATTGCAATAACCTCCAAGAATTAAATGAATAATAAAAATGTGTGTAATAAAATTTTTGTTTTAATTTATTTACTTATGGACTTTTGCGTATAAAAGTAATAATTTAATGGAATATAACACACAGGAACCCTGAATGCAATAAAATTCTATAATAAAAAAAAATAATCAAGATAGTTAAATGTGTGTCTTTATTCGGTGCTTAGTCAGTGTTGACACAGGTATATTATGCTCTTTTAAGGGAAGATAAGAAAATGTTAAATTGGTGGTGAGTCAGTGCAAAAGAATTGTCTTTGTGTAGAATAAAATTGAAAAGGCGTTCTAAATATTGTCAGTCATCATTCAAGGATATTGAAAATTTTCAATAAAACGCTTTATTCATTGAGTTAAGGTCATAAGGACCCTTAATTATAAGTTAAATAGAAGTAAAAATAATTACATTCGCTAGAAAATCGATTTATCTGGAGAGCTTTTTCCATTTTCATCGATACGAAGAATTTCACATGCGTAAATGAGCCTTAATCGTAAAGTTTTTCAATTTTAGAGAACTTTTTCCAACCTTAGAAATTCAATGATGGTACAGACGGATGGATTGGCGACATTATTTCAATGATTGGTGACATATTTTCAATGATGGTACAGACGGACGGACACCATGATCGTTCACAATACCTGCATTTTCAAGAAATGCGCTAAAAAACTTTGAGTCAAGGATGTTGGCCTTTCAATTTCAAGCCATGCTTACAAAATAGTCCAAATGACAATTTTAGTTTATGATTCTCTTGAAACGAAATCTCTTTACAATGAAATCGATTATGATATTTTGACAAGTCATCCATAGTTAACCTAATTAGAACTGCTTCCGATTTTCTCTTTATTCATCAATCAAAATCTTAACAATACAATTTGAGATTCACACAAAACCATGTTTTACATGCAAGAATAATCAATTTAATCATAGAATTAATCACAAAAAAATTTTGGACAAATATTCTTCATGTTTATTGTCACTCCCTTCAATCACTTCACAATTATTTCATCTTTGCATACAAATTTAACTCCCTTATTTTTGATACACACTTCAATTTGTATCGTATTTAATGTGAATTGAGTGATACCATTGACTGATATGATACCACAGAAAAAAAAGAATTAAACAAAACTAAAATAAAATAAAACTAACTTAAAATAATACAAAAAAAAAACTGAATCTGAATAAAATGTAAACGTGTCTTGAATGTGTTTATTGTAGCAAAAATAATATGAAAATTAAATGTTTATAAGCCAAACTTCTCTAAATAATGCTAAAAGCAATTCAAAATACATAGAGAGAGAACAATAGAATACATTCACTTTTTATTTTATTCTGTCTCTTAAAGTACAGCACAAATTCACATACAAATTACAAATTTATTCTTTACTTATAACCACAATGCACTTAATGTATTTGTAGTTTTATTATTACAATAACAGAATTTGAATTGTGTATTCAAAACCAGAATGAATTTGAATTAAACAAAAAAAAATATTGCACAATCATTAAAACATACGTTTGCATTTGTAATTTTGTGCATTAAAATAAAGGAATAAATAATATTGTAAAATAAAAAAAATTAAAAAATTGATGGACGGTTGTCGTTTTGTGTGACACAATTGATTTAAATAAATGATGTGTGTGCTCTCCATTCTACACACACATTTTACATTGAAATTGAAAATCTTAATGAATAAATATAGACTTAAATGTGATTAAAGTGTCATCTATGTTTGTATATTTATTTATTTTAAGGAGGACGATACACGGGACACATCAGGAACATGGGGAACATGCGTTGCACTTATTTTTGTTAGTTTTCAAGTTGATTTGTTTCGATTCTGTTGTTATTATTTGTATAACAAATGGAATAATGTGGATATCAAAATAGTAAGTGAATGAAGTGATGTTTTGTTTCAGAAACTGAATATGCATGACAGGGTGTCCAAGTTCACTGTGTTAGAGCAAGCCATATTATTTGATTGAAAAATAATTGGAAATAGTTCAAGACGAATAATTTAGATTACAGTTTTGATTGAAGACCTCGATATCCGAAAATTTTCCTTAAGACAAGGAATTGACGACGGAATCCTTCAAAGTCCAGTTAATGTTAAGCATCTGGCAACATTGGCCTTAAATGTCTTCATAGTTACTCCCAGTCTTGTATGTAAGTTTAAGAAAAAATTTTGGACACTTTTAGCTTTTGTTTCCTGTCGGAAGCAAACTCCTGAATTTCAGGAGTAAGCTCCTGAAAATTAGGAGTTAACTCCTGAACGTTAGAAGTTTAGGGTAAGCTGAAGTACAGTGCCATGAATTGCTGCAATGAACCAATAGCAAATGATTTCAATTCAGCTCCCATATTCAATTTCAGGACACCCTAATCAATCTTTTTCCTTTCTTGTAAAACCTTGTAATTTTTTCTTTGTTTGATTTTTATGCATTCAATTATAACGTTACATTAGTACATTTATGTTCATTCTTCTCTTCTCTTAGTTTATTTTAAAAACAACACTAAGCACAACAATAAGATCTAACATAAAAATTAAAAACCATACACGTGTCATTTTAGTAAATTAACACGTGTCTTACTTTACTCTTCATTGATAACATACTCTCAATATAATGTTAAAGCGTTCAATTCACACATAGACATCAATGTGACAATTGAGTCTGGAGCACGCCTGATGGGGATTTGATTGTGGCCTGATTGAATGAAAGTATTCGTTTAGATAGATTAGGATCTGTATTTTTTTTGCATTTAAGTTAGAAAAGGGTCTTTTTATTATTATTATTTTTGCATATATAAGGGTTAATATTAAAAGTATTAAAGCCTATTTGATTAGTGTTGTTACACTTATTTATTATTGTTACATTAACTCCTTTTAAAACCATTTCCATTCTTCACTAATGTGTGTGATGACAAAATAATCTTTTCACAAAAACAAAATAGAAACATATTCTTTCATTCAATTTTTTTTTGTTACTTGCAAAAAATAAACAATTTAAATTCGCAGTCCATTGAGTCAATCAAAATGTGATTGAATATGCAAACACCCGCATTTTAAAATGTGCTGAGTGTTTTTAAATGAAAATGGCGTGAGATTGAGATGTTATTGTTATTATATGGTTGATGTTAAAGCATATGTAAAATCATGTGTTTGTGTTAACTTTGTGCTAAACAATAACAATTTATTGTGTGAGAAATAAAAAACAAAAACATTGAAAATTTATTGTGAAACCCTTCTACTTCCAAACGAAAACCGAGTTAAATTTCGGCACTTATCAAATACAAATAAATTTTTATATAAAATTATGATTTAAAATTAATTTAACAAAAAAAAACAACACAGTCTTTCATCATCACTGTAATTTTTTTTATATAAATTTTAATGAAAAAAAAGTGACAAATATTTTTTTTAAAATATTTACCGTTTTTTTTTATCATTTTAACAATATTTGATGTGACCATTATTATGGTACAGATTAACAGCCAAACAATACCAAACAAAAAAAGAGCTATAGACAAATATCACATCATTTCTGTTTGATTAATTTCGTTGTTGACATTTGGGAAAGTATTTCCTATAAGTTTTTTTGTTCCGCGTTGTATTTGGTTCATAAGAAATTGAAAGTTTTGCATGATCAACACAAAACTTTATTTTAATACAGAAAATTTACTGAATTGTATGACATTTAACCCTTCGCTTGCTATGAGAACCAAATTTTCTGTCGTTTTGGGAAATTTTCGGGATTTTAACAAAAATTGAATAAATATCAAATAACATACAAATAAACGTAACCGATCGTAGCGTCACCAAAGTGGATTTTTTCGAGTTTTTAAAATTAATGGACATTTTTAGTTCCAAATTTTACCGTTCCACTGTGGACTCGCTTGAAAAATAAATCGGATGCCTGTTGGGGAATTGATTTGAACCATTAGTTTTCTTCTTGTCCTAAATTTAATATCAAAATCACGTTGAAATGTCATAAACTTTCATACAGCGGCCAAGAGACGAAATTTTTTTTTATATGGAATTCATTTTAATGAAATTCTGTTTATAGGTCAGTTGGCCTAATGCTAACGATGTTAATTTTCGTTGAAACAAACATTAATTTTGTAACCATCTCGGACGTTAAAGTCTCTTCTATTTAAAGAAGGGTCAAGATAAATGCTCAAAGAAGAAGAAAATAAGACTTCAATTAAAAAAAATCAAATTAAAAGCTTCCAAAATTGACTAAAAATCGACATGGAAAGACATTTTTTATGTCCATTAAGAACCATTCAACACATATGACTAAATAAGCATTCGACTCTTGATCGAAAATCTTCCCAATAATAGCAAGGTACACGCTAATTCAGTTCAATTCAATCATTTTAAAAACACACTGCAAAATTTAACTTATAAAAAACAGATTTTAAAATGTGCATGCAATTTCATTTGTGTGTATATTTTGATATTAAATTATTTAGTATTTTATGGTGATAAACCCTTTTTATATTTTTTTTTTATTTAAAATGCATTCAGTTTTTTTTTTTATTTTCATCTACATTGTAACGATATGTGTGATGATCTGTTATGTATTGTCATTGTGTGTATTATTATTATTTTTTTTATTTGTCGCCTCATCATTATCTCGATTCATTTTTTGTAAACTGTAAAAAAAAATTTAATAGAAAAGGGAGTCAATTCAATGCATGTTTTCATTCTTGAACAGTTTTTGTTTTGGTGTAAGATGATACTCTGATGATTTTTTGCTGTCGGTATATTTGCTTTTCTTGATGTTGATTGTGTACAGAAGTACGTGCAACAGGGGATTGAACTTTAAAATATTACATAGGGGATTTTTTTTTTGCTTTTTCAATAATGATACACTGAAATGCAATTTATTACACCACTTTTTGTAAAATTTAAATGTACAAAAAAAATGAAAGAAAGCAATGAATTTATTTGAAAATTTAAATTTATTTCAATTCAAATTAAACTTCATAAGTCAAAGTTTCTTGTTTTTTCTTTCCAAATTTGACCCACTTCACTAATTTATAGAGCACTAGTACCACAAATATCACAAATGCAGTTCCCGCCAATATTGTAGGTGCAGTGTAAGTCTTCATTGTTGCACATTCAAGGTCATCCGACTTTAAAAATATGTGTGTCAATTTTTTTTAATATTAACTGTTCTAATCTCGTTCTTAACTTTAAAAAGGAATCTTTATACAAGAATTCGTTACAGTTTCGTGATTTAACTGATTAAAATTTTCAAATGTTGAATATTCTGCAAATTTAAAGTAATTCCATCTGATGCCTGAACGAGACTAAAATTGTTTTAAAAATTTTATTATTATTTAATTTCAGGTAACACTAAATCTAATTGCATTTGAGATGTACATTTGACGTGAAAATAGCATGTCATTGCTAATAATGATGCTAATTGATAGTGATACGAGGTAAACAATTCATATGAAAAAAAACAAGATTTATTTTTAAAAAAATCACGATTTTAAAATTTTATACTGAAGTCTTGTTCTTAAAATTTAAGTGCATTATTTCATTTCATCAGAAATGTTGCACACTCAAATTTATGACTTCACAAATGCAGTTTCAATGTTACAAAAATTGCTATAAACGGCATGTCAAATACATTGTACATGAGTTATACGTGCAAGTTTATGTCCAGTGCATTCAATTTTAATGTGATGTGAATATGAAAAAAAAAAAATTAAGGTATGGACATTAATTTAAAAAGTAATAATAATTGAATGAATTCATGTATAATTGAGCATTTTTCATGTAAGTGAACTTGAGATTTTGATGAAAAAGTTAAATGTTTATAAAAATTAACTTTAAAATTATTAACGGTGCTTTTAAACGATTTTATATGAAGCCAGTTAAAACCACTATGGAGAATAATTTGATGATTATCTAGAAAATTACGTGTGTATTATTAGTCTGTAGAACTATACGGTGACATTTTCTCGTTTCAGCACTGCAAATTGAGATCAAGTGAATAAAAATTGTATTTTCTGTATCAAATCAAAATTTTCATATATGATTTGAGGTACTTTTTGACAAAAAGCGGCAATATCCCTTGATATATAGAGGCAAAAAAAAATTCAATGTAAAAAAATGGGATTGTCACTTGAGTGAATCGAACACTCGCCGTCACAGCCACAATGTGAAGTCCTGCCACTAGACCAAAGTGACTAACTCTCCCGATATATGATCATGCACTAAAACTTGAAGTAATATTTTACAATGCTCCACTTATTTCAATTACTTATTCAATCTCTTTTTATAATTTATTACATTTACTATACTAATAACGCTTACTTTCGTTTATTTTTTTTCATTACCTGTACGAATCAGTAATTTTCTACACCATAGAAATCCAACAACTGTAACAGTTAAAATAGCTGAATATGTACATTTAAAACTTCATTCAAATAATTGAAACAATTATTTTGCTTGTAATCACGTCTTTTCATTCAAAGCATCGATCATGCGAGACATTGATGGCTAATTATCGTTTGAATTGCAGTTTCAGCTAAATTATATCGATAAAGTAGGTTTTTTGCTTTCAGTTTAGCGAAATATACGATCATTTTAACCCAAATTGAGCTGATATCGATATCAGGACACCACCATCCTAAGACATCATTCTCGACAATGAGAGCTGATACGAAGCATAAAATTATTTCTGGACATTCACAGATGTTAGGTCATTATGGGTTAAATTTTTTTTTGATAATTTAAATGCAATTTAAGGTCAAATTCCATGATATTTAAATATCCCACAAACAAAAGGACATTTTACCTAACAGTGAACTCCCACAATCATCATTACCACTATCATTAGTTTGTTCAATTGGCCATTAAAGGATCATGGTCCATTCATTTATCGACCGTGTGAAAATCAAAACCCTTTTTTGATTTTTTTTTACATGTTTGTCATATTTTATAACCACTCATTATTATTATTATTTTTATCAAGAACATTCAATAACATAAGCAATCTTTTCATATAATATTAATAATAATTTTACCATTAATATGCATAAATCAATCTGTTGTGTAAGTGCATTAACCTAATATGAAATGAAAAAAAAATTGAATGAATGTAAAAAAAATATGCATATATAATTAAAGGGGTATTCTCTTCATTTATTAACATTATATAAGTTGGTAGAATTTTATGTTGTTACCAGCCAGTGTACGCAGAAAATTTATGTGAAACCCGGATGTGTCCACAGAAGAGTTTCATTGTATGGATGAAAGTAGAATCAAGTAGGGTGATCAATATTTACTTACATAACCATTACATGGCCTTGATCTGATCAAAAATTCGAGATTTGAGAGTTTGTGTTCCTTCCAATTCCATGCTTGTAGCACTCTGAGTTTTACTTTGATGTCGTCGATCTATCCCGCTTTAGGTCGACTCCAATCAATTATTCACCAGAACAAGTTCTTCATTTTCTTTGACCTATATGAATTCCTACAGGAAGGATAGAGAGGCTAGGCTTTTTCGGGAATTTCGGCTCGATTAGGTGGGTACTGTTAGGCAGACTCGCTTCTTTATCAAGGAACCTGATTCCGATTTATCTAGACAACTGTTTGGATTGAACCATACTGAGCTCCGTCGGCGGATTGGCCATACGGGCAATCTGGTAAATGCCAGAAAGGCCGCAGTCGATTGTCTTGTAAAAGTTAAGTTTAGCGTAAATTTTAAAGAAAATCATACAGAATGCCAGGGCCGTTAATAGTTTTCGATCCGCCCTTGCTGAGCTGAACTTTTTTGTGCTCGCTCAAGGCTTAAGATCGACTGTTTTTAAATTGATGGGTCGCCCTAAAGTGAAATTGCATCTTTAAGCCGCAGAATTCCTGGTCGTCTAAGACTTTGATGAAAATGAAACTTGCATTAATCATAATTCGAAATTGTATCTATCACGTCTTCCTATGTCCAAATTCTCATCAAAAAAGTTCATTTCATTGTCACCCTACAAATAATTGTGACAAACATACTTCAAAAGACACTCTAAAACTGCATCATACTTGTTAATTATCTCTTTATTCATACAAAATTTTTAATAGATTTAAAAAAAATGCCACTCCTGTTTCAGATTGTTTGTTGTTGTACTTTTTTTTTTAAACATTAAATATTTAATATTTAAATGAAGGAAAACCAAAATTTAACCCTTTCATATTTTCTTCTATTTTTTTAATTTAAATACTGTGAGCGTCCATAATTATAATATTTCATTCAAATATTACAAAAAAAGCACAATGTTTGATAAAATTATTAACAAAAAAAAAAATGAATTGAATTGAAGCCATTAAATGGTCGGGTGACCCATATTTCACATTGCATATTATAATGATAGGATAAGAGACGTATGTAAATATTTTGCATAAACAGGAAGTCGTAAATGCGTGATAAATCAAAAAAACCTTTTTTTTCTCTGTAATTTGAATAGAAAAAAAGAGTTAAAACCTAAAATGAAGCGTTTAACGGGTGGGAAATGATTTTTTTTTCTATCTTCCTTGAAATTTTTTGAATATTTATTGCATTAAATATTCAAGTACTGATTGTTTAAATTGAATAAGGGACTCGTAACAATATAAGTCAAATTAGCTACTCTTTTCGTGGGAGATTTTTATCACAAAATAACTCTTTTATTAAACAAAAAAAAAACACTTATGATGACAATAAAAAGTACTCTCTGAATGCCATAAAACATAAATTTTGGGTAAACATTATGACATTAAAAAGTGAACTTATGTTTTGTGACATAATAATAATTGTACGCATTAAACGTATATATGCAAAAATTCAAATGCAAAAAAAAAAAATTTAGGGAACCAAAACAATGAAATAATTTTTATAAAATTAAAATATATCCTTTTTGAGTGTGTGTGCAAATAAATTGGAATTGAAATGAAATGAAAGGTACTTAAAATTTATGAACTAAAAATTTTAGATGCATACACGCGTTTCAATGTATATGATTCCGGTAAAAGAGGAATCAACTCATGCATATTCATATAAAAATAAAATATGAATTTGATTTCAATTTGATACACAAAAGATTAATATTTACGATTATTTGGGTTTGTTTTGCTTTATTTTTATTTTTTTTTTTTACAAAGAAAAGTTATGATTTTGACACGCGTATCAATAAGTATCAGGATTAATTTTGATATTTTGATATTATAATAAAAATAATTTAAAAATTTGCGTATATAAACATTAAAATAATAAATAAGATGTTAAAGTCAATGTTTATATCATTTTTTTTATTGTAATGGGTTTGTTTGATTTTTTTTTCATTTCAGTGAGATACAGGAAAAAAACTCGTAAAATCAGTGAATTGTAAAATACGGTGTTAGAAGCACCCCAAAATCAAAGTGCATTTTGGGAAGTTTATGATGCATATTCATATTTTTATGGCAAAAATTGGTTCTTTATTTATGCATATTTATGGTTAAGCTTGCACCACAAATATTTTTATTGAAAATGTATGAATTTTATTTATTGTTTCCGATTGATGGTTTTTGGATTCAAAAAGTTTAACGTGACTTTCAATTGGCTTCCCTGTAAAATTTTTGTTTGAAATTAAAATTTTCATCTAACGGAAAAGAATTCATTTTCACACAAAGAAAAACTCTTAGAAGAATAATTTGCTTTATTTTCTTGAACCGGCTGTCCATGGGCTTTCAATATGAACGTTTGAAATGACAGAATTCAGTTTAAATGAAAAATTTGTCGTTTGATGGTCTTTGGAGTCCCTAGCAGAAGTGGCTCAAGTGAAAAATTCATTGATAAAAGAGAACCAGAGGTCAGCGGAGATTGTACGGTGCAGTGGTTAGCGTGTTGGATTATCAATCTTAAGGTTTTCAGTTCAATTCTCGCTCCGGCCATAATACTTTACAATCTCAAATGTCTTTTTTTTCGGCTACTCAATTTTAGATGAAGGCTAGATAAAGGTGGCAACTGCTTGGGATGACAGGATAAAAACTAAGTCCCTCAGATGATGAAAACAGGTATGCCCAATGAGCCCGACTGATGGCCTGAGTGCAGGCTGAATAGTGGGAAACTGGTTTTGGGTCGAGAGTGTGACCAGTGTTCAGAATGGTCTTTCACAGACTTGTATATCGATTGGAACCTGCACAATAGACGATGAAATTCCCAAAATTATTCCAAATTCAATGAAAAATGTTATAAAAATGCACACCAGTGCACTTCCGCAAAACAAATTTAACAAATTTAGTTATTTTTTATCGAATTATAGAGCATAAAAAAGTACAAAAAACAGTCAAAACTTAATATTAATGATAAACATGTCAATGTGATAAATGACAAGCATCGTCTCATTTTCAACAATGAATGTTTCACTATTATTTGATTATAAACGACAAAAATAATCAAATATCCTCGAAAATAAAAAAAATTGCAACATTTATATAAATTTAATATAATTCACTAACTTTTCACAAAAATTTTTTCCTTCCTATTATCATGATTTTTTTTGCTCTCATTCTATTGAATATTGAATCAAATGAAATGAAGCGAACAAAAAGTAATTTACAAGACTGATGTGCTTCAATTTTAAACAATAAACAGAGATATGGACTACAAAATATGAAATTGATAAAAAAAAAGATGGAAATGCATGTGTTGTAAAACATCATTGTTATCTCCAGTCCAGAAAAATGACTTAATATAATATTTTATTTTATTATTTTATTTCATTTAATGTGTTTTGTAATCAAATAAATTGAAAGGACACATCGCATGAAATCTTGCTTCAAATGTCTGTTAAACGAATCAATAAATTCTATAAATGAGAACTCATTATGGACTATTTGATTTTTTTCTATGCAACAATAGAGATGATAAATTTCCTGTCAACAATCATGATGTTTTTTTTCACCAGATTTGTGAGGATTTTTATTTCATTTTATTATTTATTCATGTATGTTTTTATTTTATATTTTATTTATAATATTTTTATCATCATCATCATACGTGGGTGAATAAACCGAAACCAATCCATCTTGTTTTTAAAAAGTTCCTATAAATTGAATGAAATAAAGATTTAAAAGTGGTTTGTGTGGACTTTTTTTGTGTATGTATATTAGTCTGTACAATAAAAGAATCGGATAAGCTTTGAATAAAAGAGAGAACATATTCCATCACTTTTCAGTTCAACGTCCACTTTTTTGTTCTCAATTGAATCACATCCTTTAATTCAAACAATAAACAAAAACATATAAATTGCCTTTTGCATATAAAATTCAGTAGATTCAGGCAATCAATCATAAATTTTAAA
Organism: Culicoides sonorensis; assembly: GCA_900002565.1. NCBI lineage: Eukaryota > Metazoa > Arthropoda > Insecta > Diptera > Ceratopogonidae > Culicoides > Culicoides sonorensis. Next base: position 257,786 of record LN483626.1, on the reverse strand, counting down.
ATGGTCTCTTAATAGAACAAAAATACAAAAAAAAAATCTTGTCAAGACAGGACAAACGTTGGTTACGTCAATTTAACATAAATATAATACAAAATTTATTCAAAAATGTTGAAATTTTCTCTTACAACCAGGAAAACCAATGAAACTGGTTCATTGTAATATTATAATAATAATAAAAAGGGTGCGAAAAATTTAATTCCAACAAAATTGATTGAATTGTTCTATTAAAATTGTTATTACAATATTTATTGAAAATGTGAAAAGCAATTCAAACCAAGTCAATTTCAATAAATTCATAGTAAAATCACGTTAAATTACTTGAACATCACCGTACAACACAATATTTTACATATCAAAACATTATTATTTGAATTTCTCATGGGATTCACGTATGCAAACGAGATGTGGATGACGTCCGATGCCATAAACGGATGCTAACGACTTATTGACTGTATTGTTATCAATGGATATTTTTTTTGTATCCCTCTTATGATTTTCGATTCAAAAAATTATGACATATTTTGAGATTGAATTTCACACTTTTGAATTAATTTCTTTGTTTGTCACATGTCTGAATGGTAAATTTCAATTTGAATTGAAATTGAAATTGAGAATGAGTGGTCACTTATTTGCATATTTCATTAAAATAATTGGTTTAATTGGAAATGAGGAGACTTTCAATTATATGACTATTTATGGGAATGATAAAATCAAAAAATGAGGGTATGACAATAAAATTATAATTATTATTAAAAAATGAAACATCTTTTTAACAATGGTCAGCAATTGCAGTTATTTGTTTGGTCATTTTCATTTTAAATTAAATATACAAAATTAAAAAGTTATTGAAGCATGTCGAGGTCCCGTGAGATTTTTATTATTTCTTTTACCGCCAACCGCGTTTTTCCTTTTGATTCAATTTTTATGATCTTCATTTATAAAGAAATCATAATTTTAATGTAAACTAATTTAGAATTCTGAACTGTTACCTTTCAATTTTGACCATCAAAAAAATAATTTTATCAAATAAATAAAATCAACACAATAAAAGGTAATAAATGTCAACTAATATTATTTTAATATATTTATTTTTTTTCCTTCTCTTTATTTTATTTTTTTTTTTTGAAATTAAATCACAGGTATATGAAGATATGTGTGGTAATAAAAATGCATTTGAGTTGCATCAAATGAAAGTGTAAAAATGTGTCCCAGGGAACCAGTTAGATGATTGACTTAAATAACAATTTGTTTGTAAATTGCTTTCAATTGTTTTCAATCTGTGTGTAAATACAAAATATTTAGAAGGGAACGCTACTTATGTGATTTAACGTACGTGCCCTGTATTTTTATTTACTTCTTGTTTTACATTGTAACACAATTTTGCTGCAACTCTGTGTATTTTGGTATGTTATTTAAGTTAAAAGTCTATGCACGTAATCAACCTTTGTCACATGTGAATAGGCATGACATCGATAAAATGATATCCAGGTTAAATGGGAATCAGTTTTTGAATGAAACGTTTTAATTTGGTTCATTTACTCAATTTAGGGCTCACAGTGACCAAGTAGCTCAATTTGACATGACATACAAGTTTAAGTGACCTTGTATTCAGAAGACGTGAACAAAATTCTTAGTTTAAGAGCTTACAAGCATCCCGGAGCTTAAAATCCTCACACCGATTGAAATTCGAAAATCAAATTTCATCTAAAAATTGAAGTCGAACATTTTCTGCGTGGTGTCGGCCTTTTTTTTCGAGCTTCCATTATCCCGTTTCACTTCTGTCGAATTCAATGTATGACATGCCTATTTACAAATTCCCATGTAAAACTCAATTCTTTCAAATAATCATTTTTGACTTTTATGACTTCAACAAACTTAATCACATCTGGTTTCATTACAAAATACAAAACGAAAATTCTTTCACAAAAGATTTCCTTCTCCTTGTTACATCTCCTCAATTTAACATCTTTTGTGATAATAATATTCACTTTTAAAGAAAAAAAAATAAAAAGTAATAAAAACATCCCCTAAATAGTGGTCAAAAAACAGGATTTTTATGTCAAACTAACATAACATGTTGACGACTAACTATGAAATGAAATCTAATGCCAATAATAATGATGTCACACATTTATCCCTTTTTTTCTTCATTTTTTCCTTTTTATTATTATTTACATTATGTCTTACATTTTATCGCGCATCACATCACACACACACACACATTGACCATATTTTTCATGATGCACTGAATTTTATGATCAAGAATGATGATCAACCAGCATGATAAATGGTCAAGAAACTAAAATGGACATGTAACAATAGATGAAATGTAATTTTTTTTATCCTTTCGTAATATTTACACGAATGATTAAAATGTTGCAATTTTTCAAAATTTTATGATTCAACTTTTTTTTTCTTGTATTTTCATTTCATTGAATAAGGATCTAAACTTAGTAAAAAAGGGGATTTTTCTCTCTTTAAAATTATTGTCATTTCTGATATTAAAAGTAATTTTTTACAGTCTTGTTATTATTTGAGATGATTTTAAGTGCGCGATTTAACAAAAATTTCCATGAAATTTATATGGATAAAAATTTTTATTAGAAGTCGTAAAATGAAAAAAATAACATACAAAGGATAATATTAATCAAGATAAAAGGGCTAACATTATTCCATAAATTTAAGATTTTGCATCATAAAATCAAATGACTTCACGCTGACCTTTTGATTTGATATTTATTTGAAAGTTGCAGTTTTAGAGGTGATAAAAATATGATTTCTCACGCTCATTATGAGCGTTCAAGGAAGAAGTTTTAATAAAAATGAATCACTTTTAATCGGTTAATGATCTCTCACATGATTCATCATCAAATCTTGTCAACAAAAATAATTGAGTGTCAAGTCAATCACATTTCTATCAGAATTCAAGTTAATATTTTTTTTTTATAACATAAGCGAGCTCAAGACGTGACTTTTGTCATATCTCATCTAATTCATCTCTGTAGTTGTATAAAATTAGACGTCTGTCTCCAAGTCAAATACGGATAAACAATGTATCAAATTAAAAAAATATCACAATAATTACTCCATTTATGGTGAAAATTGAATAAAAAACAAGTAGCAGTTCTCGATTTAATGACAATTAATTAATAATAAGAATGTTGTTTGATTCTTTTTCTGGTTTCAAGTCATTTCATTGATAGTAAATTTATAATTAAATCTTAAAAAAAATAAAAAGTGAAATCTAATTCATTGTGGAATTCATTGCAATTAGGTTAAGCACGAAATTGTACAAATATGATGAATGCGATAATTATTTTTCTCTGTAATTGAGACAGACATAAATATTTATTATGAGAATTATTGTAAATTGATTCTAAATATACGAGAAAAAAAACCAAAACAAAATGAAAAGTTGTCACGTTTGGCATTGAAATGAATTTTGTTTATGAATTTCTTTCTTCCTTGTCATGCGACACAAATGTAAATATTTTTATTAGAAATTACAGCTAATTAACTCTTATTATTAGGAGATGATGGCCTTGAAAAATCTGTTAATCAGGTTTTGAATTTTAGATTAAGATTTTCATACAAATCTGCAACTCATTGTTAAAGGGTCCAAATTTCTTTAATATTTCATGAAAAAAAATCATCTTATTATAAAGTTGAGACCACAATAGAACTCTTTGAGACCGCGGTGGTGCCCTTGTAGAACCTAATAAAGTTGTAAAAGTACAATAAAAAAATAATTTTCTCTTGTTACAGGAAAAATGATAATTTGATACACACAACACAATAAAAAATGGAAAAAATTGATGATTCTATAATGAAAAATGATGCCTTTTCCTTATAAAGTTACAAGGAATCGTAATGTTATTAATAATAATAATAATAATAGAGTAGTGCAATGTGGTGAAATAAGTCAAGCATGTCAGTGTATTACACCCGCAATTGATCGGTCATGAGTCAGTGCCGTGAATAAGTGAATTTTGAAAAAAAAAATTAATTGATATTCGATTATGATTTGAAATTTATTAAAATTTAACTTGAATCAAATTTTTGAACACTCTAAGTTTTTAGTTAAGATTATCCAGGAATTTCGATTAAATATGGAATTCGAATCCAATTTACATCCCTGACTTCATTTTTTATTATTATTCAGTCAATGTCACAAATTCACATACATATAAAATGATAGATTCAAGTTACAACTATTTGCAACAAAAACAGACACAAACTGAATTACAAATGAAATAAATTTAAAATAAAATATAAAAAAACGAACAAATTCATCACAACCTATATTATGATTTATTATTTTCTTATGAATGAATAGATTTTGTTGAAATAATATTCACAATAAAATACTTATATGAATGAATTATGAGCAGTACCTTAGAGAACTTAAAAAATTCGAAGTGAATTCATCATTTAAAGGTATACAAAAGTGCATTTTCATGAAGCTTCCATCGATATGGCAAGAAATCAAGATTTTGACTTACCTTGAAATTTTACGGAGGGGATCAAATGACTGCTCAATTTGAATCAAAGGTTAGATAAATGTGGTAACTGTTTCGGCAATGACAGGGTGAAAGTCAAGGTCTTCTGTTGATGACAACGGGTGTTCTCAATGATCCTGACTGATGACCTGAGTGTCTGCTTTGATGGCTGTCCTGTATATTGTAGGGATGGATTGAAAATTTCTAACGGCCCTGACAATTAATTTACCCTGTACTTAAGTTTTACAAGACGATCGACTGTGGCCTTTCTAACATTTGCCAAATTGCCCGTATGGCCAATCCGCCATTGACTGTAGCTAACGTTGACGTTGAAATCCTTTAATTTCTTAAATTTTATTCCGTATCCTAATATTATATCCTTATCACCATTTAGGACTCTTTCATCCTACAAACAGAGCTCAAAATCGCATTTTTCCATAAATCCCTAAAAATAGTAAAATAACAGTACATATTATATGTTATTACCAACCGCGTCAACTGTCACCAGTTATGCATAAAATTTGTGGTTTTGATTTCAATTCGCAAATTAATATTGATAATGTAACACATCAAGTTTCATATCATTTATAATAATAATACATATAATCATAAATAATAATGTTTTTTTGCAACACATCATTATTATGTGGCTTTCGAACTTACTTTATTTGCATCGCTTTACAAAAACTGTCACTTACACGCATTTTAAAGTTTTGAATTTAGTTCTCTAATCTCTTCACTACTTTTTTTTTAATATTTTTATTTTTTTATGAAATGATAAATGTTATACGTTGCATAATAATAATGATGATTGATAAAACTTTTCCATATACCTTATTTTAGAATGGGTTTAATAAAAAAAATAGGGTTCCCACGAGTATATTCTGTAATAAAATTATTGTCAATCATGAGTTACTTATAGAAAATTTATACGCTTATGTCATTTACATTTTTATGATTAATTGTTCAAAAATTTATGAGATTTTACTTTTGCATGGTAAATTTAGAAGATTTTTGCATAATACACTGATGCAAATCATAACTTAAAATTTTGCAATCTTGATTGATTATATCTGATTTGATTTAAATTGATTAATATAAAATTTATATTCAAGACCTTCAAATTTACGATAATATTTGTATTTTGTTAAATGATTTAAGTCATTGAGATCTTTGAAAAAAATATTCTTTGAATTGAATAAATTGCGATAAATGAATAAATTATACTTTTAAAACTAACGTTGATCGAAAATTACGAGAAAAAGGCGGTCTTTCTTTAATGATTAAGTCTTTAAAATACAAAAAAAAGTTAAATTAATTTCAAAGCTACCTTAATACATGAGAAATATTGGTTAAGGAGTGGCTTCATTTAAAAATAAAAAAAACACATAAAAATGTCCAAAAATCAAATTCAATTGAAATGTTTGATGTGGTTGAGTGATTCCTAAGAAAAATAATTATTAAAATTTTTACTAAGAATTAAGTTGAATTTTAACTTTTTTTTCTTAAATCAATTGGATGTGCCTGATTGTGACATTTTCAAGGTCAAAGGTGAAATGACCCTCATATTACAGAGAGTAGGCTTACCAGATTTACATTTCCTTGTTACCCATAATTGCTTACAAATTGATGTTTTTCAATTAGTTGAAGAAATTATTAGTTAAAATAAATCTATTAAAAGCTGATTCGACATTTGGCACTGATACTCACTCCAGTTTAAGAGAATTAAATCAAGAGCAACAAAACATATTAAAAGTTCAATTTTCTGATTTTTTTGAATCTTGGAGACTTATATAAAGCAATATCTTGAAGGCTCTGATATCAAAAATTAAAACGTTTTATTGAATCCATTTTCATTGATGCAAGGCACACTACCAAAATGTATTGACTTTAAAACAGCTAATGTGTACTTTGATATGAAATTAAGAGAAGATGACATCACGTGTAAATCCTTGGAATTACACACTAAGGCAAGGATGATGTTAGAGCACGATACGTTCTTGAATTGTAATACATCTGCTGAGAAATGGAGGCTGCTCTAATTAAAAATTAACATTCCAACATTGAATTTTATAATACAGCATGTCCCTCAAAAAAGCAAGCGACTGATGTTTTCTTATCTAAGTTTAAAAAGTACTTACTTTCATATTTTAAAACCAATCGCGATTTGACCCCCTAATATGAAACTAACCAATTCTTGATTGTGTGTGATGATTGTTACAAGCAATTAACAGTGGGACATCGCATCACAATTATTTTTTCCAATAATAAACTTAATTAGACGAGATTTAACTTAATTTTTATAATATCACTGAAAAATATTTAAAGAAGTGGTAGATAGATTTGAAAAAAAAAAATTTATTAATTGAGTGTGTAAATAATCAAATGAAAACAAAATGCACTCAAATGAGTGGGAAAACCTAAAATCACAATTATTAACGGATGATAAGCGTCCTTCTCAAACAAAGGCAATTCTGGTAAGCCTAACAGTGAGTGAAAGTTAAGTTAAACGTAAATTTTGAAGACAATCATACATAATGATTTGAAAAAGATAATTTACCTTGAAAATATTGTATTTTCAAACAATTTGGGTTAAGAAATGCAAATTCATTAAAAATCGACTTAAGTTACTTATGATACCAGGAATTTCAGAGATACCAAATTTTTCTTTAAAAATCACTCGAAATTAGAACCAAAGTCACACTTTTTCTTAATCATAGTGAGAAGACTTTTAACCCTTTAAAAAATGGCCATTAATCAAAGAAAGCACGTTTAACAAATTTAATCTACATTAGCACCATTTATCTTACAATGACTTCATTATTATCCTTCTTCTCATTTCAAGAACAAAAACACTTAACACATATTTTTTCTTGATTCATGAAGACAAACAACCTTCACTGTAAGCACCCACATTTTCATGCATAATCCATTAACAGTGTTGTACTGTAATAAAAAAAAAAACATCATGAATTTATTAAGTTTGATTTATTTACAAGAGAATATCAAGAGATTTTCTATATACACACACATAATTGAATTCAATAAAAAACTGTTAGATAATAATAAAATATTGATGATAGTTAAGTTGTTTGAATATGCATTTAACAATATTTTTTCAATAAAGTCTCTAATGATGATGATGATGAGAAGGAGGATAACGAATTCACTTAATATTCATGTTCATGTAAAATATTATGCTCATATATGATGAACAATAAACAATGCACGTTATTAGAATATTAATTTTTATGAGCTGAACACGCTTTTAGAATACAATTAGAAGTCCTAAGCATTGAATTGATGAGTTTCAGTCCTTTTTTATGATCATATTTTTTGTTTTATGTTGTTTGTTAAAAACTCATATAAAACGCTTTATAAATATGTATTTAACGATATTAATTACTATCTCTTTCATATGTGCATGTTTTATGGCTTTTTGTTGTTGTTGTTTTTGTAATAAAATTATGTATGAAAATTAATTTAAATTGACATTCCTTGATTTTATAACTACCAGCATTAGTTTCATTTACTTCTATTATTATAATTAAATTAGAATTGTTTAGAAAGTTAAATTGAAAAAAAAAATCTAGAGCAATAAAATGCAGAATAGTGTCATAAAAATTATAATGAAATGGATGATGTTTAGAATATTTTATCAATTATTTGAAATGTTTGAATATGAATGAGTTACGTTTTTTTTCATTTTTCAGAGGTGCAAACACTGCTTGTGAAAAATACCTTTAATTCATCACACAGCATTTGAAATTCATTGGCAATCATTTCAGGTTTTCTGTTTTCATGTCGTTTTGTTACCAAACATACCGTTTTAATCGCTTTTAAGATTAATAACAATAAATACAAAGCTATAATAAAAAAAATAACATGCATATCAATAAATTAATTTCTTGAATGTTTCCTTTTTTGGCAGAGGCGCATACTTTGTTCAATACAAAAAATAATAAAATATATAAATAATTATTAGCACTGCACATTTAAAGCAAAAAATAAGTTACGTGACTACATTTTTAAAATACTACAAATGACGAGAGTATATCAAAATTGTAGTAATAATAATAAAATAGACATTAAAACATCTGATTTCTGTTTATGTTAATCAAAAGTTGCGACAATCAATAAAAAGTCCCTTTTAAGTCATTCTGAATTTAATGTATTCAATGAAAACTCATTTAAAATATTTCCTATAACGATAATGACTTGATAAAGAATCATCACCATAAAAAATCATCATCATCATTTTTGGTGAAAAATCTTGCATGACTTCCACATCATTTTATTTTATTTTATTTTAATATTCAAATCAATAAAAAAATGTTTTTTAATCACTTAAACAAATGTTATTTTTAATAATTTTTCCATAAAAAAACGAGGAAATATGTCATTTGTTTCCACTTCAATGTTAGCATCACTAAAAAATTTTCACTGTCCGATTCCAGTATTGTTCAGCTGAAATCGAGTGGAAATAACTTAATATTTAACAAATTTATTACTATTCAAATATTTATTTTCACACTTGTATAATACAAAAATAATAATAATAAAATAATATTAATGATAATAGAATTAGAATGGCCACAGACAATTTTTTACCCAAAATGATGATATAAAAAAAGTCACTTCACAAAAAAATAACAAAAATTCCCCTAAAATGCATGACTTCTTCAAGCCAAACAATGTGATGCGTTTAAAGTGCATTCAAAGATATGCTGATATACGTGACCATATGTCGTACTTTTTTTCTGCATGCTTGCTTTTTATATTAAAATAATTTATTCATGTGTTTTTTTTCTTATTTTCTTATTAAAAAATTGTTTGAATCGTTTTGTATGTTTCCTTGAATAATTGAAGTGAATTTCTTATAGAGGTGATATGATAAATTGATATGAAAGTAAGTCACAGGAAGATTTTATTGCATGTTTATTTTGTAGTTTTGAGGGAAATTTATGTTAACATGATAAATAACAAAATATCGAATTTAACTTGGGGTGCTTTTTGATTTTTAAATGAAATGTCGCAGTTTTTGTGGATTCTATGATATGAAAATTGGAAGTCAATGAGAGAGAATCCTGATCCTGTTTCAGAGTGCTGATTAAATGATAAGAGAAGGAGACTCAAACATTTATTTAGATTTTTATGGCACCGTGAAAGGCAGGGTAAAGGGGAGGGAGGCAGGGCAAAGTCTCTTAAAGAAAATTAATTCAATAAAAGTAGATGTGAGTAGAATGCGGCGTCTTCAGAAGAGAGAAGGCCCATTCTCATGCCTTTGGACATCCCAATATTCAATTAAAATTTAAAATCAAAAAGCGTCCTGCTCACAAATCATCAAAGGAATTCAATTCCAAGTAAAATGAAATATTTGCTACTGTATTACTTCCTCATACTAAAAACACACATATTTGATTAAAAGAAAGAAAAAAAAAAAAATATAATTCAGGTGCAGGTCTGATGAGCACATTACAAGAAATAATAATAAGTCACGTTATTTAACCTTGAATCAATACATTATGAAAAAAAAATGATATTAAAGTATAATGCATCATATTCATTAAGCACAGTTTATTAATTTGTATGAATTGTATTGAAAGGAACAAAACTTATGGTTGTTAACTCTAATTTGTATTTTTTTTTCTTGAATGCATTTTTCTTTTAATATAGCAAACAATATCGTTTTTTAATTGATTTGAAATGACATGGTTCGATTAGTTTTAGATAAAGGTGGTGCGATGGTGTTTATTTATATGGATGAGAACGTGTTAAGGAAGTTATTAACAAAAAGGAGGGTGTTGACTCATCTTATCACTTTTATTGATATATTAACGATTAAAATTTTAAGTTTTTTTTTCTGAAAGGATAAACAAAATTCTCACGGTGTATTTTTTGTATCGAAATGTATCAAGTGACATATGGACTTTTATGGGAAACTTCACCTGTCTACAGGTATTTTGATCAATTTAAAATGAAATTGATATCAGCAATGGAACAAAAAATTATGGAAAAAAATTAACATGATTAAATTTTTATTTAATTCTGAACTCATTCTTTTCACTTGATCAAATACAACAAAAAAAAAATCACATTATTTCATTACAGAACTTTATAAGTAGGCAATAATCGGATTGCCTTCTTAAAAGTTATGATTACACTAAAAATATGATTTGAAAAGGAATAAAAGTATAATCCCCTTGATTTTTTTAAATTTTATTTAAACTTTGCCATTTAAAAAAAATACAACACTTTTTATTCATTACAGCAAATGGCAAGTAAATGGAGAATTTTAAAGTACGTGGTAGCAGATTTATTTTTAATACTAATTTTCGATTTATGATTCGAATTAGAGTGTGTTGCAATTAAATTCATGTGATTCTGCACAATTTTTACGAAAAAAATTGTATGCAATGCGAAATTTTCATGTCTCGTATCATTTCACGCATCGCATCTCACCATGTATAGAGACTTTTTTTATGAGGAACTCAAGCTGATCTAAATTTCGTGTCCTATTTGTATGAAAATTAAACACTACTTTAAATGAATTTCAATTTCATCAATGAATAAAAGAGTTAACAAAACAATAAATACACTAATAAAATTCAATTGATTAGACAATTTTCGAAACAGACCCTCCGTTTAATGAAGGGGTTTAAAAAGTTAAAAAAAAAAATAAAATTATAAATTTAAAATTCTTACAACTGGCGTTATTATTGATAATAATTTTACAGCTAATAGATAGCAAACAAAAAGGATTGTTTAAGGATTTGGTTAATTGATGGAAAATTTCACCAAATGTTGACAATGAAATTAATCAAATAGAAATGAATTATTTGATTGACTTTAAAATTAAATTTTAATCCAAGTCTTGAGGTTTTCTTTGAATTTTCATTGCATCATTGATATATCAAATATGGACCTTGATGCATCATTTTTGCATAGTACCGCAGAATTCCCATACCTTATTTGAAATTATGTCAATTCATTGCTTGACTAAATACTGAACTTAATTTTAAAATAAGAGCAGGTGAGACTCAAATAAACTCATATGAATTTCATTTGTCATTGTCAACCCTTTTTCTTAAAATTTTACTAAGACTCTTGAATTTTTGGATTTTGATATTTTATTGCAAATAAAATTCATATGAGTTTAAAATGGGAAAATTTTTTTTGCTACTCATATTTAAAATAATAAAAATTATTCAAATTTATTATTTGCACATGAACCACATGGAAAAAAATACACTATCATCATTTTGTGACATATGTATGAAGTTGCACACCACTTTGCTCTGATTAAAGTGCAAACACTCATTTTTAAAAAATATTTTTTTTTTTGATCGTCATTTATGCTTCTCATATTTTATTGTCGTTTAACAATAATAATAAAAAGTACTCTTAAAATAGATATACTGGCATCAAATTGCGGGAACCAAATACCTTAACATACTGTCTCGGTTTTTTTTTCAATGAACCCTTTAAATGTATTCCAGAACAAGTCACAATGTAATTTTATATGTCAGTAAGTGGAAAAGATTAAACGTTGATGTCTGTGAAATAAATTGATTGAAAGGGTTTGAATAATCATGTTTGCAAAATAAAAATTACTCAAATTGTACACCAAGTGCATAAAAATATGTAACAAAAGATAAGTTTAATTTTTATTATAACAAAAAATATTTTAAGAATATCTACCAGCATAATAAATAATAATAAAAATAATATTTTGTTGCGATGATAACAATAAATCGGCTTAAGTTATTATAAATTGTAACTTGAAGTTGCCATTTTTTACTCTACTTTTTTTTGCTGCTTCTTCCTATTTCTTGTTATTGCTTCTATTTAAAATAATAAGATGAATATTAAAATATTTTTATAAATTATAAGTAACCCCCTTTATTATTTTTTATTGACGATGAATCATGTTGAAATTTATTAATTTTCCTGGCTCGGTGATTAAATTTAAAGGAGATGACGAAGGAGAAAAAGAAGGTGAATGATTGTAATTGTCATCACAAGGAAAATTTTGTAATTTGTTGCTTCAGGGCACTGTATCGTTGTTATTGTAAGAGATCAAAGTTGATGATTTTATAAATGGGAAAATCAAGTTATTTAGAGATGAATTAAAGTCTTGAAAGAAAAGTAAACTAATTAATAAATGGGTTTTATTAGAGGGGATTTCGATTTTATGGTAATTTTTATAAGAAGTTGAATTTTTGTGCCAATTTTATTTGCAGGAGTTACTTTGTTAGAATTCTTCTAGTGCCGTATTGTCATTGTCCCCAATTATTTGCCTCTTTCCGCCACAAATTTTTTAAATGTTTCTCATTTTTGACTTTCTTCCCACTTTTCGCAATTCTCTGTTTTATAATGCCCCACTATTTCTCAATAGATCGGATCTCAGGTGCATTTCGAGGGTTAAGCTCTTTTTCAACGTATTTAACTTGGTTAGTCATACCATTTTATTGCCTCTTTGGAGTAATGAACAGTCGCCAAATTAGGCCAAAACAAAGGCTTGATTGTATGAGACCTGTTGAGAGGTAAAAGACGTTTTTGCAGGCAGTCTTTAATGTAAAGATCGCTCTTCATCGACTACTTTGTAACAAAAATCGACGATCTACGACCACAGAAGCAAAGAGACTCCCAGCAAATTTTTCCATTCTCTTTTTAACACCATAGCAACATATTGATGCAACATAATATCGACGGCAGTTGTTTGAAATCAGATTGATGTGGAACTTTTGCACGTTATACGAATGCAAACTATGACGGACTTTAATTCTCTGAACAGTTGAGGTGGGAACACCGGATTTTTTGCTCGTTTCACGTATCGAGACATTTGCTTGAATATCCGTGACACTCTTCTTTCTGCATCTTTGTCCATAGTACCGAATTTACGACCCACTTTAAGTTTTGAAGTGGATTTGTCTCGTTTGAACTTCAGAATAATATTTCTTGTGGTTTATCTAGACACATTTGCCTTTTTTACCCAAGTCAGCAAATGAAATATTGTGATCTTGTAAATAATTGTCCACAACAGTTTTTCTAATGATTTCACTTTTTGAGCTCATTTTTGAAAAAAACTTATTAAACTTAATCAAACAGTATTTTTCACTAATGTTTGAGACACAAGTTTAATGTTGATAAACAAACATCATATCGTAGAAGGAATAAACAAAAGGCGTATGTTGATTTTTAAAATTTTACAGGAGAGTATTTTTTTAGTTTATTTCAATATAATTCACTGTTTTGACAATTTTAAGGTTTTAGAAAATAAAGCATGGCTTAGGTTAAGCTATGCTAATAGAATTTTAAAAAATATTTTGCTAGAAAGGAGTTATAGGACTTTTTTGTTTTCGTTTCATAAACAAAGGTCGTATGTTAGAAGGTTTTCATGCATTTTAATGAAAATTTAAATGTCACTGACTAATTGTAAGACTTTGTGGAATGACGAATTTTAACATGGGAAAAGTCTTTTTGTTTTGAAAATTTTGACATTTCAAGATGGCGACCGGTTTGAGTGCCATTTTGTCTATAACTTTTTTAATGTCTAACCGAATTAAAGAAACTTATGCTCGTTGAAGAGATCTCGGAGAGTACTATAATCTTAATTAAGTTTTAATCTTTATTTAATTAAAAAACTCAAGAAAAAATAAGAAATTAAAATCGTTTGTCTTGAAAAGGGTTAACCCAAACGTTTTTGTTTAAGATAGTTTTATGGAAATCGTTGGGCTTTTTGAAAGCTATCGAACAAATATTTGTTTAAAAAGATTGATCAAATATTAAGAAAGTTATGTAAAAAATACGAAAATTAAAGATGGCTTTCTAACTGGCAGCCATCTTGAAAAAATTAAAATCCAAAATTACCAAAACGGTAGGTACAAAGAGACCTTTTAATCCTCATAGTTTAATGAAATTTAAATAAAGAATAAAAAAAAAATTTATATGACCTTTGTAACGTTACGTTCTAAAATTTCAGCGGTCATATAATGAAATTTTTTTTTCTAAAATCGTTATTAGACCGAATTAAGACCTAAAACTTTGCACACATATGTGCTTTCTGATGAAGATTCAGAAAATCAAAAAATCTACAAAGGGCGTATATTTCACATTCGCCACTTGTTTATTCCCTCTACGATATGTTTTAGTGATAGCGATTGCGTTATCAAGCATTGTGTATGACAAAATCATACCAGCCACATAACCAACTCGGTCAACGAGCTCCTCTAAATAAAAAAAAATGAATTAAAAATAATCCTGATAACCAGGACTGATAATAAAATGTAAATGTACTGCTAAGTAAGGAAAATTTTCCCAGAAATAATTTTAAATCATTGAAAAACTTTCACAAAACAAACAAAAACAACCACCACACAAATTTCAATTTAATCTTCTTAAAATAAATTTAAGCATAAAATCAAAAATTGAAATCACTAATCAATAACAACAAATAACTGTCGCATCAATTTCAATCAATCGACATGTAATCGATCTCTTGCACTTGAATTGCATTCAATTTAAAGTAAACTTTCAAAATAATAACAATTCAAACATAATAATACCAAATCGATTTACTTTTGTGTGTATTGATGAAAATCAAGTTAAGTACATTATTTGATTATAAAATTTGGAATACAAAAGATTTGACACACGTCCGATGATACATCACACAAAACAAAACATACAAATTTTAAAAATTTCGATGAAAAATCACCGTGAGAAATTGCGTCATAATTTTGTAATATTTTAAAATATTCTTTCATAGTTTCATATTCAATGAAATGACATGAAGGGGTCACTTTTACATAAAATCCAAAATTTATTACATGTAATTTGGCTTTCTTTTGTTGTTTATGGTGATGTATTTCGGTCAAATATTATTATTCAAATGGGACATGAAAAATTACAATGATTTAATCAAAAATTTAACTTTTACATGACCAGGACCTGAATTTGAGTGTCCTGTGTCACTACGATGAAGTTAATACGATTATTATTATTATTAAAAGAAATTTCTTTTGATAAATCTTTCATTATTATTAAAATAAAAATAAAAAAAAATTCAAACAGAATCAAGTTTCATGGTTTTTTGTTCAAAATTAAAAAAAAACCACCATTTACTGGTTTGTTATTGATGCTCAATACCAAAAATCTCCCTTTACTTTTGCATTCCGTGTAATTCTATTTTAAATTGTGACGCGTCCCCTTTTCTTTGTATTTTAAACACAAATATTTTCAATACAAGTCTCTATTAGTTGAAATAATATCATCGATGGTATTTTATTATGTTCTTTAGCACTCTCTTTCTCGTTAAATACCTTGTTGTTGTATTTTATTGACACCTTTTATA
Organism: Culicoides sonorensis; assembly: GCA_900002565.1. Lineage (NCBI taxonomy): Eukaryota > Metazoa > Arthropoda > Insecta > Diptera > Ceratopogonidae > Culicoides > Culicoides sonorensis. Next base: position 241,931 of record LN483626.1, on the reverse strand, counting down.
AAATATTTAATATAATTTTTTTTTCTTTTTCTGAAGGGATTCGACTACTGATGCATTACAATTTACGATGAAATTTTCGTCTCTATGAAAGTACTGTTTTCCTTTCAAATTTCATACAAAGTCGTATTTTATTGTTCTTTTTGCATGAGATCTATGAAAAGAGGGAAGACCAAAAGATGCCATAATAAGGATAATTTACAAACAAATTGCTGTTTAAAATCAGACAAACAAGTTTTAAACTTAAATTGAAATGAAAATATCATAAATTCATGTAATAAATTGCAATAATTGAGACAATTGTATCTTTTTTTATTAGTTTTACTTTTTTTTCTCACTATTTACATGTACGATATATCTTTGGATGGATTTCACTGGGATTAAAAGAAGACGAAAGAAAAGGATAATTATTTAAATTTAATTTAATTTAATCTCTGCGTTTTACTTTGAAATTTATGCGTAGTACCATGAAATTTCTTCAATATGAGAAAAATTTTTAATCAAAGGCAATGATTGGCAATATTTACAAAATTTGGGATTTAATTGAAGTCTGAGACGGACATAATTTAGTTTAAATTCAATGTTAATATTATGCAAAATCATGGTGTACAAATTAAAAGATGACCACAACACACTTTAGACCGCACGACACTCACTTTCATGCTACAGTTCATAGTAAGTTAATTTCTTTTTCTCCTTTCAGTTTAAGTTGAAATTTTCCATTTTGGATTACAAGAATATTAAAGGACAGATAATTTAATGAACAAAATTAAAAAACAAATGAGACAAATTTAAATATTTTGACATTAATCACCCTTGTTTTCTCACTTTGAAGTCGTTTTAAAGGTTCATCAAAAAATTTTCTTCAAAAAAGCCATGTAACTCATAAGTAAATGACTAGAAAATGTCCATTTATTTATGTTTTTGTATGTAAATTACATTGCAAATTGTTTTGACCACACAAACATTTTAAATTAATTTCCTTTTTCATGCAACAAGGGACTTGCTTCGAATATATACACAATTTTATACAATGTCATTCTTTATTATTATCATTAGTTTTATCATCATCATATAATTACACTTATACACTCACATAATATATAGGCATACCAGGTACTTTTGATGAAACATCGGGACTAGTGAAATAAAATGTCGGGATTTGAAAGCAGAAAGCGGGACAGTTAAAAACTATTATTTTTTTACTAGACTGAAGTTATCAACGACCTCATCAACCACCTTGTCAGCATGGAGGAGGGAATTTCGGACCTTTAAGACCCTCCCCGTACCCTCGTAGTGTCATCAACGACATTTACCCTGACTTTTTATTTTTTTTTGCTGTTTTTCAACTTTTTTCTTCGTGTAAATCACAAAATCAGCTCTCAGCGCCCTCTGTAGTGTCCAATCGAAAAACTCAGATACAAGACGCTGTATTTTTTGATTCTCTATCGATCTTCATACTTTTTTCTTGGAAAATTTTTCAGGAAAGTTTTGCGAAACTAAGGTCAGTTTTTGGACTTTCCTGATAATAATATTTTTCAATGTTAAAAATCGGGACAGATCCCGATTCCCGGACATTCATTCAAAAATCGGGATCGTCCCTCCTAAAAGTGTGCAAATGGTATGCCTAGTAGTATACAAAATGAAAAAAAAATTCAGGTCGTAAAAACTATTTGAGGGAGTTATTTAAATTAAATTACTTTATGTTTTGTTTAAAAGTTTACAGTTTTTAAAGGAAATTATAAAATTAACAAGGCTGATTACAATCTCCTGACGCTAATCAAAATATTTTGTATTTCAATCATGTGTTGTTATCTGTGTACTAACAATGAAATTTTAAAAAAATGCTATAAAGTGCATGATTTTTATTTTGTACTTAATTTTAATTACTCTAGGAAGTGACATTTTTCACCTCTTTTTATTGTGATATGATATACATTTAATGGTTTTTATTTAATTTAAGGGAATTTCTCAAAGGTCTCATCAAAAAATCTGACCGGAAATAAAAATGAAAAATAATTTTGAGGGTGAAATTTTTTGAGAGGAACTGTTTTAATTTACTAATTCAATTAAATTATTATCTTGGTGATGAATAGGATGGTAATTAACTGATGCTGATACCGATAATGCGTGATATTGCATTTGAAAGTGCTCGAAAATTGGGTTGGTGTGAAATTTAGAGGACCTGGATTGATTTTCTCACGAAATTTTAAATTTTATGTGGTAAGGGGTAGGAAATTGACGTGATTTATGATTAAATTTTGAATTTAAGGAAATTCATAAATGAAATTTTGAATCATGGTCCTTGAAATTGAGGAATTAGACCAAATTCTAAAAAAAATACTGATTTGATTGAAAAAAAGATGTTTATCAAGCGCAACGTCGTATTAAAACTGTGTCACCTGTTCCTGCAACATAATTTCAGACATCAAAATATGACTATTCAAAAAAAAAGTTCATAAATTTTCACAATTTTTCATGATATTTTTCATTTTAAAATAATATTTTCATATGACATCTAAGATAATAAAAATAATAATAAATTCAAATAAACATTGCAACACTCACACTTAAAACTTGGTGGTCTCGTCACGTATTTGAAAAGCAAACGAGCAACTGCAATTACAAATAATTCATGTATGATAAAATAAAATAATATCATAATAAAAAAAAGTAACACAAGCGACGAAAAGTCTAGTATTTTATTTACTACACCGTATAATTTTTTTTTTACTCTAGTTTTCTTAGAAGAGATAAAATTTATTGTAAGATTTCTGTGTGTGTTTTGTATATGCGCTTGTAAAATTAACATTTAAACAGTAGTAGATCAACATATTTTATACTCACTTAGAAGGAAATTTTCATAAAATGTCGTCGATTAAAGTCATTTTTAATACAAAATTTATTTCAATGATTTTTTCTATTCAATGAGAGCTCTCAATGTAATTTTAAGTGCATTTATTTGCTTATCTCTTACTATTTATTCAGAAACATGAATAAAATTATATGCATCGCCACTGTTTACATTAACAACTCAAAAATGAACATTTATAAATAATAAATATAATAATAATAAAATGATAAAGTAGATCAAATTAAACTGATAGCCGTTTTTCTGAATAATTTGTCATCATCATCATCGTTCACTTACATGTGTAATTTCTGAATCATCATTATTATTATTATTATTAGTAGTACTTTTAAAATGTTTATTTATTTTTTGTTTAATATTAAATTGAATGCTCAGTATATAAATAAATAACACAGAATAATAGCCACAAAATACATGAAAAACACAATAATAATGACTAAGCTTAAATCAATCAACATTGCGTTTTCCCACAGTATTTTGTCATTGCATTCAATACAAAATCAATTGCATTTATAAATAAAATTTGTATTTATGAGTTAAAATGAATTGTAATAAGTACCAAAAAATAGGTAAATCTCGTTTTTATTATTATTATTTTTGGGCTATTTATATAAATATTTAATCCCTTTTAACAATTGATAATGATGTTAACTAGTGTTTTTTTTTTGTATACTTATTTGTACTAAAATCTGGTTTTTGTTTGGATTTTCCGTTCAAATTCAAATGGATGTAGTTTTGGGATGATGTGTGAATTTTTAATTTAATTCGATTTTCTATTGAAAAAATGCATGTTAAGCATTCACACACACACACACACGCCTGCAAGTGCCACGTGACCAATAATCATTTGTGTTTTTCTTTTTTTGGAGAGTATAAGATAGATTATTATTTTAAGCAGAGAAGTGAATCAATGGAATACAATAAAATGCATATAAAAGATACAAGTTATTGTTTGTTTTGTGATAATGCTGGCTTTTGTCGAAGAATTATGATGTTGTGATTTTGATCTAACATACTCAGGATTTGTCATTATATGGTGATTTTATGGTAAGGGCTCAGTATTATCGGAAAAGTATTGAAATTTTCAACTCAAATTAGACAATATAAGACTTGAGTCCAAGAACCTATTTTATTAGAAAACAGTGAAAACAAAACAATCACAAAGCACTAAAAACGAAAAACAAGAGTAAAAAAATTAAATTTAAGGTCACATAACCCAAACGAAATCCTACTTAGATCGTTCATGATATTAAAACGGCTTATGAGCTATAAAAAACATATGATGACATGCAATTTGACACTTTTTGCATGAAATTCATTGAAATAATGTTCGGGAAAGTTGTAGGATATAAATTTTACTTTAAATAACTACCACTGACTTCTTTAAAAAGTTTCTAGTGAAAAAATTAACTCGATGGCCGAAAACCTAGAGCATTTACTTGAGATTTGACTATTTTAGATACACTGAGTGATTTATAGTGCATTTGACAAAACTAAAGCTATTAAGTTTATTCAGCAAAGTTGTCATAATGTTTTTTATAATTCATAAATTTTCTTTTCTAACCAGCATCGTTTCACAGTGCACAGTACTATGAGACTTGGCCTTTAACTTCGAGCTCATAAGAAAAATTTTCATTTTATGAAGTGTTGCCAATTCCTTCTATCAAAAATTAAAAGGAAATTTTACTCGCTGATTGCATTCAAAAACTCTTTGAGTAAACAAAATTCATATAAAAAATGAATATTCAATTTCATAAAAGAAACTTCACAAAAAAAAGACAATGTGCAAACATTTAATATCCGTTTCATAAAATTTATCTAGTAATCGCTGAGTGTGTGTGTGGATTGAATTCACTTTAACATGCAACATGTTAAAAGAAACATAACTTTGAATTGCATTTCAAATAAAAAAAAACATTCACATGAAAGCGAACGAATGCAGTCAGTTTGTCTAGTATTTTTATACAAGAACTTAACTTCTTACATCTAAATTAAGATCTCTCTAGATTTACTTTGGTTGAATTGTGAATTGCACAAAAGAAAAGTGCACAGAGAAAAGACAGTTTCCTTTCTTTTTATCCATGATTTTTATGGTTCTTTTCTTCTTATCCATGAATTTTTTTTCCATGTATATTGAAAACGTGCATCATTTTAGTACAAAACATATTTAATTTAATCTTTTGTAGAATGAAAGCAATGCAATGCAATGTTAAGTTAAAAAGCAAATAATTTTACATTTAAAATGTAAGGTTTTATTGAATTTAGTGTTTGTGTGTGTATATGAGAAGAGAAAAAGAAATAATTTAAAATTCTAAGGAGGAACTCTTTTCAAATTAGGCAGTTAATGTTCCTTCTTTATGTGATTTTATGACTCATTTATTCAATTCAATTTATTTTATTGCTTAAACATGCTTACTGACAGATATTTTGTCTGTTCCAAGTCCATCTTCACACACTTACACAAGGACAAAAGACGACACAAAGTGACAACGAGAAATGCAACTTTAATCTTCAACTTTTAGTTCATGGGAAAATTTTATTGTTTCAAATCACGTCCAACATTTTTTTTCAACTATTATCAGTTTTTATGTACATTTTCGATTACATTCATTCAATATTTGATTTAAACACCGACACCATCGTTCCCATTCAATGTGTAGTTAAATAATTTTCTGCTAATCAACACTACTATTGTATAATTAAATACCAGACATAATGGTGATAATGAAAATTTTATATTGAAATGGTAATTAAGTAAATTATATTCATTATCTCCCAAGTCTATAAGTGAAACATTACAAAAGAGAGAAAATCTGTTAATTTATTGGCGTTAATACAAACAATTACATGAACATTAAAATGGAATTAAAACAGATAAAATGAGTTAATGTGAGTGAAATTGTATTGTATCAAGGAAAAGGATCTGTGATCTGACACATTGTCCGATAATCTGTTAAATTATTGTGTTTACTCAAATAAATTGACCAATAACCGATATTAGGGGTTCCATTGAAAGGAAAAAAAAATCTCGAAATAAAATGAAGAATTAAATACAAGAAACTTCTTTTTCCAAGATATTCAAAGTAAAAATCCTTTGAATAATGAAATTGAATCGATTTTTGATGTCATTCACTTCAAAAGTAAGTCACATGATAAATTTTTAATTTCCGTTGAATCAATTTCAACCCAAACTACTGAATTTCATGTTAAATTACATTTCAATTGAAATTTCCATTTGAGTTGACAAAGAAAAAATTAAAGGAGAAACGCACATCATGTCATGTCAATTCAAAAGAAATTCTCTAACTATGATTCACTTTTAACAAGTTAAATGTCTGTTTTTTTTGTACATGTCGTGACATCCCAAATGCTTAACTAAAACAATGAACCAAGAAAAAAGTTAAATTTGTATTTAATTTGAATGAAAATGACATTGAAAATGTATAAATATTAGATACCGAGCTGTTAAAATGTCGTTAACATGCGATGTTGAAATCGAGACACAACACAAAATTTGTTGACCCAGGTCATTTTTCTGTCACACAACTTTTTCCGTATAAATCAAGTCATTATTATCACAAACATACACACAAACACATTACATACGTAAACAAAATGTTTTTTCGAGGAAATTTATTTTGTTTTTTTATCTTTCATAATATTTGTAGTGTAATGTGAGGTGGAATATTTTATATTTTTTTTCATAATACATTTAATGTGTGTATAAAATGAATGAATAAAAAAGGTGAATGCCTTCACTCTGTTAAATATTGCTAGTTATAAGCACACATATTGTAATAATATTGTACAGTAAACAAAAAAAGGAGACAATAGAATGATTTGTGTTATCAAATGTAATAAAACACGGTTAAGTTTAAATACGAGTCTGATTCGTTTTTATATTAGCTGATTTTTTCTTTTTGTGGTATTGCAGCAAAAGTTGGAAAAAAATATATTCACACTGCTAATGATATTTTTTTTCCATTTTAATAGAAATATAACGAAACAATTATATCTGAAGTAAAATGAAATAAAATAATAAATTATGAATATTTTACTGGCTTTTGAATGAGATTTTAACTAGAAATAGTTTTGCTTGTTGAGTGAAAATTTACAATTTGTATGCTAACTGTCTTCGTTTTGTAATTTAAATTTATTAGGCAGGGACATTTATCGCGATGTGAAATTTAAATCTGTAAAAATTGGTTCCAGATTGGATTGTGAGAAGAATTCGTGAGAATTTATTTCAAAGTATTGAAATTTTGAACTGTGACGCTAAACGCTTCAGTGCGCAATGGAAAAATGAAGATTGAGTGTGTCTTGTGAGCGATCAGTCATGGTTTACGGGCATTTTGGGACCAACCATCTTTTTGAAGTGAAATCAAAAAGAATGTCAGGACCACAAAAGAAATCCCAATCTGCTTCTGTGAGAGATCTGATTGGACAAAATGGTCCATGAAAATGGTCTGTCCGATTTGGATTTAACTTTTCACTTTGACTGAGTGAATTTTAACTCCTGAGAAATTTAATGACTTATTTCCTAATAATGAGTAATGAAACTGCTTCGAATGAGAATCGTTAGTATGTTTTTGACGCTCCATCCTTTCAAACTAATGACCTAAGGACATAGGAAGCACAAACATGAAAAAAAAACACAAACAATCTTCAGTAGAGGAATTTTCAGAAAATTGATGAATCTGAACCTTTTTGTACTTTCAAGAACCATGTCACTCACGAACAGAGGCGGATTGAGGTTTATTTTCTACCCTTATTTCTAAAACTTTCTTTAACTTTGACAAGACGACCGTTTGTAGCCTCTCTGGCATGTACCAAAGTGTCCATATGACCCATCTCTCACAGAAAAAGGTACCACATAATTTCAAGGCTATGACCATGATTGAATTCCGATCTTGTTGATCCTACCTAACTGAAATAATTTATTATATTTTTATTTAACATTTCATTTCCATTATAATTTTTTTTATTATTATTAATATTATTATTATATGATGGTTTCCGAGATTTTTTATATCAGATAGCAAAATGAAAAAAAATGCATAACATATTCAGACACAAGACAGCAAGCAATACAATTAATGGCTATTTAATTATTAAAATGAGTCACTCCTTTTTTTCACGGGATTTATTTCCATATAAAATAACATTAATAAATCGTCAAGGTAAAGGATAGGAAATGTGCTCATCATATGTGTGTGTGTGTGTGTGTGTGTGTTTTAATATTTTTAATGTGTGGTAGGTAGGCAGCAAAAAAAAATATAACTGACCTTTACGATCTTGATTAAGAGAATTTATTTACTGCATATTATGATGATGATTATTGCATGTTACATATCACTTTTAATGAAGAAGAGACTTTTTAATATTAATGAATGTACATTAAAAGGCAGGCAGAAACTCATAAATTTTAGATCATGAATGAATGAATGCATAAATTGCATTCCAAATCTAATTGTCTTTAGTTTATAATAGTTTTATAGACTTACTTGGACAATGACCACATTGACATAAGCCCTTTTTAAAGTTGCTTCCTTTTAACAGTTAATCCAACATCTGCAAAAAAATGCAAATAAAATTTTTACATATGACTGATTTTTATGATCCAATTTCGGTCCATTGTCCTCTTACATGTCATACAGTTTCCCTAAAATTACATAAAATTTTTCCAATATTTACGATAATTACCTTTGATATTTATAAACTAACAAAAGTCATTTAAAAATTGTGGTGAGCGTGTGTCAATCTTTGTCTCATCAAAAATTTTTGACAATGATGATGCGTCGGCCGGCACATTTTAGCAGTTATCATAAAAATAATAATAATAATAATAATCATAAATATTACATTTCATTTTTTTTTGAAATTTTATTTTATTTTATTTTATAACATTTTTGCACTCATCCATTGTGATCTAATAAAATACAACCGGAATCGGACAGGGAGGGTTGTGGTTTAAAAATATTGTTATTCTTTTTTTTTGTGAATTTGATGTCAAAAGTGCAATTGGATAGGTCATAAAATGAGGAATTTCCTTCCGATTAATATTTTGACTTTTATATTTCATTTAAACGAATATTGACGTAAATTTATAATAATAAAAATATAAAAAAATCCGATAAAATGAAGCGCGTGCTAATTTAATCCTTTTTTCGTCGATACTTTGTTTGTTGTTAAGCTTGAGTACTTTAATTAAAATTTATTGTTCACGGTGATTAACTGAAGAGTATAAATTTTTTTAAGCTCTTTACTGCTAATTTGCTGTTGAAGTGCAAAATCCACTATTTTTTATTTGAATTTTTTTTAAATTGAATTGAGTCATCAACAGATTACAGATTTCAGTGGTCGATCATACATTTTAACTCTTTTTTTTTATTTTTTTTTTAATATTTTGAAAAATAATGAAAAAAATAATGTGATTTATTAACCTCTTCAAATGCCACACGTTCAGATTTTACAGAAAATCTGTGATTTATTATTATTTATTTTCATTATTTTTTTTTATGTGTGTGGACTTGAGTGTAAAAGTATTTAACAGGAGAGTGTTCGTATGGATGATAATACCCCTAGTTGTGTCTAGTATTACGCGTATCAACCCATGAACATCTTAATTGATTTTTTTTTCATTATTTTATCATTTTTATTTTTTATTAATATGACATTTAACTGATTTTTTTATAAAAATAACGAGTGTGAGTCAGAAAAGTGATGGTAATAAAAGTGCTAAATAGAGTGAATTGGAATGGACGCTGTAAAATTGGATGTAGGGTGTCCAATTGATGAGAAGGTACAAAAAAAACTGTAGTAAGAACTTTTGTTTAATGATTCTGTCCAGGAAAACCAGATCTAGAAGGACTATAAAAGTAAGAACTCTTTCATTCTTGGTCTTTCAAGTCTTGGGATGGGCACGAATCGAACTTTAAAAAAACTAGAGCTTTTAAAGTTTTGAAGGCATCGATCGTACTCTGCATATCCAAGTCCATTCAATCCTCACCGCTATCTGATTCGTTTCTCAAGATATTTCTTTGATATGGACTTCGGCAAATCGTTCTGGGTCCAAGGTCAATCTACTCACCCCGATGAAAGCTGCGATGTGTCGTTATCATAACTAAAGCTCATCTTCAAAGTTGAATTTCGCCTCTTCCTAAAATTTTGAGCTTTATTTAAGCCATGTCATGGTTTTCTATAGACATTGAATGCAACAAACCGCAGCAGGCTTTCATCCATTGTCAACCAGAATTTTGATCAAAACAACCAATCTATATCTGAAAATAGTCTGCTTTTGTTCTTAGATGAAAGTGAATTCAATTTGGTTGCCCAGCTAGCTCACCACTATTATAAAAAAGGTCATAAATCTGTTCAACCTATTAAATGAAACACGTGAAGTGCTCAATCAATCGTTGATAATCGCTTTAAAATTTATTTGCCATACAAAATTCAACTCTTTCATTCATTGAATTTTTTTTTTGTTTCTACTGATTCAAGTAAAATCTGATAATAATAAATTATTTTGTCACATTTTGACAACAAGACAAAAAATTTTCTATCATCAATTTATATATTTAATATTTTTTTTTTTTTAAATTTAATAGATTTATCGATGTTCGTATCAAGATTGTAAATTTATCAAATTTAAACAACAACATTGTTAACGGGTTAACTCTTTTTTTATACAATGTTGCAGAACAAAAAACGGTACGGAATACTTAAAAGTTTGTTACATAGATTCTCAACACAAACATGCGTTTTCCGACACTTTATTTTCAAAAAGAGCTTTAACTCCTGTGATGAATCAAATTATTTATTTCCATCTATTTAAAAACACACAGTTCATAATCTATTAAGCTTCTAATATTCCTGAAATTTGTCAACTTTAAATCTGAAAGTTGTGCGACTTGAAGCTTTGAGTGTATTCTTTTGACTATCGATAAATATTTTCCATTAGAAATATTGTATGGTTAAATTAAAACAGACTTTTTAAGTTGACCGATCAACACTTCACACTGAACTATTTGAAAGTGTAATTTTTATCGTACTTCTTGTATTGAAAAATTTTCAAACAATTTTCGGAAATATTCAAAAAAAAAAAACGTTTTAAAAACTTCAAATCGAGAAATATAATATTATGTGTGATTATGATACTTAATACTTTTTTTCATTTAATACAGCAAAGTCTCCATGCTACTTAATTTTTGTGCCGCTGTCTCTATGATATAGAGATTCAGGAATTCTCCATAACATAATTTTTGAATAAAAACCCGGAAATTATTTTAAATTTTTACGCTTTTTAAAAAATTATGTTATAGAGAATTACGTTTTGAAAATATTACGTAGTGTGGAGACTTTGCTGCAGTACAAGAAAGTTAAAAACCATCGTTACAAACTTTTTTAAGACAAAATATTAAAATGGCAAGGTACTTAAAAATCGATTAATCGTTTTAAAAAGTCGATTAATCGATTAATCGAAATAATCGAAAAATTATCGATTATTCGATTAATCGAATAATCGGTTGGGGTCCCTACACGTGAAGTGCTCAATCAATCGTTGATAATCGCTTTAAAATTTATTTGCCATACAAAATTCAACTCTTTCATTCATTGAATTTTTTTTTTGTTTCTACTGATTCAAGTAAAATCTGATAATAATAAATTATTTTGTCACATTTTGACAACAAGACAAAAAATTTTCTATCATCAATTTATATATTTAATATTTTTTTTTTTTTAAATTTAATAGATTTATCGATGTTCGTATCAAGATTGTAAATTTATCAAATTTAAACAACAACATTGTTAACGGGTTAACACTCTCTTTGTACAATGTTGCAGAACAAAAAAACATATAATAAAAATCAATTAAAATTTAATATCATATGAGAGGGTTGGTGAATTGTAACGTCCCTTTGATGCCATTTCTCTGTTTCTTATTACATTGTTTATTGTCACGTTCTGTTTTTTCATCTGATTCTACAATTTAAAATTCGGTGCAAATGCTTTTAGTTTTTTTTATTTTAAATGAAAAATAAATTATTCTACGCAGATAAAGTGCAACAATGTATCCTATATTTATTTATTTATTTTTAAATGCTCTCTGTTCAGGAAACAAAAAACACCTTTAGATATCCGAAAAATATAGAAATGAAATGAAAAATAGACAATGTTGCAGTTAACATAATAAAACATTTTGTAACCTCGAGGGAGACAAATGCGATTTGTGAAACAATGTAACAAAGTTCTAAAATTCATTTTTATATCACACAGTTAAAATGGAGAACAGTAGCATTTCTGTATTTTATTACAAATTTCATTTCATTTTCGTCTCTAATCATCCATGCAATATTAAAGCACCATTAGATACAATGCGGAGGACTTTAATAATACAAAGTTGTATCAAACTTAAATGTTTTACTAATGAAGACGAATGACATTAACATTTATATTTATTTATGAGACATAATTTAGTTAAAACATTAAATGCACATGCATTTGCCTTTGATTTTCCTCAATTTATACCAGAATTGAAGCATTTTATTACAGTGAAAGGGTTGTCGTCCAGTTAAATTACATTCATATTGGTCAAAAAACCCTCTTTTCCTCGCTAATGTAACATCTAATGTCTAATGCAAAAAAAAAATGAAATAAATGGGAGTAATAAATAAAAATTTGACATTCGTTCATTCATCCGTTCATATGAAATTGCAATAATTTATAAATAAATTCATATTCATATGCGAAAGAAAAAAAACACATAATAAAGTAATCACTGACTAGTTTCATGTGTATAAAAAATAAAAATAAATAATGTTTAAACAATCATTTTTTACATAAATTGAAATGTAAATTCAGTTTTAGGTCCGGGTACTTTTAATAGAGCATTTTAAATCAAAATCACCCCTTCGTGTTAAATTGCTTTGTTATGATTATTATTCTATAAAAGAAGAAAAAATATTATAATAAAATTATTGCTTTTGTTATGTCTATTTTCAAAAGATTTGTTTTTTTTTCTTACTTCTTATTACGAACATTATCCTTTTTTAAAATAAAATATATTCAACAAAAGTGTTGAAAGTGCTGACTTGTGGTACGTTATTTGTTACACATATGATGATAATGGAGTGTAAATTGTATTGTAATTGAAAGAAAAACTACATAAATCATTGAAGTTTTTTCAGAAAATTTCAAGCAAAACGCGTTAATACACATGCGTTTCCACTTAAAATGCTCTTGAGTTTTTAATTTCATTGTAAATTATTCAAATGTGAAAATTTATTGATGTAAGTGATTGTGTTTAGTGAAAATTTTTAAGTTAACATAAAACATTTAATAAAATTTTTTAAAAGTTTTGGGATGCTTGGTATCTAAATCGTGAAATTCTTGAATATGATATGGCCTTCAGTAAAATTGAAAGTGTTATTTAGCAGTTGTACAGTGCAGCATCAATCATAAGGTTAACAATTCGACTCTTGCTTCGGTCATGAAACTTTACAATAACAAATGTCCCTTTTTCCACTTACTCAATTTGAGTTAAAGGATAGATAAAGGCGGCGACCAGAAGCTTACTAGGGTGGAGCAGCTGCAACAGGTGCCAAAAAGTAACATGGGTGGAAAAATATGATATGCAACTTTTTAAAATTAGTCATAAAAAATGAAAGGTCATGGATTTGCTGTCATATATTGTTCAATATGGTGATGGTTGTTTATTCGAACTGTAACTACTCCTAGTGCAAATGAAGCTCGAAAGTTCTACAAGCCCTTTAATTCTCAATGTAAATATTTCAACTTGAGAGTAGACATGTGAGCATAGAGCATTGGACTGTAGACTAATTCCAAATAAAAGGAATAATTTAGCCAGATGGCGGAAATATTTTGACGCACAGTTGAATGAGGGTGTTAACAGTTAAATCTATATAACGACTTTTTTGCAGCTTAACAACCACACTTTTTTATTAATGTGGTTTTGGAAGGTGCAATGAGACGTGGTGGTATCCTAAACCTCAGATTTTAGGGTTTGCTAATAATCTTGATATTGTGAGTAGAACCCCAGTAGGAGTAATCGACAAAAGGTGGATCGATGGCTTCCAACATTACCTACGAATATTGCGGGAGAAAATCTAGAAAAAGCAGGCGCAAGAAAGAAAACTTAGAAAGATATTCTTCAATACTTCCAATCTAAATAATCGAAATAGCGCATGAATTTAGCAGCATGATGATGATGACGAGCAAGTACTCCAATAAGCCCAATTGTGACTTTAGTAGGAAAAATTGCTCTCCCCCTAAAACTAACCTGCTCGATATTTTTGAGACTTGTAAGGCCCATCGCGTGATTTTTTAAATTAATTTTAAGCATAATTTTTTTTAAGAGGCAGTTTTTTTGGTTCACCACCACCCTTCAAAAGTGCTAACTACGCCACTGCCACAACTTGGGATGACAGGTTTAAACATAAAGCCCTTTGATGATGATACCAGGTAACAGTCGTTCTACAAATTTGATTTGATCTGACGTAAACATTGATATTCATTTAGAACAAATAAAAAAATTACATTAATATTCTTTTAATTAAACGATTATACAAAAAAAATATACAATAAAAAACTAACGAATCACACTAATTAATTAAACACCTCTTCTTATTATTATTTTATTATTCAATGCCATTTTTTCACGCCTTTTTATATACATGTACAATATTTTATCTCACAATAAAAACAGATTATTTATAACATTTATTATGTTCAAACATAGATAATCAACATATTGTTTTAAAGTAAATCAACGTGTATCAACATAAAATAAACGTTTATTTTATGTAAAACAAAAAATATAGAAACATCAATGCATTTAATAAAAATTTTAAAAAAATAAAAAAAAAACCTGTTTTTATACTCAACTCATTTGTTTTGTAAGAAAAAAAATATTATTTTAATCATAAAACACATAAAATTAAGTTCTAGTCTTAGTTTTTGTAATAAAATTAATAATAAATCGGTTAATTTTTTTTTCATTATAAGCTCCTTTAACTCTTTAATTCATTGTATAAATATAATTATTATCTTACATGTCATACCGATTGAAAATATATATACAAAAAATAAAATAATAACACACGTGCTTTTATATTTTGAGATCATGGTCAAAGATTGTCTTTTATTTGTTTCAATTTCAATATTAGTAATAATAATAATAAAAAAATGATACATGTCTGTTTTATACATTTATATAGCATACATACATATAAAAGTATATTCTTTATTATAAATTTTCAATTATCTTTAATAGAACATAAAAGTTGAGCACTAAAGTAATATTTAAAGCAAGTTTATGAAGTAGCAACAAATAATGCACCTTCAATTGAATGAGCGAATGAATAAAACAGTAGGAATCAGTCATGCTGTGTGTATGTGTGTGAACATAAATGATGCAGAATATAAATAGTAATAATAAAACAATCAAGTTCATATTCAAATATTAATATAAAGACTTTGTAAACTTGAATTGGATTATAATCCCTTTAAAAGATCTTTTCTTAAAGTAAAATAAAATAAAATAATATTTTATATAATAAATGCATTTATTATTAAAATTATATTATTTCTTCTAGATCTTTTATATAAATGAATATTTTTTTTACATTATAATTTGAAAATAAAATACTGCACAAAATTGATATTTAACTACGTTTATTATGCATAAGGAGTATTGAATTTAAAAAAAAAAAATATTTATAATAATAGTAATTTATAAACAAAATTAAATAATAACTTAAACTAGTTAGTTAGCTCAGTATTTTATATAAACAAAATGATATTCATGTTCATGCCAATGATTAAATTGTAATGATTAATATTCTAATTATTTGTAAAATGTGTATTATTTTTTTTTTGTAAATGTTATTTAAATTGTTTTATGTATTTAATGGTAATTAACTGTGCAACGAATAATTTTCAATGTAAAAAAAAATGTTAAATACTATTTTAAGCGTGTGCAAAAAATTAGTGAAAAGTTATATAAAGATAATGAAAGTCAAAAATCATACTAATGTTCAATGTACAAGAAAGCGCTTATATGAAACGTTCATAATTAGGTTTTTACATTTTTACAGATGGGTCTAAAAATGTTTTCACTGAGAGGGGGCAAATATGTGTATAAAAGTCAAATTTCACCAACTAACAAAATTCATTCACAGTCATATCAAAATATAGAGCAAAATATTAGGGGGGGGGACTTTGATAAGCTACATTAAATTTCAGTTTAAACACTTTCAAACCGAATTTGACGACGAAATTTGCAATTCTATTTGCGATTACTTTGTTACTGTGCTGCACACTCATATAGCTTCGGGCTTCATATTAACCTTACAAACCCAACCTTAAAGCGCATTTAAATTTCATTAACAATCAATTATTGCACAGTTGCCATACTGTCTGATGATCATTACAAATGATATCATAATAAAAATAATAATAAGAAACCAGATAAGATTATTAATAAAAACGATTAACAACAGTTTATAGAAATCACGAGAGAGAAACCGTCTTGCATTAATATCCACATGTGTAAGGGTCAACTCTATTTATTATTTCTATGTGAATAGGTGAGAAAATAATAAAAAAATAAACCTTTTCTTGACTTTATTTGATGTATATCAACATTAAAATGATGATCCCATTAAACACGCTCTAAACTAAAAATTTAATTTCAAAAGAATTAATGAAAAGAAATTAAATGTTACTTCTATTTCTTTCTTTCTTTTTATTTATTTAAACATTTCAGTAGTTAAAAGTTTGAGACTAAAACCATGATTTGCATAATTTTCAAATTAAAACAACCCTTTTTTCCCTTTTATATTCATCTTCAGTCAGATAAGAAAATACATTAACTAACCGAAAATGATATGCCTTTGCTCCGATGAAATTCGTTTAGTGCTCATAAAAAGTGTGAATGTGTTAATATTACAAATTGTTATAATGATATACAATATCATAAATAAGATGATAATAAAAAGAAACTATTTTGAATATTTTGGACATTAGTGGACGCAGCAAATGTCCTGGAAATAATAATTATTAATTATATTTTATATCATTTGAGACGGTGATTTGAATATTATTTTAATATGAATATTTATATGTTTTTTTTTCGTTTTTATTATTATAAGGTGACTTTTTGATATGAAATGAAATGATATGAAGAAGAAGAATAAGGGATCCGTATCGGGTTTTTAGATTATGTTAAAGGTAAGAAAACATAAAAGTTAATGGATTTTATAACCATATTTACATTTTACATGATTTAGGTGATGTGTGAAAGATTTGAAGTTTTTGACCTGGAATAATAAAATGATAAACGAGGAAAAAGAAGCTTAAAAAACGAGTTTAGACATTAAAAAATCTTACTACATTTTATTTTGTCTCCTGATTCAATTGGATATTTAATCACGAACGCTGTTACAAAAACTGACAATGATGAGTCCAGGATTGATGCTAAAACTAAAAAGAGAAATACAAACCCATTTTCAGTCAGCCTGCGTAAGGCTTGCGGTATATTTCCAATTCACAGTGACTAAACTTGACCAAATTTTATTTTTGTATTCAAATGACTCGCATATGACCGGTTTATCTCCACATTTATACACAAATACACATACAACGAAGCATCATTACATTGATTTCACTTGGTGATTTGAATTGATTCCACTCTCCATCCACATTATTCATATTTTATTGAGCACGAGCCTTCAATAAAAGAAAAGTACAAAATAAAATCATAAAATAAACTTCAATTGATCATGGTTTCGTGTCTGTATGCAATAAATAGATATCAGTGCAAGTCAATCACTTTTTTTTATGCTAAGCCATGCCATGCCACGCCACAGAATAAAATAAATGATAAATCGAAAATTGAATAAGTAAAACAATGAATGATCAAGATCAAGCGTACTGATTTGTAGATAATTTTACACTTATTGTACTTTTTTCATGCTACCACGTGTTGCTGTTTTAAAACAAGTTACTGCAACACCCACTGGGATCAAAAAAAAAATTAACTTAACTTAAATTTAACGCTTTATGTATATGCAATGGCTAATTGGAGTGTCTGATATCTTTAACATGCTTCAAAACAAATTATATTACGCTTCTTATAAATTCATTATTTTAATTTTGTTTTTCACTCAATCTTTATTTTTTTTTATTGCATAGTAATTAGTCAGGTTGTTACATGATAACTCTATGTTTGTATAATAATTATTTTATTTTAAATATGATTTTTCTTATCGTATTTGAAATACTCATATACAAACAATATTTACATTTGAAATTTAAAAAGAACACGATGATTGATTTATATAAATATTATGAATTTGTTTCATAATATAAAATAATAATCATTTTGTGTGTGTGCAAGTAAGTGCAGCTGCAACGATATTTTAATTTTTGTTGTATATATTTTAAATGCATTTGATTGTCAACTTTTCTTGAGATAACTGAGTGCATGATTTACGGATAAGCCAATATAAATGTATAATAAATATTAAATTGTCTTTGCTTTGTTGATCTTTCAATCAATTCAATTTTACGACATGTAACTTTGTAGTTTTTTTAGTTTTTAAAGTGCGCAGTAACTGAAAAAAGGACTTACATGTGTTTTGACTTTATTAGGTCTGTCAAAGTCATTGAGGATTGAGGAAATGAGTAAAAACTCTTTCGTTCTTGTGTTTTAATCCTACGACCATTTTCTAGCCATGGCCTGGTTAGGAATTGAATACCAGATTTCCCTGTTTAGTAATGTCTCTTACAAGTTTCTTTCTTGTAGTACCTTTCGATTTGCTTACACGCCATCGATCCATCTCGTTTTAGGTCGGCCTTCATCACGACAATCGTTTGGATTATTTCTAAGAAATTTTGCTGGAGCACAGCTTAGGTCCATTGATGGTTCATAAAGCTATGCAATAAAAATTATTCGTATTATTGCTCTTTCTTACTTAACGTAGTTTTTACTTCTCCTGTGCTACGTTCATTTTTTAGACTGAGCCTGTTGCAGAATACCTTTCCAAGATTCTCTATCTTGCGCTTGCTGGTTCTAGTTATGCACCCGTAATGTTCGCAGGTCTTGAACGATGCCATCGATCCACCTCGTGTTGAGACGCCCAAAATTTAGATGGGCCCCAGAATCGTTTTGAAATAGCGCAGCTTCGGCTCGATCGGGGTTCATTCGTACCAAAAAACCTGCCCATCGAAGTCTGTTGACTTTACAGTTGCAGCTATGTTTGCTTCCGCATACAACCGCTCTAGCTTGAAGTTATACCTTTTTCTCTATCTGTCACCTTCACGTGTGGCACCAAAGATAGTACGTAGCATCTTTCGTTCGAATGACAATAGCTGTCGTTCATCGCTCTTGGTGAGTGGCCAGGTTTCGGACCCATATGACGCGACTGGTCGTATTAACGTTTTGTAGATGGCCCACTTGGTCTTCTTTGTCAACAGCTTTGAGCGGAAGTTTCGTTAGAGTACATAAAAGCACTTGTTCGTCGCGACTATCCTCCGCTTGATTTCCAATGAAGTATCGCCATCCGCAGGAATAAGCATTCCCAGGTATACAAACTCATTGACGATCTTGAATCGTTGACCATAGATGTTGATGATGTTTATTTCTTTATGTGGAACCGTTGTTAGGTTTTTGCTTCATTAATTTCAAATCCCCTTTCTTATTAAAATCAAATTGATCATCATTTAAGGTGCTTTGGCTCGACATAGTAAAAATATCTGCACTCCCTAATACTTCGAAATGATAAAAAAAAACCGATACAAACTTTATCATTCTATTTATAACTGAAATAACCCATAAAAATATTGTGTAATTCATGTAAATAAATAATACTAATAAAATTTATTTAAAATTAAAAAAAAGATAAACATTGAGACCTAGAGTCCTACTGCCTGCAATATAATTTATAATAGTACTAATAATCATCATCATCATCATAAATGCTTGAATTGTATAATATATAAATAAATAAACAACAATAAATAAATGATATATAAACAAAATTGCAACACACACATTTTAAACTAAACGCAATAAATAGGTTTTGATTTGATATTTTTTTATATCTTATTGGTTAAATAGTACGATGACATGACATGACATACTTGATTTATAATAAAATTATATGTTGACTTTTAATATAAGTTCTGGGAGGTGCGGGAAAACGAGAAAATATTAGAAAAAAACGAAATATACACTAAAAAATATGTATTGTTGTATTTATTTTTTATTATGTCAATAATTTTTGTGAATTAATTTTATCATTCATTATTTGATTTCAAATCAATTAATAATAGATTTATTCCATGTACAAGAAAATATATTTGTATACTTAGTGCAACCTTAAATTTGTCATGCGTTACAAGATTTCAAATAACTTTTCACCACAATTTATTGAAATTTGTACCAAATTTACGCATGAGTGAAATATTTTAGGATGCTTGTTTAAAGGGTGGCGATATCGAGCACATAAAGCTTGAAATTGCTTTAATCGTCGGTTTAGAGTTTCATGTCTTGCCAATAATAGTTTTTCTCTTGGATTAGATGGATTTTTAAAAAAATTCCTGTATTTGTATCCTTTGTCGGCTAAAGTTACCTCATTTTTTGCATATTCAAGATACAATTCTTTAGCAATCTTTATATCTGGCCATTCACCAGCAGGAAAGCCTCCTGAAGCCCAGACAATATCACCAGTACCAATTGAGACACCAATTTCATAACGTACTGCAGCTGCTTTGAATTTATGACTATACCATTTTACGCTAAATGGAGTTGGCTCATTGATACGAAAGTCAGTACCGTCGAGAGAAACATGCATATTTGTATTGGATGTCCCATTAAAACGATTTTCCCATTTGATCTGTAAATTTTTTTTCATGTATAAATTCATTGATAAACTTAAAAATAAATACCACAGGGAGATTTGCTAGTAATTCAATAAATCTCCATGTCCACTCTCGAAAAGTTTTTTCATCAACTTCAACAAGAGCTGCATTTACATGTTCTGTATTATATCTCTTTAAAAAGAGTAATGTCCACAATAAATGCTTTGGTTCAGCAGAGGAATGATGATTTGCTTTTATCATATTCCACGCAATCGAACAAACTTGAGGTGTAACACCATAAAACTCTTTAAAAACTCGTAATCCCGTCAAGTGAGATTTATTAATACTATATTTTGCGTATTCAAGTCCAGTTTCCCAGAAATATTTATCCATAAAATCCATATTTGTACGCAGTTCTTGAAAATTATTAAAAATTAATAATGATTTGAGGGTTTATTATCATACATTTGATTAATATTTATTCCTACTCGTAATATAATATGTAATTTTTTTTCATCAGTTAATTATTGCTAAATTCAAAATATATTTTTATCAATTGTTGAAAAAAATTGAGAAAACACAAAAATTTGTAATAAAAACTCAAAAAGTTTTAATAAATAAACGGATTAGAAAAAAATCATAGTTTCTTTCAATGCTGTCTTTAAATTTGTCATAAATATAAATTAACAAAGTAAATAATTATCAAAGAAGAACAGTGAGGTCATTTAAAAACAAAATTAATTTAAAACATTTCCTACTAAATATTTTTTTTAAATTATGTTTTGTTGCAAGTCTGGCATATTTCAGTTATTATTAGTCATGATGCATGGATTAGCTAAAACAAAATACGAGAGCCAATGTTAATTAAATATCTAATAAGTTTAAATTTAATTTAAGTTTAATTTAAATATATACTTTTTTTTATTTATTAATTTTAATACTGTTTGTTTGGTGAAATGAACATTAAAAGCTTTCTATATGCTCTGCTCATTGTTTCTATTCATTAAAATATTTGACCATAAACATAATTTGAATACATTTCTGATTGAACTCTACAAATTAATTAATACTTCAATAAATTAAAAAAAAAAAAAATTATTTAAATTTACTTTAAATTTATTGTAAAATTTGTGTTAAATTATTTAAATTTATTTCCTAAATTTAAATAATTTAACACAAATTTTACAATAAATTTAAAGTAGATTTAAATTTTTTTTTTTTAATTTGAATTCTAGTTATTATATATTAAAATTAATCAAATTTAGTGTTTCATTTATGTTTAAAAAATTAATTTTAATTATTTGTCACATCACAGTGATGATGAACATGAAAAATTATATTTTATAAATAAAATAAAATTTAACCATTGATTCATAGTATTTAATTCTTTAATCAAACTTTATAAATATATAGCAATAAAACTTTAAGTTTATGTCTTGTTTTTAAACTTTTTCACGAGTTACACAAGAAACTTCTGTACACACCATGATTGATATGTATGTTATGTATGTTCTTGATATAATTCTACTTTGTGTTGGAAATCTTATTTTTTCTTTTTTTTATACCAATTTACTAATTATTATATTAATAGCAAATGCAAAAAGAGATTTGAACTACATTTTATTATTATTCTTTATTATTTGAGAGATTAATATATTAAAATAAAAAATTATGTAGCTTATTTCTTGATAAATAACAAACATTTTAACTTTATTATTTTATATTTTATGTTGAAATTAAAAATATACCTTATCACTGTTAAATTTCACAAAAAAAATATTTATTATGACATACATTTATTTTTATAGTCAGCTGATTTCATTCTCATATGTTTTTTTTTAAATATTGATAAGAAATATTGATGTGTTGATAATAATCAATCAGCTGTTTATAAAAATAAATGCATGTCATAATAAATATTTTTTTTGTGAAATTCTTGTGAAATCAAATTTTCTTTTGTAAAATTATCTGTAATTGTTTGACTTAAAATTAATAAATTAAAAAAAATTATTGATTAAAATGGGTAAAATTAATAGAAAAGTTTGGAAAAATAATGGGGTGGAAGATAAATTTCTAATAAATTTATTTAAAAAGGGAAAAATCCAAAAGGACGCGACTCCTACATATTTAAAAAAACATTACCCCCACATATTTGAAGATTTTTCCGATCAGGTGATCAGAAATCATATGCTTCATATAAAGAGAATGAATGGTATGTATTGTAAGTTTTTTTTTATTGTTTATATGTAGAGTATATGAAGATGGTGAGTGAATGTATTTTTATTTTTTATCTTAGTGAGTGACGATTTGAATGAGGATCAGTTTGAACAAGTGGATGGTGATGATTTGAATGGTGAATCATTAAAAGAAGATTCAATTGAACCTTCCTTCACCTCTACCACCCTCCAATCACAAGAACCCAACCCTCCAATCATTCACCAGACCTATCCATACGTATTGGAAAAATACGTCGATCCAGATACGTTGCTGGATCACATCGTTTTGATAGTGTCTTTGCCAGGTGGATGCCAGAACCCTAGAATGGATCTGGATGAGGATGGCTGGACTGTCACTGTCAAGTATCAGTGGCCTGAAGCACTCTACGACGTGAAAAATTTATTTAAACGGAAATTAGAGGCTAATCAGTTGACAGTCCACCATCCTCTCATTTTGGCTGTTCAAAATGGAGTATCCAAATTGAAGGACCGGTTGGATACCATTCCGGAGTCCAGTTTCTCCGTGAAATTGCCATTCAACGTCCAAACTGGTTTAGGCTCATGGACAAAAAATGGCGTGTCACGTCCGGATGGCACCCAATTAATTTATGCCGATTTTAAAGGGTTGGCCAAGGAGCACAACAAGTCAATTCGTGACTCAAAAGTAAATTTTGACATGTAATGTATACAATTTTCAATAAATAAATATAAGTGTAAATAAAATCAAGACAAATTTGTTTTTTTCAATAATTTTTCTTAATTTTCCCATTTTCCCGCACCTCCCTGTTAGATAAAATAAAAAAATGAGACAAATTATGAAACTGCGAAATTATTGCGTGTCAGTTCATATAGGGAAGAAGAAATGTAAGTGGATCATTTAAATAAATTATGTTACATTGTATTACAGTGAAATTTGAAATTCAATCATATTTTGAATAAAAAACTAAATAAATTCATTGTAAAACTTTAAAATAACACAAATAAATCTAATATTTACATTATTTAAACCTTTGATAGTTTTCTTATCTCTTTTTTTCCTTTAAAGTTTGAATTTTATTTGAAATCATAAAAAAATTGTAACACCAACTAAAAATTAAAATACAAACCATCGACTCAAAACATGTTGAAGCATGTCCAGGACAAACAATTTCTTACGACGTAGAATTTTTTTTCAAACTTTATTTATGTTTGTCTTCTCATTTCTTATCTCATTTTACTTTTTATGTAATTTATATATGGTTTAAAATAATAATTTAGAACATGCAACTAAATGATATCGTCCCATTTTTTGTTTTGTTTCTTTTACCATTTTTTTATATTGACTTTTTGGACGTTATATTCATGTTGCAACCTGTAACCGTCCATTTGATTTGTGTAAAAAAAATGTATCATCATCATTATTATAATATTTATCTTCTTTTAATAAATGTTTACTGCCTGTGTATGTTCTAATTTCATATAAGAAAGAACAAAAAAAAATCAGGTATATCCTCGTCTCTTATGTTGTTATTGTTACATGAAATGAATCGGATGATGCATGTCTGATTCACTTTTTAAACGCAATCGAAAATTGATTTTGTCTTCTTGTTCTTCTTTCTTGGATTTGTATATGCATTTAAATGGTGATACAAAAAAAAAGATAATTTTTGTATAAACACTCAACAGGAGTTCAAATTGGTGTATGAGAGATTGGCAGACAGACAGGCGATAGGCAGTTCCTTTCACAGGTTATTTCAATAAATATAATAATTTTGTTTTGTTATTCTCTTTTACTGATTGCCCTGAAGGTATTCTATCTTTTAAGGTTTTGTTATTATTATTATTATTTTTTTATACTTTTTTTCGTACCTTAATTCTTTTCTTTTTTATGCCTGTTTCTTATTATAACTTAAAATTATTGTTTATATGGTTTTAAGGTAGCAGAAATCTTTTTTTTTTCATAATGTTTATTTTAAGATTTTATGATCCTTTGTGTTTTGAAATTAAGTTTCGTAAAATATATCCTTATAACACTTGCAGATATATACAGACATAAAATTCATAATTGATGGTGATGTAAGGTTAAGAGGAAGATGATTGCATGTATATTGGATATAGATCAGAAAATGAGTTTATTTTGCTTGAAATGAGGACTAAATTGAAGGAACTGAATTGAGCAGTTAAAATTATGTTCAGAAATAAGTAAAAAAATGAAAAATTCTACTAGTATTAAAAATATCAATTGTTGAAGTAATTTAGGATGTTGTTGTAATCATTGAGTCCAAATTCATTTAAAGCATGGTTCCATTGAGATTTGAAAGTGGATACTGGAAGCTTCATCAGATTCATGTTTCCAAATAAACGGCTATACAGACGTGTTGTTCTTGGCAAGAAGGAGTGAAGAGCGGAATTTATTGTGAATGTTTTGATTCCAATTCGTCACATGTTTCTAACGTTCGTTGGGTTACTTCGCACTGAGTTATTATTTGCAATGTCCGTTTTGATCATTCCGTGGTGAATTTTTTAGAGTATCAGGCCATCAATTTCCAAGCGCTTGCGACACAAAGCACCATTATGAGGTTTTCGAACCTTGTTACGTGTCTTTTGAGTCGTTCAATTCTCTCAATATTCGATTTATAGTGAGAGGACTATATCATAGAGCTATATTCAAGTTGGGACGAATCAGTGTTAAATAAGTGGATTATTGATTCAACATTGGAAAAATTTCTAGATGTCCTCATTATAAAACCTAAAGCCCGATAGGCCCGTTTAACCATCACATCGATTGAATTTCATATGATGATCAAAGAGAATTCCAAGGTCTTTGAAGACTGTTACTTGATTGATCCCGTAATGAAACTATCTGAGAGAACCTAAGATTGAATTTACTCTTGAGAAATCTCTTCTTCAAAGAAAAGCACGAGGCTCATCTCAAACTTAGTCAATTTTGGGCCGTTTCTAGTATTGATTTACTGACACTAGATGGTGTTTTTAAGAAATTTGAACATAACACATCCAAAGCTCGATTAACCTCATGATTTAAACATTCATTAAGTCTTGAACTGTTAAATCTGAACCTGAAAATTTCAATCTCCTTTGACTTGGGTTGCATTTCAGTAAAAAAAAAGTTCCTGTCAAAAATTAATCTTACTTTAACTAATTTATAATTTACCTCTACAAAAAAAAATTGTATCGCTTTCAGATTTATGTATGATGAGCATAAAGGCATTAAAAATGACCCAAAAAATACAATAAAATAAGAACCGTATCAGAATAATGAATATAATGCACAAAAAAATGGTTAATCGTAAATCAACCTGCAAATATATCTGTCAAAGTTGAACAAAATAAAATAAAATATAACTAAAATGAAGATAATATTGTCAAATCGAAACAAAATCATCAAAAAAAATTTATTTATTTTTGTAAAAAAATCAGGATAAACTCCTAATAAAATAAAATTATAAAAAAAATGAAGAGGAAACACGTCAATGATAGTAAAATGTTATTAATGCACTTAATTTCTTATTACAAACTGAGTCCATTTACAAAAAAAAAACATATAAAATGAGAGGATTATCGTATCGTATAATACAAATAGAATAGCAAAAGAGCGCGTAAAAACCTGTTTTATCCATTTCAATTTAACTATTGTACGATATATTATTGATTTTGAATTATATTATAGTAAAAAAAATAATAATAAGAAAAAAAACTTATCGTATAGTAAAAAGTAAAGAAAAAAAAGGTAAAGGTAAAAAGTATTGTATATCAATCCATCGTATCTTTTTAATAGATGAACCATTACATTGTATAGTTTCTATCCTTATATTTAATATTATTGTATACTAGCCATCATTTGTCGTATGTTGTCAATTTTTATCATCATCAAGTTTATTTTTTATTATTATTTCTTGTATTTAGAGAAAAAAAAATAAAAAATAAATCTTTTATTTATGTTAGGGAGCTTTGACCTGTCTTAATATTTTTTTCAAATGTAATATTAACTGATTTTATCTCGTTTTTTTTTTTGATTTTTTGTTATCTGGTGCATTTAATTGTCGATTAAATTTAAATTTGATTTCAATACAAGCATCGAATGTTCTTTAGACACAACGTCATTCTAATTATTCCTATCAAGACAAAATCCTTGATGTGTATTTCATCATCATAATCATCAGCTGTATCGTCATTTAAATTTCATTATAATTATTTACAAGGCATGGTAATGACAACGACGGTTATAAGTTATAACGTTTAAATTCATTTTATAAAACACTTCTGTATTCAAAGGTGTATAAAGCTCATTTGTACAGATATTTTATTATAAGTTCCTATCGATTTATAGCTAATAATAATTTTATATTCAATATTGTTGCATTTTAAATGTAATGCATTATTATTATTAAATATTGCACATTATTAGACAAAGAAAAATTATTTTATTTTATGTGTGTCTTATTTTATTGAAAAATGAATCTTGTGTCTGTTTATGTGCGGGTGTGTGTGTGTCTGTATGAGGAATATGAAGCCTGATACGTATCAATTTAAGTATCATTTGTTTATTATTATAGAAGAGGATGATGATGTTGATGATGATGATGATGATGATGAAGAAATAAAATAAAATCTGTTCAAGTGAAACTAATTTCGAGGACAATTTTATTTGTGTTGTAATAATAATATAATGATGATATACGTTGCATATGATGCCTTTATCGACTTTATTCCTATAATTATTATACAATATTGTGCTTATATTGAGAGTGATTAAAGTGTGATGTTAGGAAAATTTTGATGTAATACTGATCAATTATAATGAGGTAAGTTTTAAATTTGTAATTTAATGTAGGGTTTCTCATTAATTTAAAAAAAAGTTATCAACTAACTTTTCTGTGTTTTTTAAAAGTTTTTTACTTTTAGCGGTTTCATGTCTGTTTCAATACAGACTACGATCACATCATAGATGGTTGCTGAAATGTTCTGTAGGTTGTCTTGTGCCTTAGACCATTCGTGCTAAGTGGCTCTCCAATCAGACTAGATCAGATTTCTAGGATAGTCTCCACAGAAGAGAACCAGCACTCAGAAGTACAGTCGGGTCCATAGTGCATACCCATCCATGATTATTTCTGATGAAAAAGGAACTCAATCTAGAGAATCAACTATAGTATACTCTCAACCCAAAACCAGTGGGGCATCACCCTTTCCCACTGGTGCTCCACTGGTTTTGGGTTGAGAGTGTTATAAGTTCCTTGTTCAGTTCAGAAAAGTGATTACACCTTCTCATGACAGGGAAAGTACTCACTCAGCGTAATACCACGCAATCTGGCATGCTTGGGACATACACAAAGCAGATGTACAGCAGATAGCTCTCCAATCTTAGCCTGTTTACACTCTCAGCCTTAAACCAGTGGGCACCAGTATTCGTTGATCTTCAGGTACTTGGTTTGACTTTTATTGATGATCTAGCTCAATTTTGACGCTTTCGTTTAACAAACGTGCATGTTTCTTTCACGTTTGTGTAGCTTCGTCTAAAAATATCCAGGTAATCAGACAATCGAGATGTTTGGATTCCACCAAGAACCATTCTGAACCCCTTTAAGTTACGTAAGCACATTGTGATGAAATCTCATCAATCCCGAAACATGTAACATTATTTTTTAAATGATAATAACTTTTTTTTCATAAAATTATAATAAAAAAAAACTTTTATTCCTTATTATTGAATAACATGGATGAATTGCTCTTGAAAGTATGTTTATCAAGGACAAAAACATCATTATATTCGATATTTTTCTCATAATAAAATATATTCTCTTACAACAAAAAGAAAATATTTTCTTTCTTTTATCATACATTTTATATATACATAAAATAAATCGAACAATATGATGACAATACAATTGAAAACAAAACTGAAAAAAGAGTAATAAAAAAAATAATGGTATTAAAATAGAACTATCATTAAACAAAATTCTTATAATTGTAACAAAATCCTTTCAATTTTTTCTTTTCATTATCGAAATTTGAGTCTTTTGTCAATGATTTGTTGATTATTCTTACAATTATTTGAATATTTTATTACCCTTTTCATTTTCATTTATAATTTTAATGCATTCTCATATATATTGTTACAGGTACATTATATTTTTTTTGTTTATTTGAATACACACTCACATGATAATCAATATAAATTTTATTCACGGTTTATTTATACAATAAAATATATTAGTGTATAATAATGAGCTCTATCATTTTTTATGGGATTTCACTTCAATGTTAAATTAGAAGATTATTTGTCACAATTATCAAATGTCTGTACTTAAAATTAAAAACATCATGCAACATATTACAATTTGTCAGGTGTTGTCTGCTTAACTCTCGATATTTCATGAGAAAGTGGTTGGATCATGAAATTTATTCACTTATCCTTTTACATTTAAAAAAATAAGAGATTTTAATTCAAGTAGATCATTATTCAAGTACAACAGTATCAAAATAGTAATCCATCAGGTTAATGATCCTTTACAATAAAAAGATATATATTTTTTTTGTTATAACATTAAAATTAAATCATACATTACATTACAAAAATTATGTGTGTATTATAATATTTTGAAGAGTGTTTCGTAATTGTTGTATATTTAAATTAATCCTTTTGATACACTGATACAATGTCTCGATGATCTGAGACAATTTGGCGTGGGAAATGTTAAATTCAAAGATTATTTAAATGAATATTATTCAATTTTTTATGATATTCGAGGATCATCAATATAATAATAAAGACCAGGAAGTTTCATAGACTTACTCTAAATGATTTGACCTACTTTGACTTGTTTTTTTCCCTATCCTCTCGTATTATGTTTAACATAATAATTGAATGTTTTACGTTAATTATAATTGTATATGTATAAGGGAATCGATAACTGTACACAAAATTAATGTAATCTCTTTTTTTATTCTTCAATGTACTGTTTCAATAATCCCTTAACGTTAATCATTTTAATATACAACAACATCCATTAAATAGCATGTAAATATAATATGAATACAAGTTAAGATCAAAATAATTACATATATTAGATTTTATGTTAGAGACATAAGTGATGCAAGTTAATTATTATCAATATAAGGTACAAGTTACAAATCTCAGGTACTTGTTACAAATAATTTGCCTTCTAACTAAAGGGTACAATTATTTTGTTTCATATAATTTTCTTCACAATTTTTTTTTTCCTTCTCAATATTAAGTTCATTACGAATTGATATTTGCAAGTGTCCATTTAAAACTTATTTCATTGAAGTATCATGCAATGACTCGTGTGTGTGAGTGTGTATATTTTGATTTTTAATGTTTACTTTTGCAGTTTCATTACATCCAGAAGTACTTTTATTACAATTTTTATTTTTATATTTACACATATTCACGTGTTATGTGTAATAATATATATTTTTAAACCGGTCTTTTTTATTATTATTTTTTTTAATACATATTGAATATAAAAGTACACAAATATCGTATAAATGTATATTTATATTTTTACGTTAAATGCATTGTGTATACTTGAGCTCATTATAATTTTATCCATGTTTACGTTAAGTACAGTTGTTTCATTTTTTTTATGACACACCATGATCAGGTTCATATACACAGATTCATATAAAGTTTAAGTTAAGAAAAAAAATATAATAATATAAATTTATAAAAGTTGTCTTATTTTAATACATTATACACATAAACAGAAGAAAGCAATCACGCACGATATAATATTGATGTTCTGTCCAAAAAATTAATGTGTATTATACACTTTTTTTTTAATTTTATTGTAATAATAATAATAATGATTTTTTTCTGTTTTGAGAAGAAGAAAGAGAAAATGAAAGATTATAAGTTTATTTTATTTAAGATTTATCCAAAATCATGATACAAATGAAAGAACGAGATAAAACAACAACAAACCAAAAAAAAAGATATAGGTCATTGCCTCTCTATATCATCAAAAATCATTTGTTGTTATTATTTTTATTATTCTTTTTACTATGAAAATGCAGCTTATACACATAAATTTATGTAGTATTATTTTTTTGTGGTTTTATTTTCGACTATAAGTTTTATAATAGGAAATTTATATGTTATAGTAAAATTTTTGATGCATCATACTGAGCACAATTTAATAGGATATTCTATTAAACATATATCATGGATTTCGATTTGGAGAGTAGGATAGAGATTTATCTTTTGTCATTGTTTTGTGTGTTTTTTTATTGTATATAATTTTTTGTATATTTTATTAACATTAATATTATAATTAAAAAAAAAAAAAAAACATAAAATGAACCTTTATTTTATGATGTTTAATGTCATTTTCAATTTTACCCATTAAAAATCTTTCAATCAAAATTTTCTTATATTTTTTTATGTTTCTGGCTCTGTGCTAGGTTGGTTCATATCTTACTTGACTAACCCTGTTCAGTATGTCACAGAGTAATATTTCGTAATGTATGCAGATGATTGTCCAATTAGTTCACTTGGTGATTGCTTGCTTTTCAAGTCAGCACTCAATAAATTTTGTTCGTGGTGTTGGGATATGGGATTCAATCTGAGTCTAAACAAATGCAAAGTAATGTCAATTTCACGAGCACGATTGCCATTTTCTTTCGATTACTCACTAGACACACTGTCTCTATCTCGATTGGAACGAATGACTGACTTGGGATTAATTTCCAATTCCCATTTTGATTTAAATGATGACCATATCATGAGAATCTCAAAAGCCTGTTCCCTGTTGGGTTTCATTTGTCGTCAGACCCAATAGTTTCCTGATCCTAGAGTTCTTTTGACTCTTTATTTTGCGTTTGTACGATCGATATTAGAGTATCATGGTGCACACCTCAATTATTTCGTGTTAGAATCTATCAGAGATCGTAGATGAAATGCCACCGTAATGTTTAGGTTCGATATCTTGACTAACATTGTCCTTGAAGTTTTTCCAATTTTTTTAAATTTTTTAATTCATTCAAATCTAAGCTTATCTCCAGATTTAAGTTAAAAATCATGACAATAATAATAAAAAAAAAACATTAAATTTCATTAGTCATTATTGTCCATCAATTATTTTTTTACTTATGATGAAGTTCATTTATGTTTATGAGTTCAGAACACGCGTGTTAACAACAATAAAAATTAATAATATTTAACTTAAATGTTATGTTTAAATCATATTTTATTATTATTACTATCCACAAATAAACATTGATTTGTTTAAGGCCACAAATGTATATTTTTAGCATATTAACATAAACCATAATGTACAAAAAAAATAGTTAAAAAAATATGTTT
The DNA here is from genome assembly GCA_900002565.1 of Culicoides sonorensis. NCBI lineage: Eukaryota > Metazoa > Arthropoda > Insecta > Diptera > Ceratopogonidae > Culicoides > Culicoides sonorensis. The sequence goes on along the minus strand of LN483626.1, from coordinate 209,641 downwards.
TATTATAAGGATAACGACATAAGTAAGTGGCAACACACGTCGTTCAAGATAATAAATAACAAAAAATATTTGTATGAGGGTAAATCTTTCATAAAAAATAATATATTTGAATATGAGATAAAAAAAAAGTACAAAAATACATAAAAACAACATTTTCCTAATTTGTATAAAATACTAAAAAAAATTACAATAATGTTATTAATATAACAACGATTAACAGGACACATAACAATAGGAAACAATTCATAATTATTACCCGCATTAGAATATGATGAAGTTCCTAAAAACCACTCCATGTTGACCTTTGACTTTCTCTGATTCTCAATGATATTATTAATAAAAAATTAATAAATAAATGAGAGGATCGAACACTGTGGGGTATCTTTTTTCTATCTGACCTGTTACTGACCCTTATGTTATTTAAGGTAAAAATAAAATACATTATTATTATTAAAAACTAGACCAGATGCATTTTTTTAACATGAAGCATAACAAATAAGTTATTTCACCTGATTTTTTTTTTGCATTTTATGTTAAATATGCCCTGATTTTTATTTGCTAAATAACAATCTTTATACAAAAAAAAATACAGTATTTAAATAACCATTGATGCGTAACTAATTATATATCCTTGTTTTGATTTGATACGAATATTTATTATTATTATTATTTTATATTAAAATAATGTAACAAATAAAGCAGAAAAAATACAAAATATTGCAAATAGTTTACTTTACTTTTAATTCTGTATTTTTTTATGATTAAATTTTTTTTTTATTTTATTATGTCTCCTTGTAATGATAAATTTATTTTACCATTAAAAGAAGAAAAATAATAATACAATTGATCAAATGTCCCTCCCTTCTTGTTGTCAATTGTGTCTCTCTTTAAAAAAAAAATACCATAATAAAAAGTAAAACATTGTATACGCATTTTAAATAAAAAAATGATTTTAATTTTTTTATGATACAATTTTTTTGTACACTGTTTTCTTTGAGTGTTAAGATATGACTTACTTGTATAATAATAAAAAAAATGAAATTAAATGAAAAATGTCGTAAAATTTGAAAGAAAAATAAGTATTTTAAGTTGTAAATTTGCTTCTTAAAAGAAATATGAATTTTGAGTAATAAAATTGTAATAATCATAAGAATTGTTATGAGGATATTCCATGTCAAAAGAGTAAATTTGGTTAACTCTTCACGGATTCTTTTTACTTCTTTTCTCTTTTTACAGGACCACTATTGGACATAGTCAATGAATATATGAGTGAATTTGACAGCGATGAATTACTGATACCATTTTTTAGCCAGGCTACACTTTCAGCCTTCAGTGCTATTACTTTAATAAGACCATGAACATGAGTTTATATAGTACACAGGGTTAGTTTTCAGCGATAACCAGACATTTCATTTACACTTTCTACATATCTATATACTATTATGGTCTATGACTCACAATGGTCTACATAGTATCCTATTTATATTACGAATTATATCGTTGCGTTGTGGTAGGCTTGCAATAATCTCTTCATCAGTAATAGTTGTAATTAGTACTTAGTTGCTTTTCTTTTTATTGCTCTCATAACATCCTGTACCGCTATTTCTACATCGTTTCGTTCATGAATATGAGGTTATCACCTCTAACAAGAATACCTGAAAATAATCATCAGATAAAATTTTATGTACACAATCGAAAACACGCAATCCATAACAGACATTAAAATTTGTAGTTAAGGTTCCTGTACTTCCTTGGAGTTCGACGAATCGCCAATACGTTATGGTTTGTGGCGCATTTGATCTGTTTTTGGTATATCTAAAACCACTGTATTCTAGTATCATACCACCTCTATCACTAGGGACAATTCGTGCATTACTGGCCGCCATTGATTGTGAATAAAATTAAGATATCTATATATTCAGCTGATTGTCTCTCTCCAACGTGATGCTATCAAAAAAAAAATTTCATGTGTCCCTTTTTAATGTTCCTTCAAATCATACCTCATCCAATTTAGAAAACAATAAGTCAAATACAATCCAGATTGTTAGCGCAAGTACCTAAAAGCAATTGTGATAATAAAAAGTGCGTAAACATTTAAATTTTATTGTCAAAATAAATATGATTTTAAAAAAGTTATATTTTTATGACAAAGATCTTAAAAAAATTTATGAAATTTTACAATTTATCGCATTTTATGATTTCTTTTTTTATTAAGTATATGACCGGAATTCAAAATATACTTAAATGGTAAAATGCACATCTAATCACGATAAAATGTAACATTTTATTTTCTTTTTTATATCTTACCCTCTTGCTTTTTATAATGAAATACTATAAAAATACGCGGGAAAATCAAATACGCGCTTATTTTTCCATCAATGTAAGTTTTGAATGAATTTGTTCGATCAATATAGCACAAGCATCATTCATAATAATACCACCACCTTCACTATTATACTATCATTATTATTATTATTAATATGAAATGCACTATTTATTGCACCCCTTATGCATTTATTTGTGTTGTTGTCGCGTCTCCCTTTAAATTTTTGTTTTGACCATATGGCATCGATGTAACTTTAATACGCGGAAGAGAGTCACCAAGCCAAGCCAATGTTACTTTTAAACAGTGGGGTGAAAAATTCTTTTTAAAGTGAAGTCATAAAATTATTATGATACATTACAAAAACTATCATTATGACTCACTGTAACTGTAAATAACTTTAGCTTCTGTAATATTTTGTCATAGTTACACTTCAAATCGAAACACAAAAAAAAATAATGCAGTTCAAGTGGTTTTTTCATTCATACTTTTACCATGACGTCATTTTACATGTAAACACTACTTTTTTTCAGTGAACCATGAACACGTGCATTTTTTTCGTGAATTGCTCATCAATGTGAAATGCACGTTAATAGCTTTTGGTATTTAGAGTAATGTACCCGCAAGTCGTATTTGATGAAATACTTGAAAATAAATGTCCAAATATAATAAACAGGGAGCACGTATTTTAATTGCTCATATATGTAAATTAAAATATATGAATAACAGTAAATAAATATTGAAATGAAATAAAAATTGTAATATTTTTTTTTTCATATTGAATGACAGAAACTGATGATGATTAGTCACACGCTAACATGGAATTGGCTTGGCTTCTGTTATTTTGTATATTTTGTGTTCAAGTATCATTATTATTAAAAGTGCATTGACAGTACTTTACTACTATTTTTATTGCAGGAAGACGGCACAATTATAACAATAGAAACAATTGGAATCGTAATAATAATAGCAAAAATATTGATGCGTGTTTTTTGTTTTGTTTTAAATATCATCATATCATAGATCACAAAAACGAGTTACCACAAATCGTTGTGCAAAATGTGGTGCACTTTAGTCGTTTAATTGGCGGGAAAATTACTTCTTCAAAATACATATTCAATTCTGATGCAGTTCAACATGAACTATAATCATTGTAATTGAGTAACTATCACCATTTATTTTTCCCGTGACGAGTTCAATTATTTTTGTTTATTTTGCTTGTCAAAAAATTTTTAATTGCTTTTAAAAACACTTTTAAATTTATAAAGAAAGATAAGTCCCTGTTTTTTTATCATCAATATACCCTTCTAAATATATTTCATTTCTTTTTTTTTTTGTTTGAACACTTGAAATGTAAATTAGATGTATACAGTTTTTACATATCGTATGTAAATTGATTGAATATTGTACTTTATTATAAAGTTTCTTTATTATTATTTAATGTGTGTACACACAAAATTATGGCTTGATAAATGTTAATTGTTTGTGAAATGTAATACAATACAATTAACGAGTTATATATGAATAATTGTTTTTACAATTTTTGGGACTTTGAATTAGATGTTGATGTAAAGTGTAAGGGTGAGTGAAATTTTACACTCTTATGACAAAATTTAAATGTGTGTTAAAAAGAGAATTTAACATGTGTAGCAGTGTCTTGAATTATTGCAAGTATTTTTCAACCACTGTCTTAGACGAATTCTGCGTACCTTCTAGCCGAATACAATTTCGAATGAAGACCTGCTGAGAAAAGCCGAGATGCAAAACATAAATGTGGAGATACGTAGATGAAAATTTGGTTATATTGGGCATACCTTACGAAAATACCCTTCAGAAGTTTTCCACCAGGCGCTTGTTTACAATCCACAAGGTAGCCATAGAAGATATTGAATAAGGAATACCTAGCTGTGCTCCACACTCTGCACGTCTCCAACTCGGTCCGACGTTCTAGATGGAGAAATTCTGTAGATCGCCTTTTCTCAACATGAGGACAGTCTGAACTCCCTGAGCAATGATAATGCGTAATGTAAGTAGACACATTTGTTGTAACTACTCTTTGATGACCTTATAAAAGAGACCCTCCCCCTCTTTGATTACCGCTTAGACCTGTCACTCGAGCCCATAGAGCCATGTCTTTGTAAAATTTTCTTTGTCTCAAATTTCACCTCTGATAAACTCAATAAAATTTATAATAAATAATAAAACATTTTCAAAAGTTTTAAACAAAATTAATGATGCCTATTGAATTTCTTCTTCAGCGTTATTTTTTTATATGTGTATCTGTCTCCTTATAAAATGCAACAAACAATAAAGATTCAATATTATACATAAAAAAACTTATAAAAGGAGACAGACATGTTACTTACCCTTTCTTCAATTCAATTCAATACAATTCTCACATAAACAAAGACAGGTTCTTCTTTTAAAATGCTAATTTCAATCAAATATACAATGAATAACATCTCATCAACTTGTGTGTGTGTGTATGTGTCTCATAAAGTATAGAATAACAGACATCAAACCATTAACAACAAATTAAAATGAAAATTCATGTATCAATAAATATAAAAAGGGTTAAAGTTGATAAATTTATATAAAAATAATAATACACAAAAAAAAAAAAATAAAATAAAATTTTAACAGAATATGAGACAGACAGACACACAAAGTGGAAAATATAATGTTAAACAATATCATTTGTATTAAATTTCTATTCATCAATTTTCTGATTGTACGGCTTCTTAAGTATCAAATTTACGATTCAATGCATACGATATTCGTATTTGAACTTTAAAATCAAAATATTTGTTTTATATATATTATTATTATTATTTTAAATGTTAATAAATAGAAAACAGAACAGAATAAGAGATCTGTTGATGTTGTCAAATGTGTCGCGTTCCGTGATATGATGTATGTTTAAGTGAAAATGACATCTGTTATTAAATTATTAGAGAGATGTTTATTTTTTAACTATCACTCACTGCTTAATTTAAATTTAATTTTTTTTTTGGTTTCAAATGCACATCAAATGTTTAAATATGATAATTTGACAGGAAAAATTGTAATACAAATAAATTACAGCATAAAATTCTAACATTGATAGACAATGAGTGGTTTGATGAAATGAAGACAAGTGTAAATAAATTTAAAATGGTGCCTCGGAGTCCAATTCACTGAAGATAATTCGATTAAATTGACTTGGCACACGTTGAACTACATTTTAAATTTAGAAAGAAAAATCAAGTTTTAATGAAACCACTCCCGCACAAAAACCACAAGTACCAAAATAATGAGTACTTACCTTAATTATAGGTCATAAGATGAGATTGCACTTTCCTTTCATTTTCTTGTATTGTTGTAATCGTACCTGATTCAATGTAACATTAAAAAAAAATAATAAAAACAAACATAAATTGAAGCAACTTTAAAATTTGTTACCAAAACAATAAGAAAAATGATTAAGATTATCTTTGAAATACACACACACACATATAACATAATCGACCAAAAAACCAACAAATAAATTACATGAATTTGCATTATTCTTGTTCTTTTTTCATACTTAATTTCAAAATCGATTGAGCATCATTTTATAAGAAAAAAAACATCAAGAACATGCATGTTTCAACAACATGAACCAAAAATAAAAAAAAAAAACTGAATATCAAACAAGCTACTTGAATTAACTATATAACTGAATTTAACTCTGAAATTGTATGGACAAAAGTAAATATAAGTACAAAAAGTACGTTAAAAAAACACGTCTTGTATAATCATAAGTTAAATGCGTAGTGTAACGCTGATCATGGATTCTAAATGCAATATATTTTATTTTTTATTCTTTTTTTATATTTTTTTTATAATTTTTTATTATTATTATTATTATTCTTATTATTACTATACACTGAAAAAAGTGTGTCTACATGGTTAAGGTACACACACACACAAATGGATTCTGATTCTTGATGCCAAGGTTCAGCTTATTAAATAGTACAGTAGAGTCTCGATATCAGATGACTTTGAAGGTTGTCTTGAGGATTTTATGAGTTTTAATTTTTGGCTAATTAGAGGCCTAAAATCGGGAGCTGAAAATTCAAAAAAGTTTTGAATAATTTTTATTGTGATTTGAGATTAAATGGAAAATTTGGTCAAGATTTAATGGGGAACGCACTGTATACTACAAAATACATTTTCAATAATGTGGTTAAATGTAGAATTAATATTAAATCCACGGACTTTATGGTGTATATGTACAATAAACTTACATCAGATCACCCAATTTAACATAAAATGTATGATTTGAGTACCCTGTTAAAAATATTTCAAGTTAATTCAATGAATGAAACGAACGAAATATTAAATGTACAAGGAAAGACATGGCTTATTGAAAGTATTATTGCTATATTGAAAATTTCTCGATTTCAGGTGAAATCATGAAATATAAAAGTGTAACACTCTCAACCTAAAACCAGAGGGGCATCAGGGGGAACTATTAGTGGCGGATTGGCCATACGGGCAATCATACAAATGCCAGAAAAGCCGCAGTCGACCGTCTTCCAAAAGTTACGTTCAGTGCAGATTTGAAAGAAAATCATACAGAATGCCAGGGTCGTTTATAATTTTCAATCCACCCCTGGGAAGTAGTTTACCCATAAAGCTATCAAATTACTTGGTTCAGACAAGAGAATACTCAGAGGAAAATTTTTCAAAAACTACAGAGTTGCACAGTAACTACTTTTTTTTTGAAAACGAACCCTTTCAAAAAATTAACTTTGACCAGAAACGTCTCCATTGAAATTTGAATTCACTTACCCATAATTTTTTTTACAGGGTTTTCCATGTACTGCACTTTAAAGCAGAATAAGCGATTACTGTACTTACCCAATCCCATATGATACGAGTACCTTTAATCGAACACCTGTGGACTTCATAGTGCAATGACTGGTGATTTTTTTTTTATATTCAGTTGTATATTTTTTTTTTGTTTTTATTTAATTTTACATTAAATTTAACGTATAGACATCGAATGAATTATAATGTTGTGGTTACTTTTATGCATCCACTCATCTGTTTATCTGTGATGATAGATCAAGCTCTGTATTATATAGTTATACGTAGTTGGTTTTATACGAAAAAAAATTGTAGATTAAAACATAAAACAATAATAAAAAAAATAATAATAATGATATTGATGGACGTTACTGGATCAAAAGGACATTGAACTTCAATTGATTTTATTTTTTGACAGTTAAATTTTTTTTTTAATAAAATATTTTTTGTACAAAATTGTTGTATGAAAGGATAAGTTAAGTTTCAAATTATATGAAATTTAATTACCATTAAAATAATAATAATAAAAAAAATATTTAACCTCGTTCAATATTAGCATAGTCAGCTCAGAACATTATTTATTCAGTTAAAAAAAACATTAAAAATTATAATAAATCTCGACTTTTCATTATAAATTTAAAAAAATTGTTACATTTTGATTATGAAAATGTAAATTATTACAACTAAAATTCATCTCGATGAAATGTTACAAGACTGTTATAATTCAAAGTAATAAAAGGAAGAATTATGTGCCCATAGTTCAGAGAGTGGAGTAATTATTTTAATTAATTGATGTTTTTCAAGTAAAAAGTGCTTTTTTTCCTCTCCATAAAAAAATAATTTTATGCTGGAAACTCAAATATTAACATTTTAGTAAAATTTTATAAAAAATTTAAAATATATTTTAAAACTGTAGTGGAATTTTAAAGGCCAGTCATTGTAATTAATTAAATTTTTTTATCATAAATTTTTATGTTATAATTAATTTGTTGATAAATTTTAAATGAATATTTTACCCACCTAATTATCACAGTTAAGATATTTTTCGGGTAAAAATAACTTAAAATGAAATTACATTGTGAAAATGTATGAAAAAAAACTAGCAAGAAGAAAAAAAAATAGTAAGAACACTTTTTGTTTATTTTTACTTTGGTGTAATTGCATTTACATCTGGAAGTGATTTATAAAATTAATTGTGTGTATTTTTCCAGGGTTAAGAATATTATGTTAAAATGGAAGAAAATACATGTGTGATACGGAAAATGTTTATTTTAAGATATGAAAAATTGTTGTAATAAAATTTGATGAATGTTTGATGAATTTTTATATTTAAAAAAGTGTGAAGCTGCCTTCAGATCATAAAATAAAAAAAATTGAGTCGAATTCTGTAGTTTTTGGTTCAATTTGGTTCTTTAGTACATTTTGCAAAGGACAGGTTCAGTAGGGGGCAAGAGGGCTCCCCCCCCAAAAAAGAAATCTGTATCCATCACTGTATTTTGGTAATTTTTTGATATTTTTCAATAAACTTTGTTCGCCTTTTGGTAAATTTTTCAAAGTTAAAATGGTCTCTTAAGTAGCTTTAAATATCTTTTTCTGAAAAAAGTCAAAGTTAAAATTCTCGCGCTTTTTGTCTGCCTTTAAACGTATTAATTGAAGTATGAAAATTGCAGACATTTCAAGCATAATTAACGATGTTTACCTGAAATTAATCAATTAGAAAATCAAAAAATACTCTTAAATGAATGAATTCTTAAACAAAATAAACAAATTTTGTCCCACAATCTTTTAGAATTTAATTGTTATTGTTTTTTAAAAGGGTTACGACTCCCTTGATATTTCAAATGAAAAAAAAACACACGTTAAATGAAGATTACTTCAAATAATTAGTAAAACAACATCACGGGTTACATAAGCATACAAAAAATGAGCATAACACACACACTTAAATTAATATAAAAAAAGAAGTTCTAAAAAGATTTAATTAAGGTTAAAGAATAAATTAAATAAACAACTGCAATTGACACGATTAAACTTCATTGCATTACACGTACATTTAATCTTCTGCAGTGAATTCTAAACAATATTATGTTTATTACTGTTCTATTTGGTCTATTCGTAAATTGTGTTAATCAATTTTTTTTCATCATCATCATCGTCTACATCTACTGTTGAAATCTCAAAATTATCCTCAGATAGAACGTGCATATGTGAGTCTTGATTGTAATTCTTTGCGACGCAATATTTATTGAATTAAATTACATCAATTGAATTTATTAATTTATATTTATTATGTACATAATGCACTCCACTAACATGCACATTATTGCACTTTAAAATAAAAAAAATACGAGTAAAGTTTAAAATAAAATAAAAAAATACACACAACTCCACATCCATTAATTTACTTTAATGATATTCGCGATATATTTTTACTATAATTTTTTTTTTTTATTTTCTACTATAAACTTAAAATAAAAATAATCATACGATGCAAAATAATCGTACGATGCTGGTGTAAGATATATAAATATTGCATAATAATACACATATTTTATAAGATAATCTCTAAGTGTTTCGTTGATGTGTGGATTGTGAGTATACTCTATTTCACTGTAAAATGATGTTAAATTTAGCAAAACAAAAACAAACATGACAAGTTATAACGTTTTAATAAATATTAATGTATAATTTTGATATTATTTATTTGTTTTATTTTGGAAAAATAATGTCATGAAACATTGTATGACATGTTAAGACAAGTTCTGGTATGATAATTCTTTGATATGAATTTATTGCAGAGTTACGTTGCATTTTGAATAAGAAAAATTTGATTCAAAGGGTTGGCTGACAATTTTGAATCAAGTTGAAGTTTAAAAATAATGTGTTTTGAAAATGAGGAAAGAAATTGTTTTAGTCAAGTGTTCCAAATGTGCTCAAGTTTTACTTAGAATATATAAAAATTCTCTTGGGATTTTTAGGGGCGCTAAGTGAAACGTGAGGGCGACTGGATCGGATGACACCTTTGGTGCCTCACTGGTTTTGGGTTGAGAGTGTAAATTGCAGGTTCCACGTGGTTAGACCAAGCTTCGGCTGAAATAGTATGAGCACAATAGGACCATTATGTCCGTGATGGAGCTTGTTCATATCTTATCTAATCCATTTTTTTGAGTGCACTGAAGCACAGTAGTCGCACTTCGACCTATAAGATCTTTTGTGCTTCTCCTTACGAAGGGTTCTGAGTTATTCTTCAATACATCCAGTTCGTCAAAAAATTTTAAGATCACTTTAGGATCTGTGTTAACAGAGCCTACAGGAGCATGAATCACTCCTTCCTATCCTTTTAAGATGGCTGCGCAAAAGGTAGTGTCCTGTTCAGAGACATTTTAGGATCCATATTAAAAGCAGAATTTAGCTCAATTTTTCATTGGTTTATGTTTGACCAACAGCTGCCATTTTAGAGCAATAATCGCTCTTGATGTTAACATTTCAAGCTTATCGGTAAAAATTTTGGGAGTACATCTTTAATGATCACAGCACGATCATTTTCATAATAATTTAGTAACATATTTCAAATGTCACGCAAAACTCATTTTTCAAAATGAAATCAAAATACTCTGAAAAAACAATCATCAATAAAATAAAAACATAAAAAAAATTAATCAATGTAAAATGCACCAAAGCCAAATCAATTATCATTTGTTTCTATCATATATCAATATGGGTCATCAATTATGTGTTGTTGATGTTTTTTTTTTTATTTTATTATAATTCATTTTCATATTCAAATTAAATTTATTATTGATACGCTTCAGAACATTTATAGTCAGATATTCAAAATAATGTCCAGTACATGCGTCACCTTAATCAGCATTGAACTTCACATTGAATTTAAACAATAGATTTTCCTTCATTTTTTTTTGTCTCTCGATTAATATTTATTTGTAAATTTATACAATTTTTTTTTCTTATTTTGATCAAGATAAGATTGACTTTGAAGAGATTTTGAAGTAAAGATAAATAAAAGTTGGAAATTAATTATGAACGATACAATTATTTATTTATGAATGCATTGATGTCAAAGTCTGGTAATGTACTTCTAAGTTAAAAAGTAAAGGAAAAAAAATATCAAATAAAATTGTTTACATTGAAATTAAATTAAAAAAAAATAAAATAAAACATAGATATAAGCTGTGAGTATGTCAAAGACACGCCTCAATTTTTTTTCTTATATTTTGTGTCATTCATATCATTATTATTGTTATTGAGTCAAGTTAAAGTTTAAATGCATGCAAGTGCTAGAACTAAATGTGTGTTGTCTGTCAGTAAAAGCTATTTTTTTCATCTTCTTTTTTTTGTTTATTTAATTTATTATTCATGCATGTTTAATGTGCATATATTGAGAAGATGGCAAAGGGCATAAATGGTAGACACGACATGACTTTTGAACTATCTTTCTTTCTATATATTTCTTTTATTATTCTAACTAACTGATTTCCTCTCATAATCCACACACATATAAATTGAAATGAAAGTGTTACTTTAAAAATTGAAACATTAATCACGTAGAAATAATTAATTTTAGTACACCATTTACTGATACTTTGTCACTTTTTGTAGAATTGATATCTCCCTAAAAATCACAGCTCTAAGTTAATTTATTTTAAAATCGTTATTAAATTATAATAATTACAAGTAAATAAATCAATAAGGAATTACTTCTAATTGTGTCACTCAAATCCAATCGATTAGATATAAGTTTTAGCACGAGCTCACAATTTAAGAGACAGACAACTAATATAAACAGCAGGCAATTGGCACATAAACCAAGTTTAAAGTAGGCAAATCCCATATATTTCTTTTGTTTTTTTTTGTCTTGTGTGTGTCGTATCAAAGTAATTAGAGTTCAGGGATTTTGTAATCACGATTCTTATTTTATTATTATTTTTTTTATTGGTTATTATAATATTATTTTGCAACAAGATGCACATATAAAATGCATGAAAAGTAGTAATTCGTTGGTAGATTACAACTTGATTTTACTGTATTATGTAAGTTGATGGCGTCGTAAGTTCTGAAAATGATAATCTAATGTAGCGTGAAATATGTTTTGAAACTTGACCGTGATATTTAATTTTTTTATTTGTATTTTAAATGATTTAGACGAGACTATTGTGGATTTGTGTGTAGTAAAGTCTATTAAATTAATCAATATTAGTAAAGTTGCTTTAGTTTTCAAGATTTTTTATTGCCTGACCGTGAATTAAAAGGAAATTTATGATGATTTTTCAAGGACTGCAATAACTCACTATAACAGTCAATTTGCTTGCTGCAACTGAGATTGTGTTTCAGGGTCTTCAATAAAAAGAAATGTAGAAGGTGATCAAGGACAGTATATTGCGAGTAAACTTAAACGAACCAAACAAAATTTTTAATGAAGTTTTCAGTTTTTGGGTTTATTTTTAAGTTCGTGAAAATGCTATTATACAGAAGTTATGGGAAACAATCAACGTTAATGTGGATGAAGTTCTTCAGCGCAAAGGTAAATCTAATACCTGTGGAATTACCAAAAGACTGTTTACAGAACCTAAAAAATTAGCCGAAACTCTTGAAATTGACGAGGATTATGTTAGAAGATTGACGAATTGAGCGCATTCAGTGCCAAGAAGGAATTTGGTAAAAACATCCTGGAGAGGTAATGTGAGGAAACTAACATCAGTTGTTGTGAAACATATCCTTGGGGTAAAAGCGACCAACCGTGCAAAAGTTTTTACTCCATGGATGTCAAATAATGTAGAAATTTGCGTACCCTCCCATCTACTATGCCGAAGATACATTGGAGCATTGGCATCAATTACATAGAAAGCACAGTAGAAACCATGCTCGGAAGAATTCGAGGCTTAAAAGATTAACAGACATGTTCGACTACTGCATATAATCATCAGATCCAGTAATAGTCTTAAACAACATAGTATTCAGGACAGCCACATAAAAACATGAACACCGATATACAGACATTACAGATTTTTTAAAACACCTTCCTCATATTGAAATGTCCCAATTAGCGCAGTTCCTTCCCAATTATTAAACCAAACAGATGTAGTTACAGATACAGAAACCAAATCAGATCCAGAAGAACAAGAGTCAAATATACAAATTTATAGTGATTCCGAATAAAAAGTAAAATAGTAAAAGTAGAACACCCGAAAAGGCTACTTGATTTGATTAATTCCTCAACGTCTCCAATTCTTAACGTCAGGTTCATATAATATGGCCTCAAATTCCTCGTCAATCAATTTGGAAAACAAAGAAAAAAAAACCTTCTGAATGATAAAACGGAACAAAATATTTCTTTTAAGAATTTTCTCATAAGAAAAAAAATCCCATAACAATTCAAAACGATAACAATAAAAAATTAAAAAAGTTTATTGACTTCTTATAAAAGTTAAAAAAAAAATGTAAAGGGATTTAAAACATAATACAAATTTTCTTTGTTTGCACAATACTAAAAACCATTATAAATCTCATTTTATGAACAAACATCCTTAAAAATTTAATGACATTACCGTCATAAAACCTTCCTAAAACCTCTTAACGTGTTTGATTTGCCTCCTTGTTAAACCCACCACCAGCACTCGATACTTGAAGTTGAGATATTTTCCATGCCCCTACTATTTGTAGTTTACCCAGATTAATTGTGTCTTGTAAGAAAGAAAAAAAATATGTTTATTAAATATTAAATTTTTTATTGATAACTAAACAATTGATTGATTTTTATGATTATTTTTTCTTGAATTGTTACGATTATTTTAATTTATTATCATTTTATTATGACTTGTATCAAATGTATCAATGTAATGCAATGCAACGTAAAATTGTTTTAAAACTACGCATTTAATCCTTTATTTTAACGGTATGTTCATTTTTTTATTACTTTTATTAGAAGTACAAATAATGATAATAATAAAAAGTAATTTTAAACAAATGTTTTTATTACTTTAAAACCATTTTAATGTATCATTTCTATTTGATTAATCTCATTGTTGACATTTGGAAAAATTTTCCATCAATTGAACAAATTTGTCTTACACACATACCCAAATAAAATAAAATTTAATGGGTAGGTATGAAAAAGGGTATTTAAAAGAAATTTTTTTAACTTTTTAAACCCCTTCTGATTGGGTTTTACAAGAATCAAAAATCATATTAAAGCAATTTTTTAATTGTGTGTGATACAGAGGAGGAAAAGAAATTTATTTAAAATCAATCAATTTCCATTAAAATTCAATTCAGAAGGTTGAAAATCAAGCTCAGATTATCTTTATTGACTACTGTTAAGATGCATATCAGCAAATATTATCATCAATTTAAAATTTAAAACTTAACGACACACATGTGGCACACTTGGATGTAATCTTATATTGAGAGCTTTAATTGAACTTGCCATGCTTCGTCTTGTCATTTCATCGTTCTCTTGAAACGCACATAATTAATATCATTATCAACATCTCTTATATTCATAAAAAAATTCTACACAGAAACATTATTAACCATTTTTCTTATCTTCGTTTATAAATCTCTTATAAATGAGTGTTTATATTTAATAATAATAATAATCATACTACGAAGAAAGGAAAAAAAGATAATGAGACTTCTTCTTCTTCTTTCATTTGAAATTTCTGCTTAAAATTTGGATTCAAAAAACTGTTAAACGGTTAAAATTTTAAATTAAAAAACAAAAATCAAAATGTAAATAAAAAAATGATTATTCCTAATATGAAAACGAGAAAAAAAATGTAAATGAATCTCTGTATTTAAGTATATTTCATTTACACCATCATATATGCAAATGATATCTTGAAATATGATTTTCACTCTGCAGGGGGCAATCTCATTTAATACTTTTACTTGTATATGTTGAAGATTATGTGCTGCATTTGTGCTACTTATTATTATTATGAAATCATTCTGCGTTTATTTTTTTCTTCTTTTAAATTAAATTAAATTATTAGAAAATTAGATTATTTGACGATGTATAAAAAAGAAAATAAAAAAAATAAAAAAATAAAAATAAATAAAAAAATAAAATCGTGTGATAAATGTAAAAGAATCCATTTTTACCTTCATAAATTTTTCAATAGAATTTTTATTTTTTGACTCATAAGAAATTTGTTCAAAAATCGAAATTTCGAATGAGGAATTGCTGAGAAAAGTAGAGATGCAAAACATAAGAGTGGAGATACGTAGAAGGAAATTTAGTTATATTGGGCATACCTTACGAAAAGACCCTTCAGAAGTTTGCCACCAGGCCCTTGTATGCAACACACAAGGTAGCCGTAGAAGAGATCGACTAAAGAACACCTAGCGACACTCCACACTCACTGATGGCAACTCTGTCAGAAAGACAAATGAGGCAAAATTTAACAAACTGCGGGAACTGAAAAAAATTGCAATCCGAAGTTCTAGATGGAGAAATTTTGTAGATCGTCTTTGCTCAACATGAGGACAGTTAGGTCTCCCTGAGGAAGGACAAGGCGTATAGTAAAGTAAGTAAGTAAAAAAAATCAATTTAATAAATGAAATATGTTTTGTATTCTTAATAATTCCCATAAGCCAAAGAGATTTCATAGAAACAATTTTCTCAGATATTTTCTTTAACAAAACACTTTCATCCATTTAATAATGTAGTAAGAACACATGCTGTCAAGGTTTTTCATTTCTTACATTTTCCATTTATTTCATCTTTTTTCCCATTTTTTCATCAAAAACATTACACAACAACACATCCATCTACAACGTCTTCCATAATATTTTATCTAGTTAATTTAAAGAGTGAGTGCATTCTTGTAGTGTAAAAAGATTATCTTCATTTTTCATTAAAAACAAACACACACACACCCATTTTTACTTTGCATATTTTTTCCGCGTAAAAGCACACCAAGAACAGTATGTGCAATAAAAACACATCACGCTAATTAGAGCTAAAAATAAATATTTTCTGTGACTGTGTGTATCTTTATTATGAATAAATTATTTTTGTTATTATTATTTATGCAAATTTTCATAGATGAATAAAAATAATAATAATTTAAGTTAAAAATATTGTAAGCATTAACGGATAATTTTAAATTTTGTATGCAAATGTAAATTTCATACACCAACACCTTCGATACACTTATTGACAGTTGTATTCTGGTTAATTTATTTTGAAACAGTTTCAAGCCTTGGCATGTGTGTGTGTGTGTTAATAACGATAATGAAAATTTTGTATATTTTTTTTTGAAAACCACACATATGGATATTATTTTTTGTGTTCATCCAAATTTTCATCTCATCAGCATATTGTGATATTCAAATATTTTAACACAGGTGTTAACAGGTCTGTTTTTTTTGAATTTTTTTAAATTTTAATCTGGAAAATGTATATCGTGATTATCACTTTTCTAGTTGGATTAATTTGTGGGTTATTTTGCATTTTTAATTCAATATGTAAATTTTTTGGGATTTTTTGTTTAAGCTCTAAATTACAGTTTAAATTAAACTCCCTGTTTCATCAATATGTCATCATACGTTTTATTAAAAAATAAATTTCATTTTTAATACGTTTCTTGTTTATATTAGATTCATATCTTTTGTATGTGGTTGTCAATTGAGCAATCGTTCTAAAATGACATTCAAACTTGATATATTTCATTAATTAAATAATAAATTTATTAAGAAATCAAATATGAAATCTACTGAAAAATCTAAATTGAAATCAAAATAGATCATATTACCATAAAATTGCAATAAAATATTAGAATTACAAGAAATACAAAACATTGAAATGATTTGTATGAAATTTGTAAAATTAAACAAAATATGAAATAATTTTTTTTGAGAAGGTCATTTGTAAGATGAAACTTAAGTGCATTTAGTGGCATTGTAATTTTTTTCCTAAATTTTATTGAATTACAAGATATTTCATGACTGTGATGATGTTTCAGGTGCAAATCGAACCCATTGATAATATTGTGACATTTAAGACCTTATCTGTCATCTCAAGGGAAATTTGTGACATTTCTAATCAATTTATATTATTTTTGGTCTTGAGGTGTGAAATTGCATATTCCATATTACAGGCATGATAATGAAATTTTTTTTGAATGCTAGCCTTCATTTAACTTGACGCTTCAATTGAAATGGATCCACTTCTGACTACACACGAAATGGCATTTCCACCATCAACTGTTCACCAGAACCGGTTCTGCCGCTTTCTCTGACCTGCATAAATAATTACAGGAAGGCTAGAGAGGCAAAGCTTTTCCGGAAATGGTTGTCCAATCAGGCGGGTACTCTTAGGCAGACTCGCCTCTTTATCAAGGAATCTGATTCCGGGTTATCTAGAGAACTGATCAGATTGAGCCGTACTGAGCTCAGAGTTGTATAGTCAAATATAAATTGAAACTTTTTCGCGTATGTACATACAAAAAATACGTACAAAAAATTTCAATTTATATTTGTCAGACTATAGTTGGTATGTTCACTGGTCATTGTACTCTAGACTATCATCTCAGTCATTTTGACTCAAGAGATCCTGCTTTGAACAAGAGGAGACTGCTGCACATCTGCTTTATGTATGTCCCAAGCATGCCAGATTGCGTGGAATCACGCTGGGTGAGTACTTTCCCAGTATTGATTCTATCATAAAAGTGAAGGTGTCTGCCCTGTTTAGGTTTCTGAGAAGGTGTGGTCACTTTCCTGAACTGAACCAGGTCTTTTTTTTTAGTTTTTTCTCTAGATTTGGTTCCTTCTTCATCAGATATGATGATAAATGGGTATGCACAAGGGACCCGTCTAGTCTGTAGGTTTGAAACCGCCCTGGAAATCTGATCTGACTTCAAACAAAATGCACTTATAAGCGTATATTTCTTCAAAATTCTTCAAATAAACGATTGATCATACAAAATCCATCTGATCAGCTTAATTCTAACTAATTCAATTCTAGGTACAAGGTAAATCTTCATTTTATTTTATAATTATTATTATCTGTATACCTTATATTTTTTTTTCTTCACATTTGTATACGTTCAAAGTAAAATTTATATTCATGTAACGTGTAATAAATCTGTGTCATTTTAAATTATTAAAATGTTTACAATTGTATACAGTTTCATCTATAAACTTTACAAATAATTTTTTGTTTTTGTTTTAAAAAAAACATAATTTTTTTTTTATTTTACTTTTTCATTCGGAATAAACAATCAAAGTTCGAATAAGAGGAGGTTTGTTGTTGTTGTGTTTTTTTTCATTTTGTGGTTATACTGAAAATGTGTGTGTGTGCGCATTATGTTAAATGTATTATTTATAAGAGTAAATGAAATTAACATTTAAAAATATTAAATACAACAAAAAAATAATAATAATAAAAATATTATTATACAGATGTTTATTCATCATATATGTGCATTTTATTTTGTATTCTAAGATTTTTAGTGGTAAAGCAAAGTGTAATAATAAAAATAATAAATAAAACAAAAAAAATAAACATTAAAGTGTGTTTATGTGTTTGTGTGTGTGTGTGTAAAAGTGTGCTATAATTACGTTTAAATATTATTTTTGTTTTGTACTTCTATGTACTTTTTTTTACACATTTTAACTTTTTAACGATGACACGAGCACATGTTTAATTGCTTGATTGTTATTGTTATTATTTTATTAATATTGCTGTTACTTTTACTCAACGTGTTTGAACTGTGGCTTGTGTTAAGTGTGTGTGTTTTCTATGAAATTAGAGAGAAAGAGCAAGTGCCTATTTAAATGAAAAGTTTTAAATTATTGTATTATAAATATTATTATTGTATTTTTTTTATGTTTTTAAGTGTACATACGCATTGTATGAAGGAAAAACACAAGAAACAGATGAAAACTTGTAACATGTTAGTTTGTTTAATAATAAAACACTGAGAATGAGACTTCTGGTCACTGTAATCATGACATTATGATGTCAAAATGTGTTAAAATCATAAAATTATGTTCTTACACAATTTTATATGAAGTTCTATTGGGCCTTTGTTAGGCATACCGGGAACTTTTGATGAAAAATCGGGACTAGTGAATTAAAAAATCGGGATTTGAAAGTAAAAAGCGACACAGTTAAGAACTATTAATTTTTAACTAGACTGAAATTATCAACGACCTCATCAACCACCTTGTCAGCCTCTTGGAGGGATTTTTCGGACCACCGGGTCATCAACGACTTTCCCTGACTTTATATTTTTTGCTGTTTTTAATTTCTTTTCTTTGTATAAATCACAAAATCAGCTCTCAGCGCCCTCTGGAGGGTTCAATCGAAAAACGCAAATAGAAGATGCTGTATTTTTTGATGTTCTATCGATCTGCATACTCATTAACGACTTTTTTTTTCATTGGAAAATTTTCAGGAAAGTTTTGTGAAACTCTGTCAATTTTTGGACTTTCCTGATATTAATATTTTTCAATCTTAAAATCGGGACAAATGAAGGGCAAATCGGGTATCGGGACATTGATTCAAAAATCGGGATTGTCCCGCAAAAAATTGCGCTAACTTTTGTGAAAATAAAAAAGTATCTCAAAAATTCTACTTATGCAAAGGAAAATAAATTTCAACCTGTAAAATTTAAATACACAATTAATAATTATTATTATAATTTTTTGATTCAGTTCAAGGACTTTATGTCAAAACACCACCAACGTCTCTCTTGTAAAATTATAATTATAATATTAACCAATAGAAACAATAAATTTAAATCATAATTACTATATCTTACAAAAATCAATTTCAAGTATGACACGCTTTAATAAAACACGTTGTATGAAGAAAAACGAAACTGTATTAATAATAATAACAAGAATAAAAACAACAATATTTATTATTATAATTTCTGTATGTCATTTTACACAAAATTACATAATAATAATAATTTTTAATTTTATTTTAATATCCAAGCATCATATCCACCATCAACCATAAACACCATTGTATGTTAATCAATTATTATAATTTTTTGTGTGTGTAAAATTTAAAGAAAAATTCAAAAAATAACAACAACAACAACAACAAACATCAACACACAACATCTGTTTTTAAGGTCAACCTCATATCATATGGATATTTTTTTGCATCAAGCACGATCGATGCACTCCTTGCAAAATTTTAATTTGATACGATTTTGTGCATGTGCTGTATCATGTGTATGTGTGTGTGTGTAATGTACACAGGTAATAAATTCACAAAGTAGTATAACTTATTGAATAAATTAATTATATTGTTTCTCTGGTCTTTAAATGTGATTTTAAATGGGATCTTGGGGCAAAGGACGTGTTTCTTGAGAGGTTTTCTTCAAGATACGGCTCTGTCATGTCAATTAAATTACGACGCAATATATGTAAAATAACGCTAAAGGTACAATCCTGTAATAAATGGTTATTATTAATAGTCTTGCAAATGGCAATATTTCTAGTACAAAATTAAATATAAAAATAATAAAATCATAGATGTATGTTTGTTGCTTTGTGCAAAAATAAGAATACTAATAATAATAATCGCAATAAGGAGACCTTGAATATTGACAACATTTGTGTAAATTATAAGAATTATCATGCAATTAAACGTTGATAATTGTATGCTGTAATACAATATTTGCTTACTTTTTTTTCTGTCGCGATTGTGTTATATTGCTCGCGGTGTCATTTGCTGCTTAGTTGTTGAGTTTATTAAAAAATAATTTAATTTTATTGGAATATTTAATTGATTATTTTTGTTTAAAAGAAAAAAATCTGACATTTTTTAGATCCATGGATTTAGAATTTTTGAAACAAAAATTGAAAAGACCTTGGTGCTTCAAGGGAACCAGCGCGGTCTCATTGGGTCCTTTTGTGGTCTGATGAGTTCCTTTAGTGAGGTTCGAAATGAAATTTCAATGAAATTCGCTTGATGGACTTTAAATGCAAAAGAGATCCATGATAATAAAATAAAGGTCATGTTTAGTTTAGACGACAATCTTGGAAGAGGTTCAATGTAATTAATTGAAGAATTTGATTGGGACTCATGTTTCAAGTCATGGTGAAAAAGTTAAATAAATAAATCAACTCTTCGTCTGAATTTATTATTTTTATTATTATTAAATTTGAACAAAGAAGTGCTTTTATATGCTCAAATTTAAAACTCATAAAAATAAATGATTATCGACATAATAAGCACACACCACAACTTTCGTCTTTCTTTATTTTATTTATTATTTTTTTTCGTTCTTCACATAATTTTTTTTTTTAATTTTATCTTTGTCATATACACATAAAACGATCTTTAAAACTTTTACAACAAGTACAGTAACAACATTTATTGATACTTATCTAAGATTGAATCACTTACAAATTGTCTGTTTAATTTTTTGTTTCTTTTCTTCTGATTTGAAATTTTGGTTATTGGTGAAAGCTATTAAAAAAAATAAAACCAGTTAAGATATTGCATTATTTTACGCTTCTCAAAATTAAAAACTCAAACGTAACTTAATTTATTCTTTATTTATTTATTTATTCTTTGGTACTTTGCTTCAATACAACATAAGACTCTCCATCATCAATATAATTTTTTTTTTCTTCAGATTAAGCCTTATTTTGTTTTTAATGTGCAATTCAATATAAGTGGAAAAAAAATATATAAGAAAACATAAAGAAGACGAAGAATAATCAAATAATACAGTAGCATCATGACTTTGATACATGAACTCTTTTTATTGCCTCACGTGTTAGTTGTACCACTTTCCACTCTTCCAATTGTAAAGATCTTGCAAGTTGCACGTATAATATATATTTTGTGTGTGTGTGTGTGTGTGTAATTTAAAATCAATTCATTTTTATTTAACTAGACAAGACAGCATAAGACAGTTTTTGTGTAGGTAGAACTTAAACGTATTATTATTATTTTTTTTTTTATTTTTTATTACATCGTCTTATATCTTTTTTTTCTCTTTTAAATTTAATTTAAACACACTAACTGCCAAAAATTATATATGATGCCTTTTATACAATGAATAATAAAAAATATTAGAAAGTACCAAAAAAATATACACAAAATTAGATTTAGTAATAAATAATAAAAGATTACATTAGATATGAGCAAGCTCCACCGTGGACCCACTTGAATCAGTCGAAGCTTTCATTGTAAACGCCTTTTATCCATGGTCTAACCAGCTGGACCTACAATTCATACTATTATCCAACCCAGTTGCCTTCAGGTTTCTCCAAAACGGAAGGACTCTCCAGAATGACGCTCCAGAAGGACTTTAATGGATACTAAATAAAACTTGGGCACATTTGGGACTCGATTCGAGCCCCAATTGCAGGATTCTTATCAATTATACCAGACACTTAACCAACTCGGTCAATGAGTTCCCTTAATAATAAGCTAATATTTTATTAAGCACACTCTCTGTGAACTCTTAACCAGCACATTTATAATTTGTTGCTTATTAAATGTAATGCAATGTAAAATGATGTTTGTCTGAGAAGAGTGTGATGTGATGGTCAAAAAATTAAAAGTCTAGATAATGTAACGGTACATGATGTTTCAAAAATTAATGAAAAGGGCTTATTATTATTATTATTATTTGATAAAAAATTAAAATTAAAAATAATGAAAACAAGTTACCGTTTATGGTAAAAGGTGTCTAAATGAAAATTTGTAGTGCATGTGTGTTGTGTGTACTTAAAATTTGAATAGAGTCGCGTCTGTTAATCACTTGAATGAATAATCATGAATATTTTATTATTTATATTTATGAAATGACAGTTAATGAATAGGAGATTGAAAAGGCCATATATTATGGATTTTATAATCTGTGTTTTATCTCGTCTTAGTGCTTTTTTTACCTATTTTAAAATGTCTTTTAATTTATGAAAATTAATCCAGAAAGGTCTCTAGCGACACATTAGTGTTTTCATTTTAGTTTGTATATCATAGAAAATATTGAAAGAATAATTAGGATGGTGGTGATAAAAAAGGGGTGGTCATTTGATAGACTTTAACTCATTAATCGCTAACGTTGTATTTTTACAACGCCTCTTTGAAGTCACTTTTCTCGTTCAAATCAAAAAATTTCTTTGTCAATCTTTTTTAGAGTCTTAATTTGCATGGTTTTTGAATTTAAACCAAAAATTAAAAAATTATGAGCTAAACTTTTAAGAAAAGTCGCATTTTTTTCTCTCTCGTACAATGTTTCTGTATGTATTTGTGTAGGACTTATACGTATTTTGTTTTAGCTCTCCTGTAAAATTTTTATATGATACCTAAAATTTTCATCGAAATGAAAAGTGTTCATTTTTACCTAAAGAATAAATCATAGAAGAACTTTTTGTTCAAATCTCAATATTTTAGGAGCGGCGATTAATGAGTTAAGTTCAAAATCCATATTGTCTTGTAAAAGCCAGGGCAGTTAATAATTTTCAATCCACCCCTGTCCGTAATCAGTGAATCTAATAAAATTCTCTAATGGACGCCAAGAACTCTTTCAATAAGATCATTTATTTTTATCACTTCAACTTTTATATTAATTTTCTCCTTAAAACTTTCTTGACATCCCTTTTAATATCCCAAAATATTATTAAAAAAATAAACACACATTCAAAATCCACGTTAAATGTCGTCGCTCCCCTAAAAAAAATAATTAACTATCCTGTCAACATTTTAATCACCTTGTTAATTATATCTCTATAATTAGTAAAAACAAATTACGCCTTCGCAATCTCTCTCTCACTCTTATATATATTTACAGACAGACCAGAACAAGAAGCAGCAGAATTTAAATGTAACATGTTTTGTTCTAAAAAACATTAAAATAATAATAATAATATGATAAAAGTAATAAAATGCTCTTTTTTGGTGCATGTTAACAACATTTCTGCATATATACAATTTATAAAATGAATAATAATACATTGTAATAATATAATAAAAAGAAAAAGTCATTAAAATTTTGCTCTTATACGTTTATACGCACATTTTACCATGATTATTTATTTTAAAATAAAATCGTAAATTTTAAAATTTAAGATCTTCCTTTTTTACAATGTTTTTTTATTATGTGTCCCTTTTGAATGTTATTATACTTAAAAAATATACACAATTTTGTTTGCCTTGTTTTCAAGAGGATATCATTTGTTGTGTAAATGTTTTAATTTATGGATCTAATATACGAGTGTGTAAAAATACAAGGTTTTTTTTTAATGTTATAACGTTGAATGTTGTAGGCAGAGAGCAAAAATGGGAAAGGACAAGAAAAGCAAAGTTATTGTTAGTTAATATTATTTTATTTTTTTTTACACTTTTTTATTTATAATAATAATATATCCATCGTCCCATTGCGAGACATGTAACGATTTTTCTTTATTTATCACAAATAAAATATCTTTTAGTGCCCATCTTCATCAAAATGTTGTTGTTCTTGTAGTCATTATTCTTGTCGTTTTTTTTGTATGTTTCATAATAAAATGTGTGTTATTCAGCTACCTGAATTAGTTTTATGCATCCTTTGAAATTTATATCTGTAACTTTTTTTTTAATGTGATTTTATTTTGTCTTCTCTTACACTTCAATACAAAAGACTGTGATTTTTGAAATCATAACATTTGAATTTCATTATTTGAATTGTGTCATTTGATCAAAATTTTGTATTTAAACTCGCATTTTATCAGTAAATTGTATGAAAAAACTCACAAAAAAATTATGTCACAAAAACATGATTCACCAAGTCAAGAAATATGAATCACCTCTTTTTATTTATTTTTTTTTTATATTTTAATAGAAAATAAAATAAAATAAAACTTGAAAAATTTTGTTACATAAAGTCACATACAAGTAATATTTTGTTCATAGTGTCGTTAATAGTCATAATTGTTATTCCTTATACGAAACTAAACACACAAAAAAAGATTAAAGACATTAATTCAATATTTGGATATTCGATACATAATTTATTTACAATACACCAAAAAAAACTTATTTCCTTTATAAAATGTCATAAAATGTACCTTTTTTGAAAAAAAAAATTAGTGATCATGAATCATCCTCTTCATACCTGTTTTTCTTAATCTAATTCCATTTATTGTTAATTTTTATTTATAATTTTTTTTGGCCATTATGATAACTAACATTTATAATTATAATCAATAAGGTACCTGTTCTGCAAATATTGAGTCTATTGAAATGGAAAAAAAATTGTATAGAAATCAAAAGTAATACAAAAGTGATATTAATGATAATATTAATAAAAAAAAAAGTAAAAAAAAAAACCAAATTTGTATTGGTAACAGAGTTTTCAAACTCTAAAAATAACCCAGTTAAACCAAACCGCACTAAAAAGGAGGAAATAAATTTTAAAAGGAAAATCTAATGAGAAATCAAAGTTTAACTCTTAACTGGCCAATTTTTAGTTTAAAATTTTCTTAGCCATAAGGAAACCCTCCCACATATCAGAAAATAAATCTAGTCAACCTAGAATACTCCTTTGAATGCCAATTTTTTCTCTTGCAATTATGATGATTTCTTCTATTACTCTTCACTTTCTCTTGCACCTTTAAAAGGATGAAATGTTTTAACTCAATTGCAATGTATTCATGTATAAATTCATTAAATTGATTGCACTTCTAAGAACTTTTTGAATTAATACATTTTAATAACTGCATTTGATTGTTTTATATTAAAAATCATGATGGCAATAAGAATAAGTTGGCTTTGATGGGTGATTTTTTACTATTTTTGATAATTTCAAATAAATTTCTTGAAAATAGACACTAAACTTATTGATATTTAATTAATTTAATTCAATCAACTTGTGATTTTTTTGTGATTTATCCCTTTTTCAAAACAAAATAGAAAAATTACTGTAAATGGACTCGAATTATTGTGTTTGGAAATTGTAATATTTTTACAACAAACTTTCAAATAATGATGTGACTTAGAACTAAAAATTGGCCAGTTAAGAGTTAAACTTTGATTTCTCATTAGATTTTCCTTTTAAAATTTATTTCCTCCTTTTTAGTGCGGTTTGGTTTAACTGGGTTATTTTTAGAGTTTGAAAACTCTCTGTTACCAATACAAATTTGGTTTTTTTTTTTACTTTTTTTTATTTCATAATTTTTAGTTTTAGGTAAGTAAAGTTCATCTTTTATTTATTTTATAATAAACCAAACACAGCTTCGATAATACAAATTATGTCCATGTATAAGTTATTCAAAATCAATTCATACATACATGTTACGATGATTTTTGATAAATGCAAAACATTATTAATTATGTTACAAGAATTGGATAAGAGATATCATTTCATGTTCAAAATTCATGTATATGACCTACATTAAAGTTGTTCAGTTTTTCGAGCTGAAAATTTTGGCATAGTAAATTTTTACGTACAGCTCCATACGTCTATAGGGTTGTACGGTAGGTCCATTTTTTTGTATGGGGACCCCAATTTTTTTTGAGTGTGGGACCATCTACGTCAAAAATGATGAATATTTGCAGAAGAAACTAGGGGTCTATTTTGAACGACAACGGAGATATGGGCGTTACAGAGTGAATTACGAAGAAATATGAAAGGTTACAACATATTAACTGTATTAATAAGAGATATCATTTCATGTTCAAAATTCATGTATATGACCTACATTAAAGTTGTTCAGTTTTTCGAGCTGAAAATTTTGGCATAGTAAATTTTTACGTACAGCTCCATACGTCTATAGGGTTGTACGGTAGGTCCATTTTTTTGTATGGGGACCCCAACTTTTTGTGAGTGTGGGACCATCTACGTCAAAAATGATGAATATTTGCAGAAGAAACTAGGGGTCTATTTTGAACGACAACGGAGATATGGGCGTTACAGAGTGAATTACGAAGAAATATGAAAGGTTACAACATATTAACTGTATTAAAAATCAAGGTAAAGGTAAAAAAAAATATTGAAAAGAACTTTGGTTTATTTAAATGCTACTACGCAATTTATTTGTATTCTTTTTTTATCATGTATCATGTAAAATGTGTGTGTGTTGAGTAAGATATATGACAAATTGAATCATATTATTAATTTATCAGGTGCATCATCTGATCGAGGTTAATTTTTTTATATTATCATTATTATGGTTTATTCAACGAATACCTAACATAACAATCGGGTGAGTGTACAATTTGATTTGTATGTTGAAGTTAATGAATGGATGAATCAGAGAGTTTTCACTTTTTAAATCATGGGCTAGATATGAAGGGACTGTGACTGAATGACAGGTTTCATGTGCAATATGCTGCATTTATTTTGATATCATGCTAAATTTGAATACGATAAAGGTTATGAAGTGAATGAGAAAAGAAATTGATACTAGGGCAGTGAAAGTCACTTAGGAGAAAAAAATTAGAAGACCCAGGATTCATAAAAAAAAATCCATTTTTAGCGCATTTTTTGAAAATGACGGTATTGTGCGCCGTCATACTGTAAGTCTGTTTGTGCCAATCATTGATGTATGTCGCTAATCATGAAAAAAGTAACGCCAATCATTAAGTAAATGTCGCCAATCATTAAAAAAAAATTTAACCAATCATTGAAAATGTTGCAAATCATGTCGACAATCATTAAAACAGGTCGCCTGAGCAAAAAGCCGATAGACTCAAAATGGCCGATTAACCCAAAATGTTCGTCTGCAAAAACGATATAAAATCCCAAAAACAATATTTTCACCTTAACCCTCTCTTTCCCAAGGAATTTCCTGGGAAAGAGAGGGTTAAGCTGGAATTTCTTATTAAATTTTGTATTTTCTAGTAGAATTTGACCCAAAAATGAATGATCCATCAAAAAAAATTAGTTGTTAGAGTTAAAAATGTTCAGGAATAGCTAGCAAAAATACGTATTACTCCTATAGAATTACGTACAGAAGTTTCACTATAAAAATTTCTATAAAAACAGTTTTCTTACAAAATATCTTTGACCCAGTAAGATTTTTTGTAAAACTAGTACCGAAAATAGCAAAGAAATCCTACAAAGAATCTGTTAGTTCAAGAAAAAATTGTCAGAAAGTGTCAGTATACATTAAAAACTTATTTAAAATCAATGTTCCACCGGTGGTACACTGGAAAGAAAGGGTTAATAAAGATAAAATTCAAATTTGAAGATTTTTTTTCGGTTAGTGTTAATAATCTGATAAAGTCGGGGAGTTCTTTACAATGAAATGCGCTGATGTATATGGTGCACGATCAAGTTTTAATTTTTTTCATCTCTTGTATCCTTCAACCTTGAAATATGTATTGATGGTCTATAGAACTCAGTTTAGACAAGTAAAATCGTAATCAACTGATTTTAATAATTGACTGAAACTTAATCAATTTATCATCTCACACATTTCAACGGCATTAAAATATTAATAATCATAAAAAAAAATCTCATATCAAATTAAAGAAAATCAAGTTTATTTCTTCTAGTAATATTTTCAAATCAACCTCATACTCAAACTCACATTTGATTTCTTTTCACTCATTACAACAGTAACTGTGAACCCATTTATTAGCATGTGGTCAATAAATGTGTCTATTAATAAAATTTATTGATATATATTTTTATGTTCAAATGCATATATTATATGACATTAGAACAAGACGAATAATAATAACATGTAACATTTCTATTTTGAATTTTAATATTAAAATTTACTGATGAATAAATAAATGCGTTGGAACAAATTTAATGATATTTATTTGAAAATAAAAAAAAATAAACTCATCTTCTGGATTTATACATGTTTATATTATTATATGATTATTACCCACTTCAGGCAATATATTGAATAATTGTGTGCTATTGCTGCTGAATTACACATTTCCATTTAACATTCACATTGTTCAAATAAAATTTGATTTGAGTGTGAATGCACTAGCTCTGTTTACTTTTATTATTTCAATGTTTGGGTGTTATTATGAATTTTTATTTCAAAGATTTTTTTTCATTTAACCAAAACAAAGATCCATATTCAGTTCATAAAAATAATAAAATAATACGATGTAAAAAATGAGATTAATAACAATAAAAGGAAAGTCAGAAGATGAAAAGAATGTAAGAAGATTATTAAAATGTATTGAAATAAAACAAGCTACTTGTCTTAACAATCCTTCTTTGATATGATTAAATTAATATGCTCTTCTTTTTTCGAGGTAATCATTAATTTGCATGACGTCTTATAATTAATCAAATTACATTACAAACGTAAGACGAAGAAATTGAAATAACCAGGACAAGGTGTCACGTGTGCCTTTTCCTGTATACATTTAATAATTACTCTTAGCGTCTTCTTCACGTTCTCATCTTAAGATGCTCTTGTATTTATTATCATTATTAATAATAATTTTAATATACAACATAATAATAATAAACAGACATCATAAATTGATCTATTATACAGAAATATATCATATCAAGTTCCTTATCTACTGGCATCTTTACAGTTTTATTTCAATTTTTTTTTAACTTAAACTTTCAAACTATCGTTTGTTAGTTTAACATAATAAATGAACATTCGGAAAAAATATGAAGTACAACGGTCGTCGTCCTTTCATCATCTTGAAGTGACAAGAACATAAGAAGAGGAAAACAGATGATCATGTGAGATGTTCGTCTTCATCTTCATCGTCTTCGTCTAATGCTGACTACTATTATAAACACATTTATTATTAATCCAAAGTGTAACGACAATCTGACACGCGAGTAAAATGTACATCTTATTATTTTTTATTATTATTTTTATTTATTATTATATTTGTAAGTGTGCCTGTTAAATGTACTTTACAAGTTACAACAACAAAAAAAAAGTTACAAGATTTGTATGAAAGAAACCTGTTTTTTGCTTACATTATTATTATTATTTTTATATTTTTGTTCATCTTTTTCATGGCTATTATTGTTATTATTATTTTATATTGGTGCCTGTAATATGAAGAAGATCATAATTTCAATCGTGATTTTAAATGAAAAAGAGGTGTATTATTAATACTGAGGTAAGTTAATAGTAAAGAGTAGTGAATAGAAAAATTAAAAAGAATTAAAGTGAACTTTCTTACTTGAAGTGGCTCATTATGACTTCTTTTACAGGAACATCTCTCCAATAAGTGTCTTAACGTATGACGGATATTCCACTAATTGATCCAATGAAATTTGATTTTGAGGTCTATTCAGGCCAAAGGATAGCTCAAGTTCTCCGAATTTATCACTCTTAAAAATTGTGCCCTAAGATATCATGGTCATGGCTTGATCAAGAATTGAATTGTTGACTTTGTTGCTTTTTTGTGCTTTTTATTTCCAGTTTCTTACTTGAAACGCTATTAAATTTGTTTCGACGCCATCGATCCATCTCGTTTTAGGTCAAGTTATAAGATGAACATCTGAATCACCATCTTCTCCTACCTCTTCGTTTTCTAATTGTTATGGAACTGACGATTTAAAGCTTTTTTTTGAACACAAGACAACTTCTCAAAATAATTATTATAAAACAGTTAAGTTAAATACCTTGTTGACATTAAATTACTCTTCAATATGATTATAAAACACAATTAAAAAAAAGTTCCTAATAAGCTTGTAGAAAAATTTAAACGGTTATAACATCTCCCTTATTAAACAATCATAATTTACGATAATTCTCCACATTTACTAACAATGTTTCTTCATTTTTCTTTCAAAAACAAAACAATAAATGACAAAGAAGAATTAACGGTGCAACTAACATAAATCGTCATCATAATAACAATAAATGTACATTTCAGCGGCTTATTAAAAAGTCATAGAATACTTTGAAAGTTTTCAAAGAAAGCAGAGAATAAAATGTCTCGTTCAAAAGGATACCTCTCTTGAAACGATTACATTTCAAATCATAAAATACCGAAGTTGAGTGTTAACAATAATTTAATGTATATAAAAAATTATTACAAAACATATGATGATTATGATGATTACAATTTTCTATTGAGATTTAAAATGCATTTAAACAATGATGACAATATACGATGTAAATATAGCGTGTCATCAAATGATCAAAAGATATGTGTAATTGTTAAAGAGAATCCACGGCTTATCTTCTTTGTATCTAATAATTTTATTTTAGTATCGGTTCAAAGCACATTAAAATTATATAGTTGTTGTTAAATTGATGATAAGAGTAGTTTAAATACTTTTTTTTGTTGCGTGTTAAATGTCATGTAAGTTTTATGAAATATTGAGTTACAAAGGGCTTAAAAGGTATGATTATTGTGATACACTTTCTAAATAATTTCTCTTAAAAAGCAGAGAAATCTGCATCAAGGAGAACTAATATGAGCTTTTTGTGATACTCGTTCACCAAAATTTAGATCCATAGGGTACCCCATTGTGCCTACCTTTTATCATTATAAGAGGACCTTAGTTTTTATTCTTCCATCCCAAAACAGTCACCAACTTTATCTAGTTTTAAATTCATATTGAGTAGCCGGAAAAAGGAACATTTGAAATTGTAAAGTTTAATGGCCAGAGCGAGAATCGAACAGCCCACTTTAAAATTGATACTCCAACACGCTTACCACTGTGCCATACAGCCCTATTCATCACAATCAATTTAAGTGAAAATGAGCCTTTATTTTCATGTAAAGAAAATTCTTAAAAAACATTCCTCACTGATGTAAAACTGGTTTTGGGTTGTGAGTGCAGGGTCAAGACTTACAATGTTCAGGCAAACTAGCACAAAATTGTGATCTTTATGCAACGGTCCTTGAATTAATTTTATTACGTATCACCTGCTTTGAAGGATTGCTTTAGATGATGAAATAAATTTTATTCTATATCAGAAAAGGGTATATTCAACTCATATTTACTTGCAAATAGTAGCAAAACAACAAAAACAACAAATATGAGTCATTATAAAAGTTCATACAAAAAACTGCATTTCAACGTAATATTCTTTAATATCCAGTTAATTCTACACACTTATTATTTACATTCATTTTTATACTTTATATATTTTTTTTCGATTCGTTGACCACAAACTGTACTTTTTTTCTAGTCTTTTATCTCTCTTTTTTTATAATTATACGTAAACAAATGCATGTGGAGTTTTGTATCAGTCAGCTAATATTTTTTTTGTATTGCATTGTATTGTATTGTTTACATTATTAAATATTACATTTAAATCCAATAATATTGTATTTCACAGATAATAGTTAATAACATGATACAAATCATTTAATTTATTAGTCATCATTTTATATGCACACATTAGCTCAAAATAATAACAAAACAAAAAACATTCACCTTGTATTGTAGAAAAAAAAAGTATAACAAGAAATTGGAGATTAATTTATTATCATGTTAATGTCTTAAATGTGTGTCGGTCTCAAATTAAAACAAATTTATCAATTACTGAACTGTTTCACATTAATATGTTAATAAATTAAAAGGTTTCATTTTGAGATAAGTCACCGTGTGGTTGAAAATTAAATAACAAATAAAATTTTAGCACGAACAATTACAAGAAAACAACCAAAAAAATGTTTAACATGTAAAATTGAAAATAAATCTTTGAATTTGACGTATTGCTATTGACTTTTATTTACAAAATTTTATATAAATTTAAGGAGTCTTGTTCAATTTTTATTACCTTATCATTTATTCTATTATTTATACATTACCGTTAAAATAATTCATATACGTGTATTGTACTGTGATTTAATTTTACTGTTAATTACTACTTTAAAATTATCTATCACAGTTAAAAAAAAATACAAAAAGTCAATATGTCTAGTAAATGAACGAGATATAAAATTTCTAGTGTGTTTATTTTTCTATTTCTGTATCAGAACGTAAATTGAACGTAATTCTAATTGTCATTTTAATAGTATTATAACAACATTAGTTCATTATGTGACCTATATATATTTTTTATTATCACTTGCGTTGAATGACATGTGTAAATTGAATATTGAAAATTTAAAGATACAGTCGTTAGAGTCATCAGAATATTAGATTATTGGTTGTAGGGTAATGGATTTTGATAATTTGAATTAGCGTTTGATTCATTGGTTTTTTGATTTTTATTTTATAAAACATAAATTGAAAGAAAAGCTTTGTCCATTTTGCGTAGCCAACTTATTAGTAACCTTTTTGACCGGTTTGCATGCGAAAGCTAATAATAACTTCCCTTTTATAAGCACTTTATCGATGCCAGTATTAACTTATTTTGATGTTACTTATAACCAAAAACATAGGTTGACTTTATGATTTAATCATAGCCAATTGCTTTTTCAAGTCCGAATAAGTGTGCTTTATTGTATTGAAAAATAAAATTATTAAGATATATTTAGATAACTAATTAGATTTAATGGAGACTATTATTTAGATATTAGAAGTGTTTCCAGAACTTTTTTTATTATTATTATTTCTCCTAAAAGTTGGATCTCGTGCAAGAATTTTTCTTTTATAAATTTTAATAAATGAATTGTGGCAATGAGACATAAAAAATTATTATTTTTTGTTTTGTTTTTTTCTCGCATTACACAATACACACACACACAGACAAACACAAAATTCCCCACTTCCACTGCTTGATATAGATTCCACATCTTTACCGGCTTTCGCTCGTTTTCTTTTCAAAGGTTCTATAAGTTTTAAAGCTTCAATTGCTGAAAAAAATCACTGTATACACACACACACAAACTCACACTCAATGAAATAACTTACATTCTATTGAAAGATAGCATTAAACTTTTTTTAAATCACTTATTCTTAATTACAATAAAAATCTATTCTTTATTCGGTAACCTATCGTCTATCACATAAAGTGTTATCAAAAAGTATTAGATGGTGTTCATATGAGGGAAGATATACGGAAACATTTCATCCCAGACTTCTAAGAGCAAATCTCAAGAATCGTTCCTGAATAGATTCAATCCTTTAAATGGCAGTGAAGGGAATCCAGGTAACACTTCCATTTTCCAGAATTGATCGTACAAGTGCAAATAAGAGTTCTTTTAATTTAACAGTACCGGTTCTTAGTTGGCAGCTATACAATCGAATGCGATTGGTTAAACACTAAGCTATCACCACCCCTATTTTTGTTAATTCATTTTTTATTCAAATTAGAACGAACGAACACAATTTTGTGTACAATACTAAATACAGTATTTAAATGCGTATTCTTGATACATTAAACCAAACTGCAATTTTTATTATTTATTTTTTTCAAATAAAAAACAATAAAGCCACTACAATTATAAACGTACGCTTAAATGGTGATTGTGGTGGTAAAACTAATGATAAATTAGTGGTTTTGTAAAATATACTCGCATATAAGATCTTTACAATAACAATATTACACTTTAATAATGAACTATTTATAAAATTACACATTTAACCGTAATAAATTTTGTTTGATCTAGAAAAAAAGTTTTTAAAAATCGTAATACGGTCAAATGACCATTAGAATAAATGTAAAGATAAAAATTTTCAAACAAAAAAAACGTTTAAGTGTGGTAAAATTTATATCAGCTATTTATGTGGAAAAAAGACAATAACGTCCTTGAAATAAAATGCTGTAATATATTTATGACAATGCAATACACTTCTATTTACGTATAAAAACTGATAAGACTGATCGCGTTACGGTTTGCAATTGTATTGTTTTCTTATAAAAATTGAATAATACAAATACACGCATTTTAGCTAGAGAGTTCCAAATACGGGACATGTTGTTATGATTAAAAAGTTAATTCTTTGCACTTTGTTAACTTTTATTACTATTATTATTTTATATTACTATTATTATAAGTGGTAAGTAGTTCTAGTTAAGATAGATTAGATAATTAAAGGTGTATAAATTATGAATCAATAGCAAAGCAATACACTGAAAGCTGAAAACGCACCACAGTACAAAGTGACTTGGTCCGCAGATGGAGATCTTTGATTGACGCTTACAGAGTGTTTGATGAATGAAAATTTTAACGCATTTCTTGTTCAGTTGGAACAAAAATTCGAGTATCATGGGGCACTCTTTTAGTTTATGCATATGATACGGATTGGTTTACGAGACGTTTTCAACAAAGTGTGTACAAGTAACTTTGTTGCGAAGTGTATGTCAATATTTTAATATTAACCTTTTTGGATAAAATTTATGAAAAGAAATACGTGGCATTATTTTAATTCTTTTATTAATCTGTAAGGGAACATTAAAATAATGTGAATACCAGGAATTTTTCAACTTGTGTAATATTTCCTTTTACGTTTCATTGAATGGATTAGCAAATTTACTAGCTATTGTTATGGAATTTTTAAGTGAAATCATGAACTGAACTAATACGAATCTGATTAAAACATAATTTTTATCATGTCTCTATCAAAAACTCATCATTTAACATGTTTTCAAAGTACCTTATCAATAATTTAATGCATATAAACTGAGTAGTGATCATGAAATTAAAACGTTAATCACATTTAAATGATCATTTGACAGTCTGTTGCATTTCCCACAATCGCTTGACCCATACTTGCATGTTCAAAATAATAATAATAATATCACACACACACACACACATTAAACGCAAATTGAATTCTAATATCTCTTGATTAATTATCATAATGATAATAATTAAACTCATTACA
The DNA here is from genome assembly GCA_900002565.1 of Culicoides sonorensis. Classification (NCBI taxonomy): domain Eukaryota; kingdom Metazoa; phylum Arthropoda; class Insecta; order Diptera; family Ceratopogonidae; genus Culicoides; species Culicoides sonorensis. The sequence continues at coordinate 173,824 of LN483626.1, read as the reverse complement.
ATGTTTGATTAAAATTATTTGTTTCAAAATATAACTAATTTTATGTGAAATATTCAGAAACAGTTTAACTCATTCATAGAAAGTAATTAATTTAAGGTTTTAATAACGCAACGGTGAAATGACAACAATAAAGCAACATGCAACTCATCATCAACATGGCATTTCACATAAGTAGAAACCACAATTGAGAGTTGATATTATTAAAGTGTTGTTATTATTACTTTTATTCAGTCATTAAATCATATAATTTAACAATAATAATTATGTCGTTATAACTAACAACAACAATAAATGACGACGACAACGACTATTATTTCACTATTTATGAATTGTTCTTTGAAAATGTTATGTTCTGTATATGATTTTGTCACATGGTACATTACCCGCTGATGACTTAGAACAAAGAGTGCATATAAATTAATAATAAATAATATGAGTGCGGTTCATGCAAAGTGCTTCACATGTGGGCTTTAATGTTTATTGTAATAATAAATATTACTAATGATAATTTTTTCTGATTTTATCTAAAATTTGACCTTTTAAGTGTTTTCCTAAGAAGTCGTCTGGTGAAAAAGATCAGAGATCTTTGATAGATTTTAACTTTAACACTTGGTCAAATCCAGAATGTCTCTCCAGGCTGGGTGATCTCAGCTACAAAATGTCAATTTTGGGCACGGATTTCCTTCCTCTGTGACTTTGTCAAGCCAGGAGTCAATCAATTAACGGCCCTGGCATTCTGTATGATTTTCTTTAAAATGTATACTAAACTTTACTTTTACAAGACGATCGACTACGGACTTTCTGCGATTTGCTAGATTGCCCATATGGCAAATCCACATTTTCTTGATCGTTCCACGCCACGATGACCGACTGATTTGCAGCTCAGCAGGGTTTGTGAGGCTTTGTTGGTTTATCTTGCAAATTCATTATCACGTGCACATTTAATGATTTTTAAACGTTTCAGTTTCAAAAAAGACTAAAATCAACAGATTAATATTTAAAAAGATGATCTCAGTGAAAAGAAAACACATTCAAATGAATCACCCAAAATCTTTTCGCAACTTGAGCTATTTCCGGTCATCCAGTTTTGATTCTGAGAAATAGCATACTATCAAAATCACATAACGCTACACTTAATTTTGTAAGTAGTAAGTCAATTTGTGAAAAATATAAATAAATAAAAACAAAAAAAAATATACACACTAAAAAAGAAAGAAAAAGAAACCGGTTTCTGTCGCCATCCAATCAAGTGTTTAAATATTGTTGTCTGGTGTTTGCACTCTTCTTTATTTTTATCATTTTCATACATGTTAATGTTCTTATTTTATTGTATTTTTAAATGGTTCCCTCTTTTTTTTCATTTCATTTCAATTTTAAAATAAGATTTAATAATATTTATTTTTAATCAATTCGACCATTTACACATTTTGGCTGACAACTGTCTTACATATATAAAAAAAAACTTGAAGATGATCAAGACAAAACAAAAAAAATGAAGAAGATCTTATCGACTCAAGTCAGCTCGTAACTTGTATCGGTTTTATGTGATTTATGTATCCATATGTAAATTTAATATTATTACGGTTCTTAATTGTTTGAGTTAATGTGTTCTCTTTTGATTGTTTATTGTGTGTCATATCGTCTTTTTTATTTTTTAATATTTTCATCAAAAAGTGTTTTTTTTTTTAAATATTAATATATGAATTTTAAATGTCAATGTCCTCTAAATTTGTTCATTATCACATCACACATACATATTAGTGCGCATTATTATAATTATTAATATTATACGGATAGTTTGTAAAGCAGACTGATTGTTCATGTTACAATTATTATTGTATTAAAATTAATCATCTAATTTGACGACGACGGTAATACTTGCCTTGTAGAATTACACACATGACTGATGATTATTTAGTGTTATTACAGAGCTAAAGGGAAGTTTAACGGTGATTAAAATATAAAGATGACGCCAGATTTTGCCCCCAGCTTGTAATGTGTGCTCTTATCATAAGTGATATTTAACCATGAAATTATTTAATATTTTCATTGATTATTGTTCTTGTTGTGTGTCCTTGTAGACAGTCGGCTTGTCTTCTAATTTTAATCGGATATTGGTATCAATTGTTTATGTGTGTTTTGTGGGCTAAAGGTGGTTAACCTGCAACAAAACAAATCACCCATGATTCGCTTGACACTATCTTGATTTTATTGCGTTTTGATAAATTATTTTTGTGCTCATGGTGAAGAACTCAGGGTTGAAAGCTTTGGCTTGACGGAGAATGTTGTAAAGAGAGTCAGGGACTACACGTATTGGGAAAAAAAAGATCAGAAGACTCATAAGCCACCAAGAGAGGCCAAAGCAAAGTTAAACAGTTTAAGAACGGAGTTTGAGCGAGATCTTTTACTGGTTGCTACTAAGGATAATAAATCAGTTGCTTTGGCTAAAAGAGTGCTTAGAACAAGTAAGTTGTAGATCCACCGCCTATTTGCATTGAGTACCGGAAATGGACTAGAAAGCTTTCTATTGTTGCCTAGGTATATGTTTGATAAATCTCGACTCTAAAGTTTTTTTTATCAAACAAGAAATTCACATAGGATCCTTTTCAAGTTCAAAGTTGAGGTTATCTTCAGAGCCCACCCGATACATTATATTTAAGACTCACTTATTGTAATATGTATAAAAAATTTATAGCTCTTTATGAAAAATACAGTGTCTTTAATCAAAAATTATCGCTGAAATTTGTCTCAAGTTCAATTCAGCTCTGTATTTTTACTGAACGTTTTTGAAGGTCAAATTTAGCATTGATCAGAAACAGTTAACCTAACATGCGAATAAATCGCAAATAACTAAAAATAAGAACCTCAACATAGACCATGCCAACACCAACAATAGGGTCATTTTAGTTTCAAGGTTGTAAGTCAATCATCACAGAAAATTCATGAAAATTTTCAAAAAGTGCCTCATTTCCAATGAAATACAATGAAAATTTAAATAATAATCGACTATAATAACTTATTTTTTTTAAAATAAAACAAAACTAAATCACTGTATCATTTCCATACATCGTTCAGACTAAATATAAAAAAGACAAAACGATGATAGTGACACTATACAAATAATTCCTATTATACAATTCAATCATTTTTTGCAACAAAATAAAAAAAAAAGAATAAAGAAAAAAAAATATTGAAAACGTTTCTCCATCAGAATCAAAATAAATATATAAATAGAACTAACTATTAACTTTATACTATTATACGTGAATGTGTATAAATATGATATATACAACAAAACAACAAAAAAAAAAGGAATAAAATACACAAGTCGTCGTACATTGAATAAAATGTACATTTTCATACTATATCTGGATGAAGTAGAAAATAAAAGTTGGCAAAAATAAAAAAAAATATTTATACACACATTTATATTTGAATTGAGAATCAAACAAAGAACAGAGAAAATTTTTAAATATACATATAATTTTATATTATATGTATGAAAGTTAAAAGAAATACACATAAAAATAATGAAAAAAAAATCTGATTTTTTTTTTATTTGAATGTTTTTGATTTGATTTCATTTTATAACTATAGTGATGTGTGTAAATTCGTATTCTATTAAAAGAATATATTTCACTTGTACTTTTTTTTGTAATGTTAAATTATTTTTTTTCTATTTTAAATGAACGGACGGAAACTGACCTGTGCAAATGGATTCTACTCAATTGTATGCTCTTTTAATAGTAGTTTTTTTTCTTTTACATTGATATTAAATTATACCTTTACTCTTCATGCCCACAAGGGATATAAAAACAATTGGCTGTGTGATGATGCATCTTTACATTTTTTTTTAACATTATATTTGCTTCTGACAATGCATCCACTTAACATATAGCATATCAAATACATGGTTCAACAGGCAATTTTATTTTCATGCATCGGTTTAAAATGCATGTGTGTGTGTGTGTGTGTATATAAAATTATGAACATGCATTTTTTTTTTTTTTAACTTAAAGTATAAAGTTAAAAAAAACGTATGATTTTATTTTATATATCTTTCAATGCATATATACATTAAAAACGTATATCATACACATCATGATGTTGTTAAATAAATAAATTTAATGTTAAAAAAAAGTCCATGTATTGCACAAGAAATTATAAGAAGCAACGAGTACAAGTGTAAGTGTGCGAAGGTGGTTTGTTTATGTTTTTTTTTTTATACATATCATGATTAAACATGTTTGATATGCGTTTTATTTTTTAAACATACATTTTATTATTATTAAATATTATACATTATACATAAAATATACAATGATTGTTAGTTTAACTGCTTAAATGGAGTTTAATTATTTTTTTTCATCATTATTATACACTCATAATAATAAATTGACAATTAATATGATCATTTACCTGATCATTATATTTTCATATGATATGTTATGGTTATTTTTTTATTTTTTAAGATGATGATAGAATTATGTTGTGTTTATGTTAAACATAGATTATGTCATAAAAATTATTAAAGTAAATTGAAAATGTTTTAATTGAAGCATATTTTAAATAAACAAATTAATTTATGTAAGATTACATTTAAAATAAGTCGTTAAAGTAATTTCAAGGCAATTTCCTCTTATTTAACATGATTTCAGGACATTTATAATGAATTTAAAGAAAAAAAATTGTATCGTGAGCATTAATTGGACTCGATTACCTTTAATTGAATCTTATTCAAAAAAAATACAGTGAAAATTAAATTAATATGAAAAAATTACGGTATATTATGAAATTCTGATCAGAACACAAAATAAACAGATAAGAAATTGATTTAAATTACGCATTATTTTTTTTGTGTGTAACATGAGCTGATTATTTACTTTCAATGAAAAGATTGTATATTAAATTTATCAAATCAATCAAACTTACAAAGATATCACTAAAATAATGATATTTCAAACAAATATGAATATACACCACACATTTAACCGAAATCAAAACCCACAAAACAAAAACCTTGTATTGTGTATGATTATGTGTGTGTATGTACGTGTGTGTGTATGTGACTGTTTGTATGTTTTTATTTTAAAGTAGAATAAAAAAAAATAAAAGAAGATTGAATCCAACAAGTACCTTGTTAATATACCTCTCTGAACATATAGAACTTATACATCAAATCCATGGCCAAATGTACACATGCATTCAACAAGCGCGCGTATAATAATAATAATAGAACACCCTTCCTTGTGATACTGATGCAGAAAACCGAAGAGGTGACAGGGAACGATAAATTTTTCTCCTACTGGAATATTTTTTTTTTTATATTTATATTTTAATTCCACGTTGCTACCGAATTACACGCATGCGTTTGTGGTGGGGGAATAAAATAATCCTTGTATTACACACATGTTCCCATTGGAACATTTATTTTATTCTGAAAACTGCATAGAATTCTCCTCGTATTCTCAATTTTATCGAATGTATAAATATAAAAGAAAACACGAACACGAATCGTTCGTAACATATGCAACAATTATACGCGTACACACACCGTGTATGTATGTTAGAACACGAATTGATATATTAATGTTTATACGAGAGTACAGTCAATATGTTTTTTTATAAAATATATTTGATTGCATTTTGTTTCAAACACGTCAATTTCAATCGGATCTCTAAGCGAGTTAGACGTAATTTTATAGTTCTCTAACAAAATATTAATAATAATAATATATTAACACAAAAATAAAAACAACGTTCTTTATAGTAAAAAAAAATATAAAATAATATTTGTTGTAATTTGCTCTAAGTGTTCTTTTATAAAGATTGCGACAAATAATATTATTAATAACTTTACAAAAAAAAATAATAAAAATATTATTAAAAAAGTAATAATATTATGATTAAAGTGCACACAAATTTTGATATAAATGAAAATTTTACATTTAAATAAAAAATTAAAACTATTAAAAATTTTACTAAAAACACGACGAAATTTAAATAACAAGAAAAAACTTTACAAATACTCTGAAAAAATTTTTTACGAAAAATTTGTTCGACAAAGTGTAAAAAGACGTCAAAGCGCTTTTTTAATAAAAACTCTCATTATAAATAAAAATAAACGAAAAACTTGTTGCTTTCCAATTCAAAGACAAAAATTAAATTTAAACAAAAACGTGACAGTTAAAGCATCGAAAAACAGTAAAAATTATAAACATTAACATTTAAAAGTAAATTTAATTTAAATTTAACATTAAATTAAACAAAATGCCCGAAAATATTCATAAAAATATAATAGTAAAAAATTTATCTGATAGCAATGGATAATAATGAAGATTTTTATGAATAATAATAAAATTTATTATTAAAAATATACAATAAATAATAAAATTTCAATAAGTAGTGCTGAAACAGAAAACAATATAAAATTATAAAAAATTTTAAAACATTTTATTGTGGTTTCAACAGACGAAACATTTAAAAAGAAAAACAATAAATATAAATATTATCAATTTAAGTGGCAAATTGTGATAATAATAATAATATTAATAAAATATTTAAGTAAACATTTAAATAAAAAATATAAATAACAAACAAAACAATATCAGAATGGCTGTGCCCTTTTGCCTACCAGACCAAAATAATGAAGATGCTGCAGGTAGCAGTACTGCAAGTGCATCACAAAATGCCAGTGGTGCATCGTCGACAATGCAATCACCCTTGCAAAGTCCTTTGAGTGATGCCCATTTCATGCAGGCATTTTACGAAGCATTATATCGATGCACTCAAGGAGGTAAGTTAAAAACAAATAAAAAAATATAAACAAAAACAAAAAACACGTGAAATTTTAAGTGTATGTGAAATATTATTTACAATATGAATAATAAACATTATTATGAATCATTGTAATATAAACATTATACAGAATAATAATTTTGCATCAAAATGTATAATTTTAATCAATTATATTTAAATATGTATTAAACAGCTTCTCGTCTTAATAATATTTTTTTTACATTAAATAAATTATATACATGAATTAAACATTATACAAAAATATATAAAATAATTGATTATTACCTTAAGAATAATTTACACACATTATTATTATGATGTAAAATTTTAAACATTATTTTGAGAATTAAAATAATAATAATATCAATTATTGATTTTTATTTTTTTTTTTTGATATTGTATTGAAATATTAACTGTTTATGCTAAATAGTGCAGAAAATTACATATAATTGAGATAAAATTATTTCATACAAAGAAAGATATTTTTTTATTATTATATGTATTTTAACACATTAAATATTATCATGAAACATCATTAAATATTTTTTATTTTTAAGGAAACAAAATAACATTAAAATGAAATAAAAACACGTGAAAAATTCTAACTTTGACCAAAAACAGATATCATGATTCAAATACAAAGTGTCACATTAAATTTTCATGTGATATATGACAAATATGATCATTAATCGTGTGATTTCTATTAATTTACAGTTAAACATTATAAAAATTTATACAAAAAAAAAAAACAACATATAGTGCAATTAAAAATGAACTTAAATAGAAATAAAAATACTTCCTTTAATTTTTTTTTTGTATTAACTTTTATCATGAAAATTTTGAAACACTTATAAAAATTCTGACCTTAAATTATATTTTTATATTAAATTTGACGTCATATAAATATATCGAATGATTCATATAACGCATCATTTCAAACAATGCTAATCAATCAATATAATGATGTGATTTTGTGTTTATAATATACTTATAAGTGAATAATCAAAATCAGTTGACCATAAATTTATTTATATTGAGACTTTTAATTTATTTAATCAATGTAACACGTTTTTTTTTTTTTAATTTACATTAATATTGTGTGAAAAAGCGTGCGCGATCCGGCTAATCACACACACATTTTATTTAAAAAAAATATTTCCTATACCGGTATAATGTTAATGAAATTTTTTTTCCGCATTTTTTTTATTTTCATTTCTTAGTTCTTTTTCCAGTTAAGTGCATCATGTTTAGATGTTTTTATATGTATAATTTTTTTTATATACATGATGCATTTTCTTTGTTTTGTGTGTTTTTTCTGTTTCTGTTATGTTTATATCTCTGTATACATTAAATATAATTTATTATGAAAATTAAAATTACATTCAAGGATAATTTTTTTTATTACTTTTATATGCTTTAATTTCCCTTAACTTAGAACTTCGCATTTAATGATGATGCAAAAATATTTTGTTGCATTAAAATGAAAATTATTTTAAATTTCCAAAATTATACTTTTTACATTTAATCATTATAATTTTATTCTATTTAAAATGTTTAATGTAAAATATATTTGTTGTAGTAGTTTAAATATTTTGTATAAAACTTTTTAATGTTCAAATAATATAACAGCTTAGCACATCACATTTCTAATTACCTAATAAAAACAACTCTATTTAAAACTATCATTATACATATTAAGAGTAACATGTATGTTTTCTTCTTAATATACAAATTGAATATGTGTATGGAATTATTTGTATGAGAATTGTGCCATATAAAATTTTCTTTGTCTCTAAATTATTTTATACGATTATTTGCATTCTGTTGATAAACGTGCTTAAAATTTAGAATGGTTGCAATTTTTTTCTTTTTAAGCTTTCTTTTTATAGTTATTTTGGTGAATTAACCCAAATTAGCTTGATAATATAAAAAGTACATTAAGACCACTAAGAGTTTAACTGAATTTTTTGAACTTCATTTCAATTTGTTGAAAAAGTGAAGTTTTATACCGTAAAAATGAGTATGAGAAGTAGAACATACGCTGATTCTCCTAATTATGAAACGACTCTTAATAGTATTTTTTCTTTGTTAATTAATAAAAAAAAAATTAGATGACATGAAAAGGAAGAAACTGTATGATAATCCTAGAAATCAAGTTGTTTAGTAACGATTTACAACAAAGAACCCTTCTCATGGTAATTTTTTTAAGAGTATTTCCTATAAAAATGCGCTTCAGGGACCGTTTTGTTCAAGATTATAAAACCATTTAGACAGCTACTTGCTATTAAAAGTAACTGATTTGGCTCTTAAATTTAGTGCTTTTGGCCAGTATTTGAAGTCCAATTAGAAACCAAAATAACTTAAGAGATTGTGACACTGCTTTAAGGATGACACTTCATAACATTTTATTATTTCTATTGAGTATTAAAAAAAAATCATGCTTCATTTCATAAAATAGCAATATCTTGAATCGATACATTCTAAAGCACTTGACATTTTTTGGTCTAAATGATATATCATATTATTTCCTTGTAATTCAAGCACTTCAAAGGTTATCAATAAAAATTTATTTTTTTTAGTATCAAAAATGGCATGGCAATTTTAAATTGAAAATATTTTTAAATGAAATATTTTATATAAAATATGACATTTTTTATTTCACTCATATCATTATTAATTTTTTTTGATATCGAATTTTTTGAGATTTAATAATAATGAAAATGCGCTTACATTCATGATTTATACAATTTTTAATATTATTTAAATCATTGTAAAATAATAAAATGGAAACAACAAAAGATACAGAATAGAATTAAAATAAAAAAAATAATTTAATGTTATTATAATTATTGCACTTTTCTGTTTAATGTAAAATGTTTTGACACTCATCCATCTTCTGTTTTTTTTTTACACAATTTAACATTATAATCTTTTTTTTTTATTATAATACATTTTTACATATAATAAAATGGCACACGAATGAATAAATTTTACTATTCAGACAGGTAGAAAACATTTAATAATAATAATAATTTATTCATCATTCTTTACAATTCTTTACTTGTTTTTTTTTGTAGTTCATTCTATTTAATAATTGTAACAAAAAATGCATTGTTATAACAAATTGTTACTTAAAAGCATATTTCATTATTAAAATGAAGTTAATTAAACAAATTTGCATATAATAAGATAAATTAAAAAACATCTCATTTCATTTTCAATGACTTTCAATTAATTTTTATAAAGTTTAAATAAAAAATTAAAGAAGAAAACTTTTCGCGCCAATTTTTTATCAGTTATTTGATTGAATCACAATAATTATTCATTATAAAACGATATCGCAATAAATGATTAAGTTATAGTAAATTATACAAACAAGAAACACTTGTAAATATGAGAGTATGTTTATATTATTATTATTATAAAACAATCATATACAAACAATACTAACGATGAATAGATTAAAAATGTAAATAAAGCGCGTCTTGTTTAAACAATGCAAATGGTTTATAATTTTATTATTATCAATGTAATATACATACAGTTGTAAGATGATAAAAGTAAATAAAATCATTAACTTAATTGAACTTTGTTTGATTTTTTTTTTGAAAATTATAATCAAATAAAAACTTTTACAAAAATAATAATGTTTATTATTTTAACACTTCCTTGTTTATATTTTGACAATATTTAATTAATTTGATTAAATTATATAATAATATCAAAAATATTATTGAAAAAACAAAGGTTAGCCCAGGTCAGTTTTGTTGTATTATTACACCTAATAAAATTCTTATCACTGTCCTATATGATAATTGAATATAAATATTGATGAAAAATAAACATAATAATATCAATTATAAATTTCAAGTGATAATATATTTTTTAATAGTAAATAGTTTCTAGATTAAACTGAGTCAGAAAAATTGATAATAATTGCCGCGTAAATTTCTGTCTAATGCGCATGATGTGTTTTTATTATTATTATACAGTAGTATAAGTATATCATATACTTTTATACCGACGGCATTTCGTGCTATACTGTAACAAGATAATATTATAACTTTTCCCGCCAAAACATTTACTGAGCGACGGTATTGAATGTATATGAAATTTATTTATTGTATTATGATGATGATAACATAAACATTATAATAATAATAAAAAACAAAACATGTATAACATATATTATAATAATTATTTTTATTATAAATGTTTATGCTACCTTGTTACACAGTCATAATATACAAAAACGTTTTGTGTTTTAAAGGTTATGCAAATATTTTTTACAGAATCACGAGAATCTTCTTGACCTTCATTTAATGATTTTATCACATAACATTGACATTGATTCTTCTCTGTTTTATTTTAAAACAATATTTAAATAGTAATATTCTTAGAATATTAATTATAATGTTCTTTTATTCAATCAATTATTACAACAATGTCTTTTATATTATTTTACATTTAATTTTTTTTTCAAAGTTAATGTCAATTAATAATAATAATAATAATGATTGTTTTATATACATTTAAGGTTATCATATCATTTTATATATTGCTTTGTAAAAGAACTTGATAATACATCATGAATGATGATGTCATTTAAACATATAATAAATATAATGTTAACTTGCATTTTCTAAACAATCCTGTTCTGCTACTGTATTTTATTTTTACGTAATATTACTTAATATAATATAATATTAGAAAAACAGCTGCAAAATCATGACTTATTATTATTATTATTATTATTATTACTATAACATACATTACTCACATCTTGTACATATATATATATATTGATCATTGATTCTATTAAACTTAAATGTATTTTTAAATGACTATTACAATCTGAGACCAGTTCATCACATATCGGTCACTTAAAATGCAATGTAATAAGAAAAAAAACACATGGAATTGCAATAATAATATAATCCAATAAGAAAAACACATTGCAAAACATATATTTTATGTGATAACCTTGAAATTAATAATAAAACTTGGTTAGTAGGATAAGTGAAGAGATTATAGAATGACTTGAATTATTCATTTACACGAGATTTTTATTAAATTTTTTTATCAAACGCCACCACCTACGTGAACTAATGCATTTTGAAACCAAATTCAACTTGAACTACAATAAATGTTGTGTTTTTTATAATAATAAATCAAGCTTAAATGTTTTTATTCGCACATATTTTGCAACATTAAAATAATATTTAATATTATAAATTAAATAAATGTAATATAAAAAAATGTCAATATTTTGTACGTGTTTAAATTTATATTTAATTATATCAATCATAAATATTAATGTAATAATAAAATGAATATTTTAAAGTATGTATAAAATCAATGGACAAGTTCATTTATTTATATTTTATACAAGTTTTTTGCTATAGGCGCTTAAATACAGAATAATAAATTGCTCACACATAATCATTTGTCTTAGAAGTAACTCTGGGTTACACAAAATAATGTAACATGCTTATGGATCTGTTGTTGACAATCAAAGTTGTTTTATTTTTATATTTATTATTATTTGTTGCATATCTGGTTTGGATTTTATTTTATATTTATTATTACTTTGATATTGCGTCTTATTAATTGACCTCTATCTTGTTATATTTCAATTTATTCATTATATATTTTTTTTATTACTCTTTAATTTTTTAATTATAATAAATTGATAATTTTTTTTTATAATAAAGATAAAAAATATAATAAACATTGATAACATTACATATATAATGTTTAAATTTTGTATATATTATTGTGAAATATTCTTTTTTTATACAATTTCATTTTAATTTCAAAAAATATCCCATAAAATATAATCATAATAAAATTATAATAAAGATTGCATCAGAAAACAAGACAAGACATGAAAAATTGCAATGTTACACCTATAATATGTATATAAGTAATCAATGCCTTTTGTCAATTATACATGATATTAGTTTGTTATTATAATAATATTGCATGTTTGATCCTAGATGTTGATTATACGTGTTATAACATTATAAAAACTAATCGCGCGTCTTCTTGTATATTAAACTGCATATAACTTAACTTTTAATATTTGTACTAGAAACGTCTCGTATGTTTATTAATTTTTTTATGACGTTTTAACTTTAAACATAATAATATACACGTAATATTTTATAATGATAATGATTAATTATAATTAATCAATTAATAAATGTGTATTTTTTTGTTTTTTTATATACATTTTATACAAATAATAATATTATATTAGAATTATTAACATACAATATATATAATGTATAAGAAATAAACACATTATTATTATTATCATTATAATATACAAAGACAATTATTATATGCAAGTGTTGATTATTACATAACTTTACTGTAATGTTATAATGAAACAAGTTTTACCCATAAAACGTGTTAAAAGTCACTGTATAATAAGTTATTCGTGCAATTTGTGCGTTTGTAATTCTATGAATTTTCTTGCAACATATACACATATAAATAAGAAGAAAAAAGTGATTTGTATACAATTTGTCAATCAAACATTTATACGTAGTATTGTTTAGAGAATACATTTATATTATTTTTATTACAATTTAAGATAACTTTTGTATGATAAACATTAAAAATTTAAACATTATATGAATGTAAATTTAAGTGTATAATAATGAATATCATATAAAAATCAAATAAATGGTATAATAAATTTGAGTAAATTATAACATAAATAATAATTATGTGGTACTTTATAATTATTTCATCATAGTTTGATGTGATTAATGCGTTTTTCATTTTAAACTTGATGAATTGCGTTTATTTTATTATTATTTTTATCAGCCACAATTCCGTAGACTGCTTGGCATCGAAATTATCAATACAGATTATCATAGAAATGTATTATATGAATCAAGGTAATATGGTGGGCATTAGTTTCTAATAAAGAATTTTTTTTTATTTTAAATTTAATGATAAGGTAAGAAAATGTCATTGATTGACCTTCTAATGATTAATTTTTATCAAAAAAAATTTAAAATTAATTCATTTTTCTACGCAATTGAATTGCGATTACATTAATCATCATGATTGTTCCATTTTAAAGTTTAATGCTGAAGAAATGTCTTGAAATCCCGATTTAAAAGAGTTCAAGTGAAAGTTATGATAATAACAATAAAAGTATTCACATAAATAGTTTCTTGGAATAGAATATGACTGATGATAATAAGTTTGAACCAATTAGTTTATTCGTCACTGGAATTTCTCTCACAATCATTGTTTTCCGATATTTTTCACGATTAAAGTTTATTTTATGGGTAACTCCAATAATAATAATAATAATGATAATTACTCTTAACTTTAAAATGCATACTTTTATTACTTGTCATCAAAGTAACGAGAAAGAGGTGTATTAAAATACACGCAATTTTAAATATTTGATGAAATTAAATGATTATTTATTTAAAACACATCACGAGTTTTAATTTGTATCGAAAAATAATTGGGAAACCTTAATATTTAGAGGATGTAAGAAAGTGCACTTTAATTCTCATTTTTTTTATCTCTCTCTTTCTCTCACTCTCATTTGCTCTAACTCTCACTTTTTCTGTCTGGCATTTCCTCTCTTTCATTTTATTTCCCTCTCTCATTTTCTCTTCCAGTCTATTTTTGCTCTCTCTCTCTCTCTTTCATTTTCTCGCTCTCTCTAGTTTTTGCCTCTCTCTCTTTAGTTTTGGCATCATTCATTTTCGCTCTCTCTTTAATATCTCTCCCGCACTCTCATTTTCTCTCGCTCTCTGTGTTCATGTGAAGAGAAAAAATCGCATAAAATATGACATCTTCATGCAGACAGACAAAACATATCAAATAGAGCATTTTTTTGAAATCGTTCAAATTTAAAAATTAAGTGATAATAAAAATGTATGAATAAAATGTATTTTTTTATATTTATATGGTTTTAAATTAAAATGTAATAAAAAAATTTGAACAAATTACTGTATGAAATGTAAATTATTGCAATCAAACCAGCAAATTTACACCAAAAAGGCTCTTTGTTGCACGTTTCAATATTAAAAATGCAGTTTAAATATGCATTCAAAATAAAAAATGTAAATGCAATCAACATTAATTTAAATGAATTTTAATGACTTGGGTTAAATGGTTTACGATCTGATAATAAATTATATTACATTTCACATACACAAACACTTTTTCAATGTACTGTAATGTGAATAATTAATTTAAATTTTCATTATATTTTTAATTTCAGGACTTCCTGAGACACCATTAATGTCACCTTTAATGAGCCCAAATCCGGATAATGGTTGTGGATATTATGGTTACACCCCAAATAATGGAAGTCGCTTCTATTTTCCACAAAGTCCACGTGCACCATTGTCACCTCATACACCAGTGACAAGACATCACCCACAGTATGTGCAAGGACGTGTACCGCAAACCACTTATTCACATCCTGCGCAACGGGTTTATGTACCACGAAGGTAAGATTTGATCAAAATAATTGAAAATATGGATTGGTATTAATTTTTTTTTTTAAATTCAGAGTCCGTTTATCATCCATGGGTGATGATGAGCTGTATGAAGATGTCAATCGTGATTGTGCCAGTGTAAATCAAAGTGATGACGAGGCCGAGGAAGTTAGTAGTATTGCTAGTAGTCAAGGTGAAGTTGATCGTGATGATCTCATGTTACATTTACGCCATATGGAGGCCAGGGAACAATTGCAAATGTTTCCTGGACGTGTGCCCCCACCAAAAAATGCTGTTCGAAGAAAACGTAACAGCCATAATAATAATGAGTCATTTTGCCAGTCTCAACCTACAGCATCATCTTCAAATTGTTGTAATGCTCATGGTGATCGAAATTTAAGTAATATTAGCAGTAGTTGTAGTAATAAAAGACGGATCTCAATGCCTGATGTCAAACCAAAAGAAAAATCAAAGGTAAATTTACACATTTAACCATCACAAATATTGAATTTAAATTAACTTTAATATTAATAATTTTCAGGACTCATTTAAATGGCCTACCGTTGTAACAGTCGTTGTCATTGCCGTGGGATGCGGAATTTTGGTCTCACGTTAAATCAACTCCTTTCTTCTTCAATTCAGCTACTTTACTGCATTCTATTCATTTTAATACGAATATTTATCATGAAATATGAATGCTCACATCGTACACATCATGTAAATATTCGTGCCAATTCTACTTTGAAATTAATGCTGCATTTGTGAGACAACTCACACTGCCATAAACATTAAAACAATAAAAAACAATCAACTTACTGGAAACGAATGAAATTACCCAATTTTAATACCAAGTAAAACTGCACATTAGTTAGCAACGAAAAAAAAAATTGATTTATGAGCACTCTGATTAAAATTTATCATTATTATTATCATTATAATAATATACATTAAATAGATTAAATTAGTGTGAAATTTTTCCTTTATTAGTAAATTGGTGTTTTTTTCTACCTTTCAAATATAAAAAAAAATAAAATTATTATAATAAAAATAATAGTTAAGTATCAAATTTATATACAATGTAATAATAAAATAGTGATTATTATTTTTATGTTCAATCAATCCCATCAATTTTATATGATTTTTTTTTTATAATTTAAACATTTTAAACATACAGCTGATCTTCTTTTACATTAAATTTATATGTATACATTTTAAACTTAATATACATTGTAATAGTAAATGTTTGTATTATATTAAAAAAAAAAACATATTACTATTAAGAAAAATAAATTGTAAATAAAAATAAATAATGATTTGCAAACAAAAAGCATTTTTATACATATACAAATTATAATTATAAATATGTTTAGGTGATAAGTAAACATATACATATAATAAACATTTGTATAACAAGCAAGATGATGATGACACGATGAACTTCCCGGTGAATAAAGGATAATTTTATATAAAAAAAAACCGAGGATGAAAAAAAATATAGTAAGTAAGAAAAAACCCAAAGCAAATGTGATTTTTTTTTATTATTATAATAAATATATTGGATAAAATTTTAATATTAAATATAATAATTAATAAAAGAGGTGTTACATATAATTATATATATATAATTAATATAAAATTATATTATATTAAAATTTATCATATACATATTTTGTTTAGAATCATTTTTTCATTATAATGTAATGTGATATATATTTTGAATTATAATTGGAAAAAAAATTCAACGTATATGTTTATTACATTTTAAAACTGTCACCTCTTCAATCTTATATTAAACATATTATAATATTCATTTTATAAAAATGAATACTTATAATTATTATTAATTAAAAACAACAAAAAAAAAAGAGTATAGCAAAATTTTAGTTTATATTGTATTTTAATAATAATTATAATAATTTAGTCGATTTTTATTTGTGATTAACTTATCGGGCATTTTTAATCCCCTTTTATCTTATTTCCAAATTGCTCTCAATTTATTCATCCAAAACAAAATTAAACATTATCATTTTTTCATTACAATAAATTACCATATTCCAGTTTAATAGTTTTTTTTCCAATCGCTCTCAAAGCATATTGTGATCCTTTTGAAAAAGAGAAAAAATGTGTTTCAATTATATTGAATATAATAATAAACATTATATATACAATATATAACATAAAAAAACATATAAAAATACGGGCTAAAATAATAAATTCAATCAATAGTTGGCCAAATTCTAAGTTCCAAAGATTTTTTTACATTATAACATACAGAACATTATAAAATAAAATATATATATTAAAAAAAAACATTATACACATACTCTTTTATACAAACATACAAAAAAATATTATAATCTAATATAAAATTGTCTTTTATACAAAAATTTCATATAAAAACAATACCATCTTATTTTAAAATTTTGTATTATAAAATTCTACTAAACTTATCTTTTTTATTATAATTAGTAATCTAAAATGTAAATTGAAAACAGAAAATTGAAAATTGATCTCATTCATAGAAAATAACATTGTATCATCATTATTCAGTATACAAATTTAACATCATACAAAAAAAATAATAATGATAACATAAAATGTCAATTATAATTGATGATTATTTTTTTTTAAATTTAATATTTTATAAGATCTCATTTTTTATTATTTTAGACCAAAAATTTAAAAAACAAATATTGCTTAATGCGAATTATTAATTAATAATATATATGCTTTGGAACTTTATATCCCTTCTTCTTACCCTTTAAAATTAAAAAATTCATTGAAATAATGTATAAACTAAGCTTAAATTGTAATTTCATTTTGTACATATAAAATATACAATGATAATTGTGCTGATGCGATGCTTTAGATAATTTTAATTTTGATTTTTTTTATATAGATGTCATTTTATTTTATTTTATTCTAGCTGCTTATATGCTTTGTAAAATTAAAATTATTATTATTTTATTTGTAATTAAATGCTTTTTACATGTATATTTAATTTAAACATATAAATATATGTATATAGATTGATAAACATTATTATTATTACTTATTATACATATATAAATTTATCTATATATAAATGATATTCAAAAAAGTGAAAAATAAAAACAATCTTATATAAATATATTTCAAAATCAACTTTTTTTATTTTATTTTAATTCACATCATTTTTAAATTAATTCTTTTGTTTAATCATTCGCTTATAGATTCTTATTATTATTAATATAAATGCTTGTGCCTTTTTAATAATATAATATTATTTTTGATTAATGTTCTTTTAAACTTATAAATTGCTTTGCTTTGGTGTTTTTTTTATATTTTTGGTGCTGTAAATGTGTAAGTATATTATTTTTTACTTAATTTTTACTATTGCATGACAATTTTTATGTACAGTTAATATAAAGCTATTTTAAAGCTGCTTAGAATGCTCAAAAGGCTGTGATTTTGATACAAAAATATAAAATTTTAATAATAAACTTTATTATTATTATTGAATAACATTAAAATTTAAACTAATTTAAATGTGGATTCAAAGCAGCTTCTAATTAAGTGTATTAGAATAAATCTAAAATTATTTTACCAATCAAATTTATATGATAATTAGAAGTTACAGAAAACATTCCTCTACTAATAATTGTAATAGGTTTCAACATGAATAATTAATAATTATAACTAAATTTTTATTCGCATATTTTCAATTCAAAAAGTTAATTTTTAATCAATGGCCACAGAATTAAATTCATTTTTGGATATTAAATTTTTTTTTACCCTTTGCCGCCTTGTCACTCTCTTTAAAATATTTTGACCCGCGCATCTCTTGTGAAAAATATTTATTTTTTGTTGAAAAGGTTTTTCTCTCAGTTTTCTTGAGTACACTGAAGTAGCCAATTCATATAACAAAATGATTCGATTTTCATTGGAACAGTCTTCAGGAAAGTTGTTCATAATAACAAAAGAAAACATTTCATTACATGATTTCTCAATGACTAGATTTTTAACGCATTTTTTATAAATGCCGGTTGAGTTGTCCGTCTGTGTCACTTTCATAATGGTCGACCAACCCAAAAGGTCCGACTAACTTAAAATGGCGGATTAACCCACAATGGCCGACTGATCCAAATTGGTGGACTGACTCAAAATGGCGGATTAGCCCAAAAAATCGCCAATCACAAGAAAGCTGGTTAATGTTTATAGTCGCAAACGACCAAAAAGTCGCTCATCACGAAGGAAGTCACCAATCACAAAATGTCCAAATCGCGAAAGTATCAAAAATGACTGACTTTTCCAAAACGGTGAATTTTAACAATAGAAATGCGCTCGTGTGTTTCGTTCACGATAATGTTCTACATTTTTTTAAGTTGCGAATTACCAAGGCATGTCAAAGGATTAAATAATAATTTTTTTTGGTAACTATCAATATTTTTATTTTACCACTTCCATCTAATTTTCGATTAAAATTATAATTGAAAAATAATTCATCATCATATGAATTTAACCGGAATTTGTCATCAAAAACTATATAAAATGCAAAATAAAAACAATTAATATAATTAAAATCATTACAAATTACAACCCATCCAAAAAAAATTACATAGATCAATAATATAAAAATAAATATAAATGAATTACCGATTAATTATAATCAAATTCAAATAAAATCCACTAATTTTTAATTTTATCACATCCTTATTATACATATTTTATCATTTTACAATTATTTTTGATCATTGATTTGAAAATTGATGTAAATACATACAAATTTTATATATTGATAGTAAGAGTAGAAACAAAAAAAATTAAAATACAAAAATAATACTGCACAATTAAAATGAAATAAAGGGCTGATGATGAAAAAGTACAAGTTTTTTAATATTAAAAGCAAAATTTTAAACAACGTATATAATTAATATTATAATACATACATAAATAATTAAAACAATTTATTTATATATAAATGTAAGTGTAGGAAAAATCAAACACAACACAATATTTATATACACAAAAAAAAACAGATTGATAATAATTGATGATGATGATGATAATATATTGATGGCGATTTATATATTATTAGTACTCAATATAAACATATATTAATTATAATAAAAATTACAAAGGTGAAAATGTATGGCTATGATAACTATATTCAAAAGTAATATAAATGATAATTAAAATTACACAAAATTAAAATTTTATATCGATAAATAAATGAAAACGCAAATAAAAGTTAATTTTATCTTTATATATACATTACAATCTTGATGTCTATTTTAAAAACAAAATTTTTTATATAAAATAATAATATTTACTAACATGATAATGAAAATAATAATAATGATGATGATGAGTTTAACGATCAAACACATTAAATGAAGCTTTTACCGAAGTTTAACAACGGTTTGATTATTATATTAAGAATATTGATAAAATTTAATATTAAATAATAAAAAAAAATAATAAAAAAAACATTATAAAAATAGAAAAACTTGACAAAAAACGAGTAAAATCAAAGAAAAATATAAGGTAAATATTTAAACATTTATTTTTTTATTATAAATATTTTTTTTTAATGTTATACAATGGACGATTTCCATCGAAATTTAAGCATTTACTATTTTTCGTAATATTTTATACTTAATTTAATATGGTTTTAATATTAACATTAAATTAATATAATTTTGTTTAAAATTGTTAATATTATTTAAATATTTTATAATTATAATGTTAAATATGTTATGTTTACATTCATTATGATAAAAAAAAACAAAGAAAAAAAACAAAGAAAAAAAACATAAAAATTGAAAAATAATAATAATAATAATAAAAAAAAACATTAAAAAAGAAAGAAAAAAAATCTATTAATGATGATGTATAATGATGATGACGATTGACAATTAATATTAAGAATTACTAACTAATAAAAAAATCACAGTCCAAAATCAAATGAAATTTTATCTTCTTCTGAAGTTGATCAACTTCAAAAATTACAAGTTTTCGTAATGTGAACACAAAAACATAAAACAAGGGAAAAAATTAAAATCTGAAACTTGTACAATTTGTAATTATTACTGTATCTTATTAATAATTAGTGAAAACTTTTCTATTGATCAGAACAAAAATTGTACAAGTTTAAGATTTTAATTTATTCGCTTGTTTTATGTTTTTGAGTTCACATTACGAAAACTTGTAATTTTTGAAGTTGATCAACTTCAGAAGAAGATAAAATTTCATTTGATTTTGGACTATAATTTTTATTTATTATTTTTGAGTGTTGATTTTCTAACACTCAAAATCAAATACATAAAGCACATTCCTTTAAGAAGTGAATGTGATGTGAATGAAAATTTTTTTTTTGTGTTGTATGAAAAAAATTTTTCCTGTTTGATTTAGGTATAGGGTGTCTTCGGCAAAGTTGCTCAGAATGATAAGGCAAAAATTTTGGCATGAAAAAAATTTTCCATTTTCTCGGAAAATTTTTGGAAAATCGAGTTTTTCATGGTCACCCTATTTTTTTGTATGGTCACCCTAATTTTTTTTGATCCATAAACACTCCCACGCTGAATACGAACATAAGTCTAGAACATACATTGGGTCTCAGATGAACCGTTCGGACGCTACGCGGTCTGAAAGGAATTAGTAGCGCGAATACAATATAAAACTTGTAATAAAATATAATAATAAAAAAATAACTTTTTTATATAATATAACATTAATAATATAATATTAATATAATAATAAAGCTGATTGTGATTTTAATAATAATATAACATTATTATGGTTATGATCTCATTCGATTCTACTAAAGTAAAACGAATAAAAATGCATAAATATAAGTTAGATATAAATGTTTTGTAATTTTTTGCCATTTCTAAATGTTACTTAAAAAAAATACACATTTAAGGATTTAATCATAATAGAACTAACAAATTCTAACTAGAAATTAACATTTATGAACGAAAATCAATTTTAAGGGTGCTAACGTTACATTAATTGGGAACAAAGAATATAAAATTATGAGAAACAGCTGTGAAAAGGACCAGATCAGGAAAAAAAAAGATAAGAACCAAAGTAAATAAACGAAAAAAAATATATAACAAGAATGAGAATTTTTTGTATCAATTATTTTTTTATTTTAATTTAAACATTATATTTTAATAACATACATAATATGTTTAATAATATGCTTAATAAATGCATACAAACCACCCCGAAATGTCTTTCAAAGATAAAAAAATAATAATAATAAATAAGATTATACTCTTAAAGAGTTTAAAAGTTTTCTTAACATTAGCATTAAGTTTAAAATGTGTAAAAATTGGGTTTCAATACAACTTAAAGTGTTTCAGATTAAATGTATAATTAAATGATTGTAAATATTATAATAAGTTATTTTTATGATTAAAAATCTGAGTTTTTTTTGATTAAAATTAAAAAAATTATATATTATAATATTAAGTCACCTTAATTGTAATTTAATTAAATATATAAGTTTTTGATATGAAAAAAATAAAATAAATGTTATTATTAGTGAAATTTCATCCTTTCTTTTTAATCTTTTTTGCACATTTTTTTAAATCTCGTAACCAAACAAATCCCTGTGGACATCCAGAAGGTGAATATAAAAAACTGTTATCTTCCACTTCAAGTTCTTTCACATCAAGTTGATTGGTCAAACCTTGTTTTGTTGAATTTTCAGTTGGATTTGCATTTGAAATGCAGAATAAATGGATCAAAAATATGATTGTTAAAGTTATTTTAAGAAAAATATTATAATTGAGTGCCATTTTTTTGATTATTTTGATATGAGAAAAATATAAATACGATATCACTGATCAAGGTTTCAACTCACACTGATATTATTCTAAAATGAAAATAACTCATGTAAGTAGATGCTAGTTAGGCGTTGAATGTGTTGGAGTGTCTTGGAAAACCGGTGTCATTAAATGCAATTAAATGTAGGTATTTAACTGTTCAACAAAAAAATGATAATATTAAAGAATTGCAACGTGAGGACATTTTTATTACAGCACACGACTCGGGACCTCATCCTCCTTGAAATATATGTTTTTTTTTGTCAATTTCTTAGAAATCGATCGTAATGAGATTTAAATGATATTTTTTTCAATTAAAACGACTCACTTTACTAATCGATGGTTTTTTTAAAAAAATATTACACAATATAATGTGAATTTCCCTCGTTATTTGACAGGGGGCAGTCAGGTCGCGCCAAATTCACCCTCTCAAGCCAAAATCGCCAAATGCCAAATTCGCCAAACGCCATATTTGCCAAATACCAAATACGCCAAATGTCAAATGCACTAAATGCCAAATTAACCAAATGCGCCAAAATGAGAAATGATTTTTTTTTGGCAAGTGACCTGACTACCCCTTGTTATTTGCAATCTAAATAATAAAAAATAAACGCGCTTCAATGCAATTAGACCATAATTTGATATTAAAAAGGTCAAAAAATTTATTAAATATTTACACAATTCATACTTGATTCATGTCTTTTACATTGAGAATTCCCTTACTTGACTTGTAATTTTAATATTACACTTGCATTAACTTTACGTATCATCAACGTTGTTCAACATCGTGACAGACATGATCCGTTGATACACTTAACTGAACATTTTAACAACTGTCTGTCATGAAACTGGCTTGCTGATGACAAAATAATAATAATAATGATCATGATGACATAAAATCGTACACTCAAATAAATAAAAGATGAATTGACTTTCACTCTCACTTCACACCGGCAAATATAGACATTGTCCGGATTGAACCACTATAAAAAAATATGAATGAATGAAATAAATATAAAAAAAGTCCTACGCAAATTTTCTCTTGAAATGTATAAGAGACAAAAAAAAATTTATTATAATAATAAAATTAACTTATAAGTCCAATGCAAGGTAAAAGATTATTATTAGTAAAATTATTGCATAAATGTGACATATTACAAAGTGTCTCCCAGCCAAAAAAAAAATGAATTAACGTTTGAATTTTACAATTATCAACAAAAAATAGTTTTTTTTTAAATTATTTGAAATTTAATGCATCTGAAAAAAAAATTAAAGTTTTAAAAAAATTACAACTTTTATAAAATTTCAATATTCCTGGTAAATGAACGAATGAAGTCATTTTTGATATATATTTTTTGCATATAGAATACCACACAAAAATATTCATGCATTTCAATGTAAATGACAGTAACAACTTTAGAGCCACAATCGAATACCTGTTCAAAATTTACTTTCATTACAAAATTTAACTTGAATATCGAAACACCGACATTTTCTGTTACGAAAAATAAAATACAAAAAAAGTGAATCAAAATAAAACAAAAAAACCAGGAATCATGTTCAAAATTATTTAAGCCACATGGGATTTATCGAAAAAAATTGAAATTATATTAAAAATAAAATTTACAAGTGAAAAGTAATTGAATTGAAATCATATTTAAAAGCTTAACTGATTATTAATTGACTGGAACTGAAATATTTCAATTTGATAGACACAAAGCAAAAAAATTAAATCAATAAAATTGTGAGCTGAATTCAAAGCAAATATAAAATTTAATAATAAATAAAAAAAAATTATTGTAGAAAAAAATAGCAGCAATGATGTTACTGACAATTTGTAACAAAAAATTGGTTGTTGTCAGTTTATTGATTGGACTAAATCAAATATTTGCGGTTGAAGTATTAGATAATAATGAAAATAGTAATATAACTGATACAAAAAGTAATGTAACAAAACGTGAAGAAATAAGTGGAAGGTGAGAGATTGTTATTTTATATTTTTTTTCATATTAAGCTTATTACTTTAATTGAAAAAGGGCGCGCAAATCATCATTCGTTTTCAAAGACGATTACAATGATTATGGTGATAATACTGGTACTGGCTACGGCGGTGATGATTACTATGATCAAGGTTCTTCTAACTACAATCAAGGTGTGAGAGGCGGAAGATATTATGAACCGGATAATGGAGGTGGTGGCAATAAAAAAGTAAAATTTCCCGCTGATGATGCACGTGAAAGCCTTTCATCATTAATCGATGATGCAAATAAAAATTATGGCGTTTACAGTTCAAGTAATTCTGATAGTCATCGTGTCAAAGGAGGTCGAGGCCTTTTTCCATTTGATTCAAATAATGTGGAACAAAGTCAATATGGATCGCAATACAATAACTATGAAAGTGAGAGAATACGTGGGCAGGATTACAACAGTTATGGTCAACCTATTAATCAAGCTGGTGTTGCATCATCATCGTCATCATCACAACCGTACAAGTTCGTTGACCCATATTCACACAAAAATTTTGGTCATGAAGATCCGTCTCAGGAAAAACTACAAACTGAAGAATATATTCAAAAGTTACAGGAGCAACAGCAATATTTGTTGGCTCAAAAACAAAAACAGCAGTATTTGTTGGCACAGCAACAACATCAACAGAAACAGCAATATTTATTAAGTCAACAAAATCATGGTTATAATCCTGAATCTCAAGTATATCGACCACCACCTGGTTCAAATCAAAATTCAAATCAATTTTTAGGTCCATATTCACCAGAATATTTACAACAACAATATTTGACTTCATTCCCCAGTGTTTCACATCAGGATATACATTCAAGACCTCCTTCTATTGTCAATGCTTTCCCTGGAACGTTCGGTGCTAATCAAAATATTCATATGGGTCCATTTCCTCCACCAGGCAATTACAAACTTCCAAATGGTGTTGAAATAAGTTTCACACCACCTCCAGGCTTTGAAGGTCCTGGATCTAGTCCAATAATTCATTCACAACCACCTAATAGACCAAATTCACCGCCATCGACATACCAACACTTGTATGAAAGACCATTCCAAAGTCCTTATGCTCCTGACAGAATATCACATCAAGGGCAAGTCCCGTTTAATGGACAATATGCTAGTCAATTCGGAAATTATGCACAAGGTCCTATTAATCCAGCATTGTTAGGACATCAAGGTCATCCAAGTCAATATGGACCAGGACTTAATCAACAAGAACTCGGTATAGTTGGTGGAATTGGAGGTATAAGTGGACAAAATGGTTTTGGAAATGCAGCCTTTGCACCACAAGGTAATAGAGGACCATTCGGGGGTTTATATGACACTTTTGCAAGGCAACCTGATGGATTTAGTCGAAGAATCAGTAGAGCAATTGAAGAAATAAGTAAAAATGATGATTTGCAATGCGTTCCAAAGCTAGTCTGTCAAATGGTGGGAACAAGAATGAGAAATCGACCATTACCTGGATTCATTGATGTAGATTCACTTGGAACGTAAGTATTGAATTATTCGATTTTTATAAAAAAAATAATGTTGAGAATATTTTTTTTTACATTTTAAGATTAATTGAAGCAATTCCTGTTGAAACTCCATCAGCCAAGTATATGCGAGCTGCGATACTTGGTTTAACTAACGGTGATCGACGTTGTTATCATGCTTATAATAGGTGTCCTTCGAATGAAGATGATGTCTTATATTATTTGAATAATCATAGAGGAGGATTTTTCAGGTCTGAAAAAAATTGATGCAATTCAATTGAATATTAAATTTTACTTTTTCTCTCAGGTTCTTCAGTGGTGAAGATAATACCTTAAATGATCAAAATAACAATCAAAATCACAATCAACAATCACAGCAATCTGGATTAAATAGTTTACTCAGTCTTTTAGGAGGTAGTGCAGGTCAAGGTGGAAATGCACAATCTCAGTTAAATGTCTTGGCTTTACAAAATATTGCTGCAGCATTGGGAGGAGCAAACTCTGGTTTTCGTGATCCTCCGGCTCAACCTCCATCACAGACATCTTCCGGAGGACTTAACTTAGGAGCACTTAGTGGACTCGCAAGTAATTTTCAACTGCTTTCGACTTTAGGTTCACTTTTTGGAGGAACTAGTGGACGTTCTAAGGAAACTGATATTCAAGGAAGACAATTTACACCTAAAAATGATGATAAGGATGATTTATCCCCATTCAAAGATCTCGACTTAAGTCAAGTTATTAAAAATATGATAGCCTCTTACTCAACGAATAGTTCCGAAACCGAAGGACGAACCAAACGTGACATTAACCATGACCTTCCAACTGGGACAACTACCTCACCTCTTGTAAGTAATACCATTCAAGCAAGAATTGTGAATAAATATCCTATTCATTCTCTTATATCGGACAATTCTGGTCAATCTTTACAATCCAATAACAGGTACGTTGTCATCAATAATGCACAAAACACATTCCACCATCAAAATTCACTCGACTTGGACCGATACTCACCTAATCAATTCCAAAAAGTAACACCCGACCAAATCCCCATCAAAACTGGCACTGGAAGTCTTGCATTCTCAAACGAACAATTCAATAATCGATACACAAGTCATCAGTACCAACAACAATTACAACTTCAACAAGAGCTCGAAGAACTTGAAAGAGAACAAAAAGATCGATTAGCTGAACAAGCACGTCTCGATAAATTATCACAATTCTATACAAATACACATCGATTCCAATATACACGTCCTGGCACATCCTCCTCCAATTATAATCGTTACAGTGTTGATCGCTACAGACCAGGAAGTTCATCAACAAACAATAATTATTATAATAATCGTTACACATCATCTTCATCAAATAATTACAATAATTTAGGTGGTAGTGGTGCAGGAAGAATTTATGTCACAAATGCACAGGGTGTGAATGAGTATTATATTGAAAATGGAAGGAAACATTATCTGTAACCCCGAATAACATTAAAATTAATAACTAATTACTTTTAAATTATTTATTTAACTTTGATTTGATAATGCATAAGGATATTATGATGAATTAATTAAGTGTCCAAGGATCTGGAACATCATCATTAATTCAATATTAACGTTTTTATGATATTTTGTCTTGTTTTTTATTTAAAATAAAGATTTTAATTTATTGTTTGAATTGCTCTTTTTCATCTTCCAAATTAAATCAACAAAGGTCCTTGTGTTCGTTTCCCACACACAATCAAGAACCTGATAAAATAATAGCAAAACAAAGTGACAAAACAGTCTAAAATAACAAGTGCTTTGTTTATTTGCCAAACATTGAAGTGAAAATAATTTCATTATCCATCATCATCATCAGATGAATTTAAACAAAAATATATTAAATTGTTTAGAATCAAAACAAAAAATGTCAAACTGGAATAATAATAATACAATTTGGTTTGCACTCCCATTTAATGTGATATTTATTTAATGGGGCATAATCTCTTCTAAACTCATTTAGTTGAAAATAATTTATAATTATTTTACAAATAATTGAATTGATGAGTCAAAACCTATATTTAAACACCTGAATTATAATAATAATGCAAATCTGAAACAAAAATAATTGAATCATCATGCCAATAACAATTAAAATGGATTGCAGTCCAATGATGATAATGATAAACCACCTGTTTTAATTGAATATTCATGTTTAGAAATAGGACAGAAAAGAATTATCGTATTTATTTTATCAAACTCTAATTTTTGTATCTTTCACTCAAATGAAATTCAAAATTGAAATGTAATTCATGGGTTTTTATTCATATGTGCTGTAATAATATTATCATTAATATCATTTTAATTGTCGTTCCATATTATTTGGATGGGTCTTCTTTTTATCATGACATTAATTGAATAATAACGCTCATTACCTTCAGATCTGAGATAAAAAAAATATGTTTAAAAAAAAACGAAGACACACCCTTAATGTTATTATTAGAACTTTGTATAAACAATTCAAATACAATAGGGTGGTTAAAAGTTCTTTTTTTTATTATTTAAATACATTATTGTCACTATTTTTGGAAGCACTTCAGAAATGAAAATAAAAGAAATAATAACAAAGAATAAAAAATAATACAATCGTTAAATAATTTCTCGCTTTTATCAATTTATTAGTTGAACAAAATAAACTAAATAAAGTGTCAGGTTCTTGCTTCAATAATTTTCCTGTACATTTTTGTACTTTGCTTTGAAAAGTGATGAACAATATGGTTCAGTGCTTTTCTGAGATTATTCAATTGTGTGTATGTTTGTTGAATGTGAAATTAAAAGCAGATGGGCACGTGTTTTTTGTATAGTTTTTTATTATAAATTAGTGTTAAATCAATCATTGTTTGAATATGAATTAATTATAAGAAATTATAGTGTTTGATGGAAATTGTGGTGGTTTACAGGCCAATGAATTTAGATGTATATTTTAAATTATGACCTAAGAGGAATTTCACTGGATGTTCTGTGGGCATTGTACTCTTGATTGTCACACGAGTCACTTTGAGCGTACCGTTGGTGCAGTGGTTTAGCATACAGTCGTCCGTTCGATTAGGTTAAGCAGCTGTGAACGGTTCTCGTTGTTGACTGGGTGACTAACCACCAAAAGTACGCTACATATGATTGTCATATGTCTGAATCATCCATAGTACTATTACTATTCGAGAAAAAGACAATATGCACATTAATTAAGATAAGACAACACTAGTACATTAAGAATGATGTATGTGGATTACAAAAAGCCCAAAATATAAAGTGGCTTGGGAATCTGCATTCGATTCCTGGCTAGAACGCTATCATAACATAACGCAAATGCAAGTTAGATGAGTACTTTCCTAGTCACGTAACCATCAAATCTGAAAGTCTCTACTCTGAAAAGTTCGTGAGAAGGTGTGGACAATTTCAGGATTGAATCAGATCTGATCAATGCTTTATATCACCCATTACTAGTTCGACAAAAATGTATTCACAATGCATTTTTTTGCAGGTCTATGTGCCGAATCTCTTATGGAGATCCCTCAATTAATCTGATCTGATTTAATCTGAGTTTTTTAAACCTAATTTAGGTACAGAACTTTTTTTCATATTTATTCCTTTTTATTTAAAAAAAATTAAAAGTATATTCTTTGATAGAAAAAATATTTACAAAAAGATTACATTTATCATTCTAAGATCATATTATTAGTAACAAAATTTTAAAAGTGACTTTAAATGTCAATTTATAATAAAATTTTAAAATGACTTAATTCTTATAATCTAAAATTATACCAAAAAATAAATTGAGCAACTACATCTAATTGTAACTTAAATTTAATATTTAGGAAGTCATTATAACATTTTTTTTTATATACATTTAAAAAAATACACAATTTAACCTAAACTAATTCTTTGTCACTCCTCAAAATAACGACTATTAAAAGTACATTATAAAAATTTTACAAAAAAAAAAATTAAATCAGTTCATTAACAAAAACAACAATTCCTTTCATAACGATGTGACACTTTTACTGATATCTGCTAAATGTCTCTCCACTCAACAATTTTATATCATCTTGGTCGCAAGGAAGCCTCTTTGCCAGTTGTTTACATAATTGTACATCTACAAAAAAAAGTCATTTTTGGTTAATTATTATAATGATTCAATTAAAAAAAATATGACAATTTGTACGACATCACAATTTTTTGAATTGTGTCAACATTTAATGACATAATTTTAGTGTTTGAAATGACTGAAATGGCAAAAATGATCAATGTTAAAATGTTATGCAAGGTTGTTTAAAGTTAAAATTTAAATTAAAATTAAATACGTAAATTAGCTTCATTTGCTAAAAAAAAATAATTAATATTTGTGTTTTTTAAAGTGAAACATTTTGTTTTACAAATGATTGTTTTTGTAAGTTAAAGGTGCGTTAAATGTATTTCTTACCTCTAATCACATCACCGAGAAAGACTGATAACAAATACCATTGTTTGGTTCCCGTTGACTGAGTTTTGTAATTTCTATGAAACAAAGAAAGAAATGAAATAAATTATTTTTATTTTATTCACTTTTAAAACAAAGTATGTCCGGGTAAAATGAAGATGAAACGATAATTGAGACGACTGACACACTCCAAAAAAAGAACAAATAATGTTATTAACGATGAGAAAGTAATCAAATGACTTTGATTTAAGTTCAAATTTAAATTTTAAATATTTTGAGGGCCAATTTAGGTAATTTATTATTTAAGGTGAGGTGCGATTCTTATTTATTTGTATCATATTTGAGGTTATTCATGCATAAATAAGTTTTTTTCGGCAATAGGATGAACGGAATGATTTTAAATCTTGAATTTAAAAGTAGAACAAGGAACAGAATGATCTTGATTATAAAAATTTTTTGGAAACCCTATTTAATGAAGACAAAAAATCAAGTTTATCAATAAATTACCTTTGATTGCTTGAATCAAATAATGATTATTTTTTTTTTAATTTAAAACAGAATAATAATCGTGGGAAACTACACCTAACGTAAGATATTTCTAGAAAAAGTAAAGTTAAGAAAGCCTTTCAGTCTTACATTCACATAAAACACAGACTAAATTAATAACAACTACAACCATAATCATCGTTCGTTTCGTTCAGCTACTTAACTAAACTCAATACTGGAAAAATGTAAGTCAGTATTACGATGAACTGCTTGCTATTTTCATACACATATTCACATTATTACGTATTATCGACACATAACTTACATTCAGTAAAACGGCACATTGCACTTTTTCTACAAGTTATAACAATTTCTTGTATATGTGCATGCAAAAAAACGTTACATAACAAAATTCATATTTGGTTCGATGGTTAAGTTGGTGGGATCTTTAAATGTTTAGCTATGAATAATTTTAATTTAAAATATGAATAACAAAAGAGCTACATTTAAAAATAAAATTTAAAACATTAAAATACATTTTTGTATCGATATGCGTTTAAAATTTTCAATAACATTGATTATCATTTTTTTTTATAATTAACATAAGCATGCGATTTTTAATTTACTTTTTTTCATCGAAAACTCGGTAATTTTTACTTAATAATCTGTGTAAGGAGGTCAAAAATACGTGCGAGGTAATAATTATAAAATCACTTGCACTTTTATTCAATTCAAAGCACACGCACTCAAATTTGATTATGACTGATTTTATTATCAAATATTAATTTTTTAATAAATTAATTATTCTAAAATGATATACAATTAATTAGTAATAGTTATGCTATTAAATCATCACCTTATTACATTGAAATTAATTTTAATTTGATGCATTTTAAAGAAAGTTAAAGTTTCTCACGTAGGCTCATAACGCAGTAACGCACTGTTATTATTGGTATATTTAAATTAGAGTAAATATTGAATGAGGTACTTTACGAATTTGAAGTTTATCTAATCAAGTGATCCTGCTTTCCATATTCTAAGAATTTTCTTTTCTTAAATTTGTATTGAATTTGAAAAATTCTGATTTTCTGTTCTATTGTGGTAAATACTTAGTCTAAAATGTTCATCTTCTTCATAGTAGAGATAGTGATCTCTGTGCATTAGTACGGATTCTTTTGAGAATATCTGCCACTTAATGGTTGCTTTCGTACGAGTCAACGTGCACGGCTTTTGGTCTAACGTTGGAGAAACCTGGCAATAGTCAGTTAGCCATGAGCCCATAGGCGTGGCACTAACAGCGGGGTTGTGTTTGAACCTTGCTGCTATTCCCATTTTTGACGGTCCTTCGCGACTTTCCAACCTGCTTTGATGGTAGAAAGCGTTTCTGCATTGTATACAAGCAGAGAAATATTCCTCTTTTTATGTTATTTTAATTCAATCAATTCAAATTTTATCATATATATTTTTAATATACCAAGCAACCTTTTATCGGTTAACATTAATATAACTTCACGAAAGTCTTGAACACAATTCAAAAAGTGCCCTAAAATACAGTTAGTTAGAAAAACAAAATCATATTCATGTAAATTTTTAAATAATAAACATATCTATTTGATAATGACATATTCATTAAGTTTTATTGATCATTTAAAAAAGCATAACATAGTAAAAGAAATCATTAAATTTGATACCTGTTAACAAAATGACATGCACCACCTTTAAAAATTGCTCGATATTTAAATTGAGACTTGACCATTTACATGTCTTTTTGAGGCACGATTTAAATAATTGGATTAGTGTTTGATGTAATAATTTAAATAAATAAAAGACTTGCATTTCCTAAATAAATGCATTAAAGTAGCATAACGTTATCTTGATATGGTATAATACAGGTAGGTCTTTTGTTTGATGAAGGTAGTATTCAGAAAAATAATTGGTACTGTCAATCTTTTTCAACTTAGCAATTTTTTGTTTAACATTGTTGTCTTTTAGTTTGAACTTAAATTTAAAAATAAAAATAAAATTTACCTTAAAATATCAACCCAATCTGGTTGTTCTTTATATTTTCTTTGGTTTGTTGCATGTAATCTACATGGTTCTTCCATCACACAGGCTTTAGGTCCCATTTCAGTGATTATACGTTTTTCCGCTAATGAAGCATCAATTGCTTGAATTGAGAAACTCGATTGAGTTGCATCAGGAGATCTTCTATTGCGAGCTGTGTAAGTTTCTGTCAAATATTTAAAAATATAGTATATCAATATCAAAAAAACCATTTCAGTGAATAGTAATATCAATATCAGATAAAGGCCTTTAAAAATTTTTTTGTAAGGTTATCATTGAACTTGGTTATAAATTTTAATGAAAGGTAAAACCCCACACGAGTCTGAATTTATATCAATATTTTCTCTTCTTATTTTTTTTGTTTGTACACCTTGCATCCGACTTATAATCAGGTGTGTAATTAAATTTTTCAAAGGTAGTGTTTTAAACACTGATTGATTTGAGACAGTCGTGATGAATTTCGATCATGATCAATTTTTTTCTTATTATTTTATGGATCATTAAATTACATTCACTAACATGTCACAATTCAAAAATACTTTTAAATCATTTTTTTTTTTATAATCAGCTTGTGACGTAATGTAATGTTACGAAGTATTAGTTAATTTAGTACAGCAAAGTGTCGTTCAATAACATGACAATTTTTAAAAATTAGATTAAATTTAAAGAAAAAAAAATCAGGAAGAACAGTTCTAAGTTAAATTCAAATTTCGATGTAAAAAACTTGTTCATGCATAATTATTAGGTTAAGTACTCGTTTAAGGAAGTGATACAAATTAATCATAATTGTATTAAATTTAATTCTGACAAACAAAAATTGAAATTCGAGTTTCTTCATTTAAGTTCTTCGTTCAAATCGAAATTCGTTAACCGCTTTGAAAGTTTTAAGCCACTCATAGCTCGTGTAATTTGAACAGAACAGTTCTAAAATATTTCCAAGTCAATCAGGTTTCAGAAAAAGAAAACCCTTAATGAGCTTGAAATTCACTCCAGTTAACTTACAAATGAAAAAGAAAAAATGACAATGATTGACAAGAGCAAAAAAATCACTCTTGCGTCAATTTAAATTTTTATTGTAACGAATCACCTTGACTAAGTGCTTTCAATACAAAATATTACTTATAAAATTTGCATCGTCAATTCCTAAAGACATTTACTTTAAACTGTCTACATTGCATAATAACAAAGAAAGTATTGTGTAATAACAATTTTCCGTAATCATTCTTAAGAATGACTTCACATTTTATTGAAATAGTATTTCGTAATAATTTTCACTTTTCACTGATTTTTTTTTTGTTGTTGTAACTTACGTGGATTGAGTGAATATGCTAATCTCTTAACAAATGTCGATATTCTAACTGCTAACACTATGACTGGAAATCCAATCAACTGAACTGGCAATTCAAATAATGGCTGTTGAGCGATCGCTCGTTCTGGTGTTTCAATTAATCCAATTAAGAGAGCACAGATGAAATATGCATAAGGTACGACTAATTTTATATTCATTTTTAATTAATTTAATTTTATTTTATTTCCTTTAATTTTATTTGAAATTTAATTATTTTTTTGGGATTTATGAGATATTTTTTTTTCTTAAATGTTCGATTATTAATTATATTTTTTCCTTTAATTAATTTATTATTTAGAATTATTTTATTTCAATTTCTTCACATTATGAGAATAATTTTTCAATCACTTCACATTACGCGCCTCGTCAAGAAAATAAAAAATATAAAAATTTTAAATTTTTCATGCAAAATTTTTCGATGTTTATTGTAGTGCTTAACGATTATCACTGAGTTGCTTAAAATATTGTCTTAAGCACTAGACCCATTTCAGATTAATGTTACAACAATAACACATAGTGCAACAACGACAACCCAACCACCACCGTTTCTTGTCTATTTGTCTGTCTACATTATAAGTTTTTAATATTATTATTTTTATTATTGAATGTACTTTATGTGAACATAAGATAGTGAAAGTATGTATGTATTTGTTTAATAATTTTTAACTTTATAAAGCGTTTTAGCGTATTTTTGTACATTCATATTTAGTATTGAATTCGTATAACTATGCAAAGTCTTATTGAGGTACAATACCACCACACCAAATTATACACAGGTGTATTTAAATATTTTATGTGTAAATTTTTAAGTTTGTATCATCATAATGATGTTTGAATTTAAATTAATTGCAAGGGCATCCATTTAGGGCTTAGATTTCCTAAGTGCTTTTATTCATGAAATTGTTATGTAAGAATTTGTAAACGTAAATTAATGGCTTATGTTCTTTTTAGGAACCCTGTAAAAAATTTTACTGTAAATTCCACAGTCAAT
Organism: Culicoides sonorensis; assembly: GCA_900002565.1. Lineage (NCBI taxonomy): Eukaryota > Metazoa > Arthropoda > Insecta > Diptera > Ceratopogonidae > Culicoides > Culicoides sonorensis. Next base: position 137,894 of record LN483626.1, on the reverse strand, counting down.
TTTCGGTTAATTAAACCAAAAAAACTGGTTGAATTTACCGAAAAAACTGGTAAATTCAACCAAAACATTGGTTAAATTTACCAGTCAAATTGGTTGATTTAACCTATAAAAATCGTTTCAATTTACCTAAAAAATAGGTTGAATTTACCAATAAAATTGGTTGATTTTACCGAAAAAAACTGGTTAAATTTACTAATAAAAGTAGAGAATGTGTTTTTAAATTCGTTATTTCGATCAAACTCGATAAAATACGTTGGGATTTAACATTATAAAAAAAATAAAACACAAAAACTTCATTAATAATTAAAAGTTTGACAGTAATTATAAAAAGAAATCAAATTCCATTTCCACTAAAACATTTTAATCGATGCGAGAGAATGAGTTTTTTGAAAATGATTGAGAGAAAAAACTAAAAAATAGCGGATTTTAGTTATGAAAATCGACAAAATGGATTTTGCATCGTTCGGGCAGTAAATCCATGGGTGTAGACATTAACCGATATTAAAGCTCTGATGCTCTTTGGAAAACTAAAAGCCCTCTCTTTAAAAACGCAAATTTTCTATGAAAACTCGCTATAAACACGTGAAGGCGTTAAGACAAAAATCTAGCTCTTTTTATCTGACAACGTTGCCATACATCATCAAGTATTTGCCTTTTAGTATTTTCTACAGCAAAGTCATGGAAATTGAATAAACACCACTTAAAATCCTATAATTCGTTAAACCAAGTCAAATGATACTCTTAATAGTGCGTTTTTAAAACTAAAATAACATTCTATTGAAAAATTGAGCTATTCACAGTTAATTGCCAAAGAACAAATTATGTATATTTAAAAAGCGGTGACTTTTAGTTTTCCAAAGAGCACCAAATCTTTAAAATCGGGTAATGTAAAATCATAATTTAAACGAAAAAACGATACCATTCATTGTAAAAGCCATTCCCGTCGCAATTAGGTTAGGTTTTACAATGGGATCAACGCCTACTGTGTAGTTTACCACGGGATTTTTTTGCGTTCTTACGTTTATGAGTAAAAAAATCATGTTTGCGTAAGTTTTAGTTCAAAGTGACCTAAAGCAAAGTTGTAGAGAATACTTCAGATATTGCTTGAATTTCGATTTACTTATTTACTCAGACTTATTTAAAGTCAATGTTTTAGATATTAACCCATTTACCGTCTCTCTTAGAAATATTGAGTTTAGAGCAAAACTTTCTTCTAGAGTTTGTTCTTTGCGCAAAAGTGATCACTTTTCGTTTTGATGATGATGATGATGATCTAGCTCGACATCTTTTAAACATGTCTAATTATTTATATTGCAAATTTAAAAAAAAAATATGTTCTATGTTAGGAGAAATCCGGCGCCAAAATTATTGGTCGTTAAATAGACCAGCGGTGGTTAATGGGATAAGAGCCCTAAAATGAAAAATTACTCAATTTGGGCTAATTTTTCAGATATGACCAGTGATTTCACTGACCAAGTCGATATTTCATATATTAAGAGGCCATAAATGGCAATATAAACAATTTTGTAGAGGAATGTTTTGTAGAGAATGTTTCTGAAACAAAAGTTTGAATATGAAAAAATTCAGACAATTCAAAACTTGTTTTTACAATTTTTAAAAAAAATTTACATTTACAAATAATTGATATGTTTGCATACAGATCCAATAAAATATTCTCTAGTTTTTTCTCACGTCACTTAAAGGAAGTATGAGTTTTAACTCAAATTGTAAAATAAGCAATAATAAATTATTGTATTTTGCAATTTTTCCCCAGTGATATCTGACTTTTAACAAGTCAATTACGGAAACATGATTTTTTGACTCAAAAACAAAAAAAGAATTTTAAATTTTTCCTTATGAAAATTCCCATCGCAAGCATTTTCTGTGTTCATCTTCCTTGAAAAAACTCCAAAGTGTACTTTAAAAAATACTCTAATCATGAGGTATCTTTCCCGATGAATTTTTATTTTTTTAAAGAAGCAATATTAAAAAACTTTAAAAAAATAACTTATTATTATTTCAATTTTCCTAACTACCAAAAAAATCCATACTTCAAACGGACGACATTGAGTAAAAATCCACTATTTTTTAGTATTTTCTCAAATACCATACTATCACATCGATTAAAATGTTAAATCCCAACATATTTTATCGAGTTTGATCGAAATAACGAATTTAAAAACACAATCTCTACTTTTATTAGTAAATTTAACCAGTTTTTTTCGGTAAAATCAACCAATTTGACTGGTAAATTTAACCAATATTTTGGTTGAATTTACCAGTTTTTTCGGTAAATTCAACCAGTTTTTTTAGTTTAATTAACCGAAAATTGACTGTGGAATTTACAGTAAAATTTTTTACAGGGAATGAATGAAAATTTATAGATTTTAGTGAAAATTAACGTTTTTAGAAATAACTTGAAAGTAAGCAACCTGACTCTTATCAAAGACGTGTCGGTATGAGACTTGGAAAGGACACATTAATATAAAATTCTCGGAATCGTCTTATTTTTTCCAGTTTAGCCAAATTGGACAGGAAATTAAAAATTGAAATAAAACTGAGATCTTAACGTCACTTTGAGCTTCATAGTCAATGCAAAATCAGCAAACATGACTCAAGTTCTTGAAATTCATTTCATTGGCTTCAATACATAAAATATTAAATCCTACAGTCAAAACTTCTTTGCAACACACAGTTTTTACTACCTCATTAAATAACCACCCGTTTAAAGATCAAAAAACCGAATACTTTCCTTTATAATTATTACCATTGACACAATTATAACCAGTTTTACTGCAGCTCCTTATAACATTTTATTATCCAATATTACTCACAATTGTGTCTCAAAAATAAAAAAAAATTATATATAATATAAGTAAATGCAATTGATTGCAAATTAAAACCCGTTTCCAATATTAAAATTTGTATAATTTTTGTATGATGATCCGCAAATATGCACACACACTTAACACACTTCAAACAAACTGTCCGGAAAATCCGAAATGAGCAAATCATTATAAAAAACTTACACACTTTCAATTAAAATTTCACCTTTACTTTACCCCTTTTTAAGTTTTTTTACTTATTTTTTTTATTGAATTCACTTATAATTCATAGTAAATAAATGTACCATTTATTGTATAATCTAAAAACATATTTATAGTTTGCTTTAATTCATAACAAATGTTGATTAAAAATAATAATAAAAAATAACATAATAAATTTCATAATTTTACGTTATTACATTAAAATTAAACATATAATAATAATAATGTTGCTGCTACTGTTAATTTTTTTTATAAACATAACATTTTTTTTACGTTTAACATTACAGTTTTATGTTTTAATTAAATTTCAGTAAATTTGCACGTACACAAAAAATTTTTACAGTAAATTTCAGTCTGTATTCGGTCATCAAGATCATTACGATTAATAATTATAAAAATATTATATGGGAAAAGTGAATTTCGTTAAAGCACATGCTAAAAATATTAAATTTACGCTAAAAATAAACACTGTTTAAAATAATAATAATAATATTAAGTAACATTGTTAAAGTATTTAAATGTAACATAAATTTGAAAAAGTTTTGTTATGCATCCACTTAAAATGTTTATTTAAATATATAAAAATTTGGTGTAACATTGTTGACCCTTTGCTTCGAAGTGGGATTTGTAGATGCACAAAACGTAAAATTTCCATCACATGAGATAATGCTGTGATTGCAGTTCTTAATCGATTTTTATGCTTTAGGAATCGTTGAAAGGTGCATTCCTACAGTTCCTGATCTGGTATCAATATGGGGTTACTCTAATAATGCTGAATGTAGATCAAATGAAAGTACTGGATAGTCTGCTGTTGATTAGAAAAATTAATACGAACATGATTAAAAACTTCATTTAACTGAAAACATTTCAGAACCTTCACTAGTACAGTACCAGACAAAATGACGTCTTTTTAATGCCAAAACCTAGATTAAACATACTCCATAATAGTCTCCTGATCAAGGGTATATCATTGTACAACAAACTTCCACGATTCATCAAACAAGAAAAAAACTTCAAATTCTTTAAACATCACATCAAACACTTTATAATCGGCAGGGCGACAGCCCTCAACTGATGATCTCAACTCAAAAAATCATTCTATAAACATGAGCCTGAAATCATCATACTGCAAAAATCGCTCTGAAAAAACAACATTCAAAAAAAAATAACTATCTTTAAAAAAAATCTCTCTAACCGTCCTCATGACAAAGGGACCAACTCTATCGTCAACTTAAACCTACAATACGACTCTTTGACCGCCCTTCTAACAAGGGACCAACTCGCCTCGCAATCCCTGGACCAGCAAGCAACTGAATTGGCATTAATTGTAAGAAAAATTTGAAATAAACAAATACAATTTAAAACATAAACTAAACATATCAGTTCCTAGAACGTAAAATCGACAATGGAAATGTCCCATTTAAAGATATGGATCCCTCTGACTTGAAAACGCTGACTTTCAGTATGATTTGATATGAGTCTAAGTTTTTTCTTTACCTTACATGAGGCACACTTTCAAAAATTTGGTCGTCATTTGCAGCGAAAGGTTAAAAAAAACTAAAGTGTAAAAATGTAAAATACTTCCTTACCCCAAAATGAGATGAAAGAAAAAAGATAAAAAAAAAATAACATATTATATTTTCTATACAAGTTTCAAGTTTTGTGTCGTTTATGAATCAGCTGATTTGTTCAATCACACTTTTTTTTTCTCGTGAAATTAAAATATTTTCAATGATTTTCGTTCTTAAAATTAAACAAAAGTCAAATAAAACTAATTATTTAATAAAAATTTAGTGTAAACTGATCATAATAACCTGTTATAAGCAATGTTATTTATTTTCAAAATGTTTTTCTCAACTGTCATTTTTTAAAACTCAATCGACTGTGTCATAAATAAACTGTGTTTTGAACGAAGCTTTATGTTAAGGATAAAATTAATTTTTTTTTTTTGCAAAATTAAATTATTAATAAAACTAAAAAATCACTTTTAATGCTTTTCTTAACAGTGAATGTTAATTCTATCAAATTTTTATATATTTTGTTTTGTTTTTGTTGTAAACATCAAAAAAATAGGTGTGTTCAATGCGTACATTGATGAGTAGTAAAAAGTGGGTAGTTTAAAAAGTGGTAGTTTATGTTCTGACCATAACTCTAATTTGGTGGAAGATCCATAATAATAATTGAAATATTTTATTACATTTAGTTCCACTTTATTACTCGCAAAAATGTTGCATTTGATTATATCTTAAAAAATATTTCAAATATTAAAAATGAAAATACGATTAAATTAAGCATAATCCTTAAAAACAGTAACCGAAACCCAAATCAATGTCATTATAATAAAATTATCAAATCACTTGACCCAGAAAATCAAAATAATAAAAAAAATATGATTAATTTAATTAAAAAAAAAAATAAATTAATTTAACAGGTAGATTGCTTTAAATAAATTCACATTCGGATGTCCCACTTCCATAGTTTCCGAAATCTTTCACCTACTTTTTATCATTATTATTTGTATTATGCATTTCGAATCATTTCACACACATTAAATTTGTGTTATGTTACATATTTATTTTTCTTGTTTAATTTTCATACACTTGAGATAAATATTAATACGAAAAAGTTTTTGGTGTACGTGATTTATGACATTTAAAATGATGAGGATGGATTAAATTTTTTTTTCACTTTAGCAACTACTCTTTTTTCGTAAAAAAAGTGTGTGAATGTTAACCATTCTTTACGTAACATACGTATGAATAGCAATGTAAAGCTATATGATGATATTTTTGTTGAAAAAAAATATAATAACATTATTATTTAATTTATGTTTGTCTTTTTTTATTTCATTATTTGTTATGTATGTTTTGAATGACTATCATATGTGTGTTAATTTCAGTGTGTTACTTACCTAGAGCCCTATTTAATGCATTGAATGTACACTTATATGCATGTAAAGAGACTTGATTACAAATATTTTATTAAATAACATTAAATTAGGGTGATTCACTTCAAATTCACTTTTGATTACAAATTTTAATATTGATTGACTTAAATTGAAAAGAGATCAACGGTAAAACTGAGTGAAAATTCATAAAAAAATTTAAGGAAAATTTGAATGTATTTCTGTTCAGCCTAATGAAATAAATGCAACAATATTCATTAAATACCCACGAGATTTTTCATTCAAGTTTCTGATTAAAAGTAAAAGTTTTCGCGTAAATTTACGTGAATACAATGTTTTATATGTGTGTGTATCATATCATTTAACGTTAAGAAGAAATTTAACCTGGAATACTTTTCTACTGGTGACCCTACGACTTTTAACTGCTTAATTGTATTTAAGGTTCATGAACCGATTGAAAAAAATTGGCCTTGCAAGTCTTTTCAGAGCTACCAAAAGTTAAAAGACGGTTTCCATTGCAAATAGTGAATCAAATTTTTAACGGTTTTTATTTAAAAATTCAAATTCAAAAACCGTTTGAATTCAATTTTTGTTTCAATCAATTTCAATGCAATTTCTCATATTCTTCCATTTATTTGATACTTATGATGCCTGAACCTACAAGTCAATGCAACAATTGAATCACGTTTATTCATACGTTTTTTTTTTAATATTGCAATGTATAATGTGCATTGAACTCTCTTATAAATGTTTAAACGTATAACATATTTGTAACAGTACAAAAAGTATTACAAAATTATTATACAATTTGTTGTTTTTATATTTTTATAATACTTTTATATTAGGTCACATTGACAAAAAATTACTAAGCAAAAACGTCGCCACAGCCTTTCTGAGACGTCCAGGACCCATAGTTTCTTCTGAAACTATGCCTTATTTTCGTTGGCCGAGGTGCTCGCGTAAAAAAAAATTAGGGTGTCCATATAAAAAAATAGGGTTGCCATACAACTTTTAGTGAAAATTCAAAAAAATTCCACGAATTTTCCGGAAAATTCGGAAAAAAAATATATTTTCAGAATCCCCTCAACCTAAGCTACAACTTTGCCGAAGACACCAAAGACCTAACACGAACATGAAAAAAATTTTTTTTTACATACACATGAATTCTCTTAACAGAATGTGAACACATCGACTTGAAATTTAGAATTGTTAAAAAAAATTAACATTTAATAAAACTAAAAAGTAAAAAATAAAAAAATATATAAAAAAATTCAAATGAAAACAAAGTTCTGACCATTATTTAGGAAGTTATTAACTTCTAAAATAAACTTTTATAAAAGGTAGGTGGCTAACTAAAAAGTGAAAAACAAGAAGCTTTCAAGTAAAATAAAGTATTTGAGATTAAACACAAATTTGTTAAAAGTTGAATTTTGGGTATTAACAGAAAACCAATTTTTTAAGAATATTCACCTTCAAAATTCAACTTTTAACAAATTTGTGTTTAATCTCAAATACTTTATTTTACTTGAAAGCTTCTTGTTTTTCACTTTTTAGTTAGCCACCTACCTTTTATAAAAGTTTATTTTAGAAGTTAATAACTTCCTAAATAATGGTCAGAACTTTGTTTTCATTTGAATTTTTTTATATATTTTTTTATTTTTTTTTATATTTTCATTATTATTATTATCGTTAATATTATGCTATTACAAGATATTACCAACTCTTGATTATACCGATTATTATTTTTATTGTACATCATGAATAAATTTTTTCTTTTTGATTTATGATCCAGCCATGTGGTTGAGAGAATTTGAATTTTGTTTTAATTGTGCGAAAAATTTGCGATTTACTTGCATGATAAACGGAAAAAAATGCATTGTTATGGTTTTATGGACAAGAAAATCTCAACACGATGAAATTTATTGTCGTAAGAGAATAAAAAAAGTTTTTGTTTGTCTTTACAATTCAAATTATTTTAACACTCAAGTGTTTTTTTTTCTTTAAAATTTAACCATTTTAACCTTCAATATCAAGAGTGTTTAATGTTTAATGAGAAAAAAACCAATACAAGTAAATCAAGAGAAGTGAAATCGAGTGATGTGACATTGACCTGATTTTTCTTTTTAAGATAATTTAAATTGAGTCAAGAATTTACCTTTAATAGAATATTTTATTTTTTTTCTTTTCAGACAGGATCACAAGGCAATAAATATCTTAATTGCATTTTTTATTTATTTTTTTATTATTTTACTTTAAAATTTCTTACAAAATATTATTTTAACAGATGACATAAATTTTAATGACTAGATTATAATTTTCAAATTAATAATAATCTAAATTAATATAAAATTAAATTAAATTAAATTAAGAGACAAAAAACTCGTTCAATATCGTATTTACAAAATTTTATCTATATCTACATTGATATCAACATTAATAATATTACAAAAATTTACATAACTTCTTACTTGACAACAATTTTAACTACCTATAATATCATAGTGTTTTTTTTCTTGCTGTATTTAAGGCTAGACATGGCCAGATCTTTCAATTTCATCTTTTTACATGATACAATAACGATATTTAAAAGTGAAACTGGAAATTTAATACATATGAACACTGTTTGGCACATTTTTTGACAAAAAATAATATTATTTGGATCGTATCTAATCTTCAACTCATGGATTGTAAAAGGGAACAAAAATATTCCGGTATATTACGTCTTGTCATAATAATTTTTTTGTTGAAGTTGAATAACTTGCAACTTCTGTAACTTGTCGTTCCACATATGCAAGTTAATTTGTGTGTATATATGCTTCATAGTTGAAAAACGTTTCCTGTAAATTTTTGTACAGTTAGGTTTTGTATTGACTTTTAATCATCCTGTGGACAAGGTCATTTCATTTCCATGATTCAATTTACAATGAAAGGGTTTGTTTTTGTTGTGATTCTGATTATCGGAAGGAAAATTTGGATGAAATTGAAAGTAACTTCTTCGAACTGAAGGGACATGCAGGCCAGAGTTGGGAACATCCTATGGGTGCAATGTCGTCAGTTGTTCGAAGGAGTTGACCCATGTGAGCTGCAAAATGCCATCGAGTTGGTGATAAGGCAACAGATAGTGACATGGTGGTTGATCTGAAAAATATGGAAGGTAAGGAATTGAATTTAGTTTAAAATTATCCATGATGGAATGGAAGCAAGTGAGAAAATTATATCAATTTATCCAAGAATCTGAAGAAAAAACGACGCTTTATCATAACTCTACACTGTAAGTTGAAATCGCCTCGCAGTACAAATGGACTTGGTTCGGAGACGAAGATCTTTGATTGACGCTTACAGGGTTTCTGATAAAGGTCAATTTTAATGCATTTTCTGTTAATTTGGATAAAAATTTCGAATATAATAGGCACTCTTTTAACCTATGCATATAATGTGGTTTTTTGCGGGGATTTTTCAACTTACAGTGTAAAAAGCATTTTGCCAAGTACTGGGCAATTTTCTAAACTTTTCCTTGTCTGAAGAGCGTCCTAAAACACTTAAATAATGCTTCGTAGATCAGCCACATCGTTTTGTCTTCAAATTAATTAAATTTTTAACGTTTTATCAAGGAAAACACACCTCAGTAACATTTTTGTTTAAACCAAAAAATTTGAATGCTAATCTCACATTACATAACAAACTTTCTTCGTATTCCGATTTTGATTTAGATTTCGCGTGCGAAATTTTTGTCTGTTTACCCAGCTGTGATAAGACAACGAATTCAAATTTTGCTTGATTTAATCGTCATTTTATAGCACTTTTGTTCGTTTATTTGAATTGTTTTTGAATAATTTTCTCACATGTATGCTAATTTTTATGAATACTCACTTGATTAAATTCAATAAATCACGTTCTTTATCCGTCAAAGACATCCACGGTTTTGCAGCCATCTCACATAAAAGTTTTGGTAAACAGGCTTCTCGTAATTTCTCACCAATGCGATACTTTGGCACTGAATTGACGTCATACAAGCCTACAAAAAATGAAATAAAAGTCATGTAATTATTTGAATATTACTCAGATAATTTTAAGTTAACATCAATTACAATTAAAGGTCAAAGCTCAGTCTGTTAATGTAGATATTTACTTTTTTAAATTATTTGTGTTATAAAATTTGCTTTGTAATAATGGTCAAATTAACGTCATAATTTAAACAATTCAATTTTTTTACTAGAATTTTTTTATCTTAAAATTACCTTCAACTCTTCCATTGCTACTTCCTTCCTTGATTGCATTCACACGATGTGGCTGTTGATCAATGATACTCTGCTTTTGATCACCATGTCGATCACTATCATTATTGCTGGATGGCGTGCTGTTTGTTGTATTTCCATATCCAAGAAAATCTCCAAATATTATGACACAAATTCCAATTGCCAACACGATTCTTGCCTTCCACGATGAATTCATTTTTTCAATTAATCCACTACCTCGATTAAAAAATTGCTCTTGTGTAATTTGAGGAACGTGTTTCAACTAAACAATGTATAAATTTATTGTAGGTTAATAACTTTGTTTAAATTTATTTATTTGTTACTGTAGAAGAATATAAATTGCATGCGATGCAATATTTATTTAAAATGGTTCGATTGAATTTTTGAATTTAAATGAATTATTTTACAGTCCAATAATTTTTGGCACTTTTTAGGTATTAAATTTAAATTTTACATAAAATTAACTCTTTGAATTTAATTTTTTGTTAAAGTTTTTTGTTAACAATCGATCTTTAACTCTTGAATGTTATTTTTTGTATGGTGCTCGTATTAAAATGAATTAAAATTAAAAGTTCAAATAAAGAGGAAGTAGAACAACTTAAATCAAGTTTAATTCAGGTATTGTTCTAGTAAATGCTGTTATTTTTATTTTGGGAATATTACAAAGTTTAAAGGGGTTTATTCAAGTCAATCAATTACAATTTTAAAAAAATTTACAATCAAGCCGGTTTTTACAGTTCTTAAAGGTCAGTTTCGATGCAGACAGTTCACAATCAAGGAAATTGATTGTAAAATTTATTTTTGATAATATTTAGATTAAAATTTTAATGGTGACTGCTTCTCAGACGATTTGGCAAGAGAAGAATTTATTGGGGACTGGTACAGCTCAACCTTTAGACTTACTCCAGATGGATATAGGAATAATTTACCGCTTCCTAGTTAAAGAAGAATATTCTCTTTAACCATATGAGAATTTTGGGTGTAGTTGTAGCAACAGCGAACGGGTTTCTTCCGAGCATCGAAGTGGAGGTAGTAGTAGGGCATGATTGCTTCACTCTTTCATGCGAAGGCAGATTGAATGATGAGCTCTGCGTGTGTCACTATGTGACAACTCACAAAATGCCCTACTATATGTGGCTTAGTTGCGTAAACCCTTTTGACAATCTATCTATCTTAGGTCATCTCAGTGAGGCACATTGTGCGTACTGGTTATCATCATAAGATGATCCTTAGCTTAATATTTATTATCCCTAGAATTTGTCAGGTCTTAAACTCAATTTGAGTTGCCGGAAAAAAACACATTTGAATTTTAATGGTCCTCAAGACAAAGAACGATCAAGTCGATAAAATTAACCCGAATTGGCCATTGGACCCTAATTACAAAAAGATTTCATTTGACTTTTAACGAGTATCTTAAATTCTGAAAATTGCGAACAAAATTTTGATCTGAGCTGACTTTAGCTCGTTGGTCCATAATAAGTTTCTATTCAAATACTAATGACATCTTAGGCCTGTAAGGTAATCGATTTAAGTTCAATTTTTTTTTCTTCTCATTGTAATCACCTTGATATTAACCAAAACACACACTATTTTTGAACAAAAATTTGTCGCACAGTGATTGATCACTGTAACTCGATCATTGCATCGTAATTGTATCAAATTAATACGAGAAACTGCACAATTTATTTTTTATCAACATTGCAATTTACTTTACATTACATTTTAATTATTTTATTAGCTTTGAATGTTGTTGGCCTTGATTTACCTTGAATTAGTCTGATTTTCTTTGTATTTTTAACAGTTTCTTGTCTTGATTTGTATAAATTTTGCTTAAATCTTGGTGAATATTAAAAATCAAAATCCACTAACCAATAAATGTTTTGATCAAAACAAAAACAAATGAGAGTTGAAATAAAATATTAAATTTAATATTATTTTTATTTAAATCACAACTTTGATACTCAAAATATAAATGTTAACTATTTGACTTTATGTAGGCTATATTATGACTTAACACTATTTCCACTCACAATATACAGATACATGTGTGTATGAAAGGCAAATAGACAGTGGACAGACACAAGTTGTAGCTTAACTCAAAACATGTATGAAACGATTAATAAATGTGAATGAAAGTAAAAATGAGCACAAAATATACACGAATGAATGAACAGACAAGCAGATAAACGAGAATGGATTTTATTTGCTCACTTTTAAAGTTTTTTTTGCTACATATGACTTGTATCCATGTATTGTAGTGTGATTTTCTCAAAATTATCTGTACTGTGGGTCACTTTAGCTGATTGTTTTTTGAGAAAAATGTTGGATGTTGAGCATTTTTGTATTTAATTCGAATCACGAAACACTTGTGGCTCAATTTCGTTTAGAATTCAACTCTTCAAGAAACTTTTTCCCACAATTTGGATTTGAATTGCCATCAAACCTTTCAATGAAATAATTATAGCACTCAATCAACCTTTGAAGATGATCGTTAAACGGTTTCAGTGTCACTTTAAACCAATATTTACCTAATCAATTAATATTCTTTCATTTTCATCCAAATTGCTCTTCAAATTAAACTTTAATCTACCCTAATTTAAAGGTAATTACGATCATTCAATGAATTACCTTTCATTGTTTATCAAAAGTGTGTGTGTTCTTTTCTAAAAAAATGTATAAATGAATTTAAACTTAAAATTTTGTTAAGTATCCTACTTAAATACTTTCATTATTATATTTGCGCGTTGTTCAATTATTTATTGAGAGCAAGTTCAAGGACTTATTCAATTCAATTGCATTCAATTTAATTGTCGAATTAGAACTCAATTAAAAAAATATTCAATTTCATCATCTTGATGATGCACCACTTTGCATCGAATGCAACTAAGAAAATTATGTAATTTATTTTTTTTTCTCACGAATATGCAATTTGAATTGGAAATAGAATTCCAGTTTTGATTAGGGTTGAATGATAGTTATTTTCATTGCATTGCATTTCAAATATTAAAATGAAATGGCGCTTAAATTCTGTTACTCGTCTTTCATAAAAATAAAAGTGTTACAATACTAGTGCAAAAATAATGACATGAAATTGAATTGAAGTGAATTTACGAGGGAATGAATGCAAAAGATAAGTGATGTGTAATGTTTTTTTTGTGTGTTAAATTGTGTTTTTTTATGGGATCCTAGTAAATAGAGGAAGCAGAACTTTGTATTTAATGATTTAAGAATTGTTGTAACGAATTTAAAAAATACTAGGGGACACTGCATGGAATGTTTAAGGCGACGCCTTTTCAATAAGGGAATTTGAATTAAGTGACCGTTAACTTACATTAATTGGAGTATTGACTGCTTTGATAACAGCTGAGCTCTAAAAATGAAATTGAAGCAATTTCGAGAAGAATCATAGCGTGACATTTGCAAAATTATCTTTCCAAGCCTTATGACATAGATAGAGATGACCAATGTTCAACGATAGTCTAATAATGCATTACAAAGTCTAAATTTTATTTCTATGAAGATAATTACAGGGATCTGCGAAGAGATTTTAAGCACATTTTTCGGTAGATTTGTAAAAAAATGCTCTTACTATGCACGCTTGTGCTGTCCGTTCGTCCATTTATGACTTTTTTTACTTAACTCATTCGACGCCGCTCCTAGAAATATTGAGTTTTGAAGAAAAAGTTCTTCTACGATCTATTCTTTAGGTAAAAATGAACAACTTTCTCTTCGATGAAAATTTCAAGTTTCATATAAAAATTTTACAGGAGAGCCAAAACAAAATAAGTATAAGTGCTACACAAATACATACAGAAATTTTGTACGAGAATAAAAAAAAAGCGATTTTTCTTAAAAGTTTATCTCATAAATTTTTAATTTTTGGTTTAAATTCAAAAACCATGCAACTGTTTGATACAAAACATCTTAAATTAAGACTCTAAAAGAGATTGACAAAAAAATTTTTTGATATGAACGAGAAAAGTGACTTCAAAGTAAGTGTTGCGTTGACGCAACGGATGACGCGAATGAGTTAAAATCCATTTTAAATTACAAATTTGATACAAGAAAATGCGCTCATGTATATCGTTCACAGTCACGTTCTTCATTTGAGTTTTTCAATTCAATCAAGCGACCTGTTGAGGGATATTCAAATGAACAAGAACAACATTTTCGTGATTTTTGGTTTCACTATTCCATGAATTCGAGCCACACCCATCTTCCCAATCCAAGAAGGACATAAAGCCAATAAAAATTCTTCTACTTTTCTGGATTCATATAAATTTATTCTGTTTATTCTCATATAACTCATACAATTTTTTTTTTACACATTTATAACTTCTCTTAAACATTTTTCTTAACCCCTTACAATATTTCAATAATTATAATATTTTTTTTTTCCTTTTATTACTTTCTTTAAATCTACTTTAATTGAATAATGAATAATAAATTCTTAGCATTAATTATTTTTTTTTTCTCAATTAACTTTCAATAATTTTCTAATAACAGTTCATAAATATTCAATTTTAACATATAATTTTATAATATTTTTTTTCTCTTGAGGGTATTCGCAGATATTTTATTATGTTAATTTGTATAATTTTTTCCAATTTTTATGGCTTATTATAAATTTTTTAATAAGTTTAATTGTAGTAAACATCAAAGGCAAAAATTTTCATTGATTGAGGTAAAAAACCGGGAACAATTTTTAAGATTTCACAAGAATATTATTTTCATTTAATGTCCTGGTTAAATGTAAGCTCGATATAATTTGATTTATATTTTCTTTGAGATTCTGATCTAAAAATTTTTGGTTCTTAAATTAATAAGGCGTAAAATTTCTAGTCAATTCTCGATACATTTAATTTGTTGAATTTTGTTTTTGTAATTTTAGAATTTTTGATACAATTTCAATGTATTTTGATATATAAATGAAATATTTTTTTTAAGTTCCTACAGTAAAGTGTCAGAAAGAGGAAAGTTAATTGTGGCCCCTTTTTAATTTTAAGGTTTTGTGTCGATTTAAAGGTACATTCAAGTGATTTATTGAAAGAGTTTGGTACGAATTGTGCGATAAATATAATTTTTGTTTTTAAATAGAATAATTTTGATTAAAAAATTAAATAAAATAAATAGAAATTTCGATTTAAAATTAAGTAAGCAAAAAAGCGCCATTTAAAATGACTTAATAAAATAAAATAAAGTACAACTAGCATAATAATAAGTTTTAAATAAAGTACGTATGAGTTTCTTATTTTTTAGATAAATTAATAGTTTAATTTCAGTATTTTTTTTGAATTGAGGTCTCAAGTCAATTATTGCTTTTTTCATTACAAAATTAGCGAAAAAAATTGTGCGATTCTTATAAATTTATGCTGTAAATTAATTTGATGTAAATTTTTTTGTCTTTTTTTCAAAAAAAAAAAAAATTAAAAAATATATTGCTTTGTCTAATAATATTCATTAATTAAATTATTTTTAATTGTCTTGAATGAAATTTTAATTGAATTTTCATGATCAATGTCATCTTAATTACAGTAGTTTTGTTTTGTAAGTGAATTTTTCAATAAAGTTTGACTTTTTGCTTCACATTAACTAACGTTAAAAGTCCAAAACTGACTGATGGGATCCTGATTGAGATTTATTTTGACAAGAACACACAGAAAATTGAAAATTACAAAAGCTATCATCATATGAGACCAATCGCAGTGACATGTCATTGTCAATGCCATTAACTCTGAAATTTTGCATTTTGTAACGGACATCCGCTATTAAACTTTTTCTTCTTCAATGAATTCCATTTTCAAACAGTTAAAATCGATTTCATTCCATTAAAAATTCACTTAAAAAACCAAAACACAAAAAAAAACCAATGTAATCTCCTACTCGATAATAGAATTACAGTGTAGGAGACAATTAACGACGTGACACATTGCAGCAAATTCATATTCATAATATAACAAATATTTTACGCGATAAATGTTTCATAAATAACCCATTATTGAATCATTATTATTATTTATATAATTGTAATAGTAACTTTGAGTGTCTTTCAATGTATGTCTGTGTGTGTGTGTCTGTCTATGTGTACATATCGCATGCAATCAATTAATTATTATTATAATGTTTTTTGTAGGCTACCCTGAAATGCAATTTTTTTTCTCATCATCATAATTACATTCAAATAAATTATTTTTAATCATTTTCTTGTTAACAGGTGAATATTTTTTGTCATTTAATTTTTCATTTAACGTTAAATTTTACTTTTTACCTTAATTTTCTTGTATCACATTATTAACATAATTAAATCTTAATAAAGGGTGATGATTATTGGATACTGATTGTTGTTTTAATAATTTCTTATGAATATTTATATTAAAATTAAACTTAAATTAACATGAAATTATGATTAAAGACAAGCATGGTTTGCAATTTAATATTAAAATTAACATAATTATGTTAAAATAATAAAATAAAATAAAAATAAGACTGATTCAAAAAGGACGGAATCGTTTAGGTTTCTATTTTAACACACGTTTTGATTGATTTTTGCGGTTACATTCATTTCATATTAATATTAATTAAAAAATATTATCATTATTATATAACTTTTTTGACTCAATTTATAACAATAATAATTAATTAAACATTCAATATTCATATAAAAGGTACGTTTTTGATTCTTCTTAGTTCTTTTTTATGTTTATATAATATTAATTTCAATTTAAACCAAAAAAAACGTCTATCGCTATAACAATTATATTCATTTTCATTATTATAAAGGAAGACAGTCACTTTTTTATCTAAATTTGATTAAAAAAACACTCTCATTAAAAATCATAAATTTTCTCTAAATATCAATGTAAATTTTGAATTGAATCACTTATTCAAACATCTGTCGATTGCGTTTGTATTCTAACTTTTTTCACACTACCAGACCGTTGCATCGTTGGGGAGGTGCCACTACCTGAGAATCCAGGATTTTGTATTCCAAGTCCATCGTTATTGCGAGGTCGAGGCTTCTTTAAACTAGAACGCAGTGGTGATCGTGTCACAGATCCAATTGATGATCCATTTGTAACGGAAGTGACTGTTGTATTCATAGACTGAATACTGCCATTTATACTGCTATATGGCTTTGCAGAGGAATCAGTCATTGAAATGCCACCTACATAAAAAAAAAAATTAAATGTTATTAAATGAATTTAATGTTAAAATAATGAATTAGATACCATTACGACCACCTTCCCTGAAACCAGGATTATTGAATGTAATCGCAGGTGCATTTGGATCTGTTGGCATTGTGGGATCACCTCCAGTACGACGACTCATCATCACATCATACAGCGCTAACACAAATAACCCAATTGAGAATGCTATGACTAAGAGCTCTAAATAAAAGGAGATTCCATTTGTGACTCGATAACCACCTCGAATGTCATCTGTTACAATCGCAAATATCAGTGTTGCCACAAGTGATAATATAACTGTAAGAAATTCATAAAAGAAATTTTAGATGCTAAATAAAATTTCAAATAAAAAGGGCGGATGATGTACAAAAAAATATGAAACTTCTCCAAATATCTTATTATGCATTTCGTTCACTTTTTGGAAGGTAATTAACCTACATAAATTTTGAATATTAAATTTCATTTTTAACACATCAAAAATTTCCTATGACTTGCATTGAAAATCTATTGTAAAATAGACAAATATTTACATTGTTACATGAAACGTAATGTAAATTGAAAGAACCAAAAACCTTTTATCATTAAATGCCATTCATTCATGTGCTTGACATTTCAGTCCATTTTAGTAGAACAAACAATGCAAGAGCAATATTGAACTCAAAACACACATAAACTGGGCATTGTTCTTTTTTCGTTTAAATAAAAACTAAAATCATCTGTTGCATCCGATATGTGTAATGTCATTTTGCTGCCATATGAGTAAAACATTGTAACTGATAACATTTACGTTCATTTTAATTAAAAACATGCTTTTAACAAAAGAGCATGTAATGCAACGTTGTATCATTTTAATTTAAACTAAAAAGCTAATTTTAAAAGCATCATCATGTAATTTGACAAATTTATTGATCACTTAACATTGATTTAGAATTAATTTACCAACATCATTGTATCAAAATTGTTCATTTTACAGTGTTCTAGTATCAAATCAATGTCAATGTTACGGGTTTTTGAAAGCGCTTCATGTGTCAAATGCAATAAATATTTTGATTTGGGTATTATTACTTCTTATTTGCATGCAAGCGTATCAAAATGTTACGTCATGTCATGAGAAAATTATATTTTCAGTTGATAATCAAATTTGAAAAGGTTGTGAAATATGTAAATTGAATAAATTTGTGTAGGAATATGGTTTCAGTAAGATAAGATACTATATGAAAAGCTGTACATTGCGGATTGAAGTCCTATCATGAAAGTGTCGGTATAATTGAACGATTTTGATGAAAGAATACACCGAAAAAACATACTATTCCGTCGATTTTTAGTTGATTCCTAAGAAAAATGCACTATTAAAGACGGTTTGTCCGCAGTCACTCTGACACACATTAAGCTCCATAACTCCGGAACGGTCCCTCGGAGCGAGGTTGTGTTTTTTCAGTAGGATAGAAGAGCTCATGAGGATTATTTATAACTCATTAGTTTTGAGATTGGATTTAAGGCCCTCCTAATCCTAAAAAACCGTGAAAAACGGTTAAAAATTAGAAAAAATTGATAATTTGTTTTGTTGGATGTAGAAGTTTACTAAAATGAACTTTAACTCATTGGCCCCGAGATAAGGCTTAGGGATTGGCCTCGGGGAATAAGCTCCAGAGCCTGAAAACGGTCAATAGCCCAAATGTCTGATTTTTTTTTAATTTTTTTGATTTTTTGGATGGCGGTGTTTTTTTAAAATGGCGGTCTTTTCAAAATGGCGTTTTTGTTTCAAAATGGCGGTTCATTTCGGTTCATAAGAGGCCTAAAATAGCAAAATACACAACTATGAGCTTATTTCATGGTTTTTGATTTAATAATTTAGTTTTCGTAAGTGATCTGAGGTAAAATTTAAGAGGATATTTTGAGGCCGCAACTTTGCTGATTTGACCAAGTCGATATTTCATATATTAAGAGTCCATTTTTCATTAATTTAAGCCCAAAAATGGCAAAACACACAATTTTAATTGTAAAAATGCTTCTTTTCTAATAAAAAGAAAAACCACCAATGATTTTCCTATACGATCCAATAAGTGACATGTTAAAAGTTGGACTGTAATCAAACCAATGTGCAAAATATCAAAATTCATAAGATTTTTTTAGACAAGTTTTCCTTGTGACCGATTAAATATGTATGGTTTCTTGCATTCTAAGCAAAAAAAACATCATTTGAGCTCAAATCGCAAAAATTATTTGAAATTTCATTGATTCGTCACATCACCATCTTGATTTTGATTATGAAATAAAATTTAGCTTACCTGCTAGTATAACTAATACTAGTTTCAATACAACTAAAACACTATATTTTATAACAACTTTATCTTTTGCCGATATCATTGCTATTTGTAGTACGGAAAATATGCAAAATAATCCTAAACATATACAAGAAATGACGCCGAAAATGCCGGTAAAATAAACAGCATCTAAAATACAGAAAAAAATAATAATGTTAATAAAAATATAAATATAATACAAATGTTGTATGAGAAGAGGAAAGAAGAAAACAAAATTATGATGAGAAACAAGAAATTTTGCATAAAACGTTTCATTATGTGACAAAGATTTAATCGGTATTTAATTTGTATATAAAATATCTGGTAATGTCAGCAAAAATGAAACAAAAAAAAAACAGTTTGTTGATCTTTGTTTCTTTCATGAAATTGAGTCATTATTAAAACTTTATGCTATCTAAGATTTCTATCAAATTAACGGTTAACTTACCAGGCGTCTTAAAACCTAACGACTCACTACGACAATTCTCCCTGCCATAGTTGAGACTTTTACATGTCCTCCATGGACCAAAATATCCTTTATTTATATCCCAGGATGAGCCTGAACTGGAAAAATATCCCCATACTGGTAAGCCAACTGCCGTTGCCGATAACGCAAAACAAACAAATGCAAGACACGTTACTCCGGCTGCATACAGGGCTGGCTTATTTTCTCCCATTTTCTTTTCAGCATAATTTTAGCACTAATTTCAACACTAATATTTTAACATGTGTGTGTAAAACAACAATAAAATTGATATAAAAAACCTATATATCACAAAAATCAATTCACATGTCTAGCTGATATTATCGAGTCCATAGTGTATTATTTATATTTTAATTTTATGATGATATGCGATACGATGTTGATTAAATTAACTTGCTTATTAGTCGTATATAAATTTTATTATTACTTTTAATATTTTTATTAGAAAAATTTGAACTTGTTCGGTCAGAATTCAGAACACAACAATTATTATGATGATGATGATGATTTGACTTTTGATGCAGGTCAGCGCTGTAAACAAATTAATTTATTTAAATAACCTCAGTTAATAAATTCACTCCATTCCCTATTTTTTTTGAGTTTGTGTAAAAATTGTCAGAGCACTTCAATTTAATATACAGTGAGTTTTTAAAAGTTAACATCAGTCTTTGTTGCTCTTTATGACTCTTCATGACTCTTGATTGATCCTAAATTTTTTTTTAATTTTTTTTCAAAGAGTCAAAAAGAGTAATGAAGATCAATAAAGTTCAATAAAAATCATAAATGATCGTAAAAATGTTGAATTTTCATTCATTGAACACTTTTATTCAAATTTATTGATTTTTATTGAACTTTATTGATCTTCATTACTCATTTTGACTCTTTGAAAAAAAATTAAAAAAAAAATTAGGATCAATCAAGAGTCATGAAGAGTCACAAAGAGTCATAAAGAGTCATGAGGAGTCATGAAGAGTCATGAGGAGTCATGAATTTAAAATAAAAATCAAATTAAGGTTTAATGAAGATCAATAAAGATCAATGAGGAGTAATGAAGATAATTCAGGAGTTAACAGGACTGGGTAGGACTATGAAAGATGCACAAAGAGTCATTAAGGTCAATAAAGAGTCATAAAAAAGACTAACGAAGAGTCATAAGAGCAACTAAGAATGATGTTAATTTTTAAAAACTCACTGTACATCGAAAATTACATTCATTTAATTTTTGGTATTTTTTTTTTGGAAATTGAAGCACTCTGACAATTAAATGATAAAAAATGTGTTACAAATTTTATATAAACGATTCTCGGTCAGATGTCTAAAGTTCATTCAAACACATTTGAATATATAAAATAAAATACAAATAAATTAAGTTCAATTTTAATGAAAATCTTACACAATTATAAAAATTATCAAATTAAGACCAAAAATTGGAACAAAAATTGCTAATAAGGTCAATTCAATTTGAGTTGACACCTGATGTAAAGAAATAATTCGTTGATGATATGAAAAAAGAAAAAAAAACTTATCGATCATCTCATGAAATTTAATTTGTGTAATCGTGACATCAATCGAACAATAAAATTGACTTTACCAAAACTTAATTGATACAGCAAACATTTAATTTATTTTCTGTGGTATCATGCCAAATATTGAACGTTAAATTCATGTCTAATACTAAAACTTTTTTTTTTAATGTTTTCTGTCAACATTTTATGTTTATATTTATTTAAGATATGTTTAGAACATACACATAAAAGGAGAAAGAAACAAAAAAAACTTTCTATATTGCACGTTTATTCCTATTGACTTCCATACACGTGTGGTTTACGTGAAATAGTTGAGCAAGCATCGATTGACCTATTTATATCATCAAAAACAACTCACCCTAAACATGCTTTCTCCGTTTCTTCGTTACATTTATTTTTGCAACAAATAAAAAAAAAACTTAAACCAGAAACATAATTTTTTGTTTTAAATACATCTAATGTTTCATTTTAATAGCAATGCTATTAGTAATACAAAATTTTATAAATAGGCATTAAAGTGAACCCAAAACCACAAATAAGTGTATCTATAAAAAAGAATCAACACGACTTTGATACAATTTTTTCTTCTATTGTAATTTAAAACCCGCTTATCAATCTAGACATGATGATGGTTTAAATCTTATAAAGGTATTTTTTTTTTGCAGTAATAAAATTATGTTCTGTATAAATGTTGTGGAAAAAAATAAACAGCTACGACAACTTGTATTCATATTAAATTCCATTCATTTATTTAGATTTTGTGAATGCATTGCATGTTTAGTGCATTTTGATAATTAGGCAGGAACAGTTGGAGCTGGAAAATGTAAATCAATGAAAAAGAGAATCCACTGAAATGTGAAGGCACAATCTTGTTACTGAGAGTCACATGTTTCGACATTTTTAATCACTTGAAATTGTGGGACATCACGTTTCTTAACTCATTTACCGCCGCTCCTAAAATATTGAGTTTTGAACAAAAAGTTCTTCTACGATTTATTCCTTAGGTTAAAATTAAGACTTTTCTTTTCGGTAAAAATTTTAGGTTTCATATAAAAATTTTACAAGAGAGGCAAAACAAAATACGTATAAGTGCTACACAAATACATACAGAAATCTGGTCAAGAGAGAAAAAATGCGACTTTTCTTAAAAGTTTAGTTCATTATTTTTTAGTTTAAGGTTAAAATTCAAAAACGATTCAACCGTTTGCTAAAAAATATCTTAAATTAAGACTCTAAAAAAGATTTACAAAGATTTTTTTTGATTTGAACGAGAAAAGTGATCTCAAGAAGTTGTGTCGTAAACGCAACGGTCGCGGTTAATATGTTAAAATTACTCTGAATAAATTGAACTATGATTTGCTAAAAAAAATTGCTAGAACCCTTAAAAATTTTTTATTTCATAAAATTGAATCGTCGATTAATTCAAATACATGAAACAAATTTTTCAAAACTTCTTTAAATTTTCCTGAATTGTTGTGCAAAAGGTACCTGAAAAAGCCCATAATTCTACTGAGATGAGACTCTTTTCATTGAATAAAATTTAGTTTTACTTTAATTTAATTTTTTGACAAAATTTGCTATTTTAAAATTTTGGAAATATCAAACATTTTATGAAAATTTGGAATTTTGGGGATCTCACGATTTACAAGCTCAGGAGGCTCTGTAGCCCAATGCCTGAGCGCAATTTCTGAGCATAATCTGAAAACTTAAACTCATTTAAATAAGCTTCCCAATCTAACAAAAGAAATCAGCAATTTTTACAAATTTTTAACCGTTTTCTGGCTTTTTAGGCTCTGGAGCCCAATTTATGAGCCCAATCGATATACATCAAGCCCCAAAAGGTCAAAAGAGATAAAATCTAGACTTTTTTGGTCATAAATTTTAATTAAATACCATTATCACCAATTTCCTTGATGTAACATTGAACTTCATGCAAATGTTTGTTCCTGCCTAATACAAATGTCACAGTAGTTTCATCTTTATCGTTACACACCTTTTTACACATATGCACAGGTATTTATTCATTAATTTTGTATATATTTTCTACATTTTATAATGTATGCATATTTATTATTTTATAATATTCTAGCAACATACACACATAAATAAAAATAATAATAATAATAATATTAAACGTATCCAAACACAAATATTAGTGTGTAAACATGGAAACACATTTTTTATATACACATTCATATACGTTAAAATTTCAACGATATATAGCTACAAGTTGCCATGACTGTTAAAGTATTGTATTTTTATATGTATATTTTTGTATTTTTTTTTTTATTTAATATTTTCATTTCACATATATTTAAAACAAACTTCTACTTCTCCTCACTCGGTTAAATTACACGCAGTTGATTCTTATTTAGAATGCAATTACTTATTATTATTTATAAGAGAACTTAATTAAATATTCACAACTTTTCTTCCATTTATACATTTTATATTTATGATTATTATTATTTATAAATTTCAATTCGTGTTTAAATAAATTTATCATCATCATCAATGCCTTTTTTCTTGTTCTTGCATATCTTTAATAATTTTAATATTAATTTTCATAATGAAAAGGTGTTGAATGAATAATTTTTAACAAATAAATTGTAGTATTTTCATTGTACATATCAACAGGCATTCATTTATATAAAAATTTTGTGTATCAGGTGTGGCAAAGAATACCTAGATTTTTACCTCACTTTTCACTTATATTTGATTAGTTAATTCTTGTTTTAAACCATTGAGTGTGGAAGCGTAACTTTAAACTTTTTTATAACGCGGTCAAGATAATAAAAATGATAATTTAATTTAAATGTAAAAAATAATATTTATATTAATATGAATTTCAGTTATAATTGTACAATTTTTATCTAGTTTAACTTTGAAGAGATTTGATGAATGAATGTTTAACAATGTATAATGTACAACTTCTTACTATGAGCCCGATATTGACACTGCTTGAAATTATGAATTGAAATCGTGTACAGGGAAATTTCGATAAAATTTACAGGGAAGTCTCGATAAAAAGGTTTTGTGAATGAAATTTTTAATAGTGAATGATACCAGGAATGGAATTTAATTTCAATACGATTGAGTTTCATGAATTCAAAGGATTTTTATGAATTGAATCAGTCAAATCTTGAATAAAATCCTTTATTATGAAATAAAAAATCAGGAAATGTTAAATTTTACGAAATGAGACTGTACTAAGTTTATATTCCAAAAGACATAAATTCCAGTTTTGATGTTAAATTGAAATCATAGATGGCAGATTCTTGTCGGCAAAAATGGAATCCAATAGGAATCCTGGTTTATATCCCTTTCCGAATCATGTGAATGATATAACATAAAAATTGTATGATGTGCCGAGTTTCTTTGTTTTGTGATAGTAAATTCACATAAATTCGAAATTTGATGAAATTCAACTAAAATTCTTGCATATTGTAGTTTTTAATCCTTTTCGTATAAATTTATTACTACTTTGCTTGAACAAAATTTTATTTGAAAGTTTTTTTAAGGTTATAATTCAAACTGGTCAGATATTATGAAACTTTTATAAGAAAAAGAACCAAGTTTTTTTTATGGGAACGATTCTGTACGACTAAATTGAATAAGCTTTTGCTGTAAATTATCAACATTATGTAGAATTATTGGTTTAAAAGAATTGAAACGGAATGTAGTAAATTTAATCTCGAAATTCTGAATTTCACAAAAAAATTAAAACTCATTTTGCTTTGCAAAACGCACTTTTTAACTTAATTAAGTGGTTTTTTCCTCAATTATTAAAAAACCTAGAGAAAATGACCCAAAAAAAAAGTGATGGACAGAGTGAGAAAAGTTGAAATGTTTTCAAGATGCGGATTATTAAATATAATTTTTTGGTCAATAGATGATTGAAAAACCCCGGTTGTACAGAAAGGGATATAAGCTGGGAATTCTTCCCACATGCCACTTTGTTTCTTTATTTTCAGCTCAGCTGAATTGTTAAGTCCATAAAGTATAAAAAAAATATCCAGCAAAATATTAAAGAAGTGTATGTGTCATTGTTTCTACTCTCTGTTGTAACACACCCAAAAATTTTTATTAAGTACTATTTAAATTCTTGTTTTTAACCAAATAAAAACATCATCAAGTCAAAATTTACACTTCCACTAGTTAAATAACGCGCAAAATTTTGTAAAACTATTAGTCGATAAGCCTAAAAAGAAGATGCAAACAATCAAGTGTGTGGTTGTTGGTGATGGTGCAGTAGGTAAAACATGTCTGCTTATTTCTTACACAACAAATAAATTCCCGTCTGAATATGTGCCAACTGTATTTGATAATTATGCTGTTACGGTAATGATTGGTGGCGATCCATATACATTGGGACTCTTTGATACAGCCGGTCAGGAGGATTATGATCGTTTACGACCATTATCATATCCGCAAACCGATGTCTTTTTGGTATGTTTTTCTGTTGTCAGTCCCAGCTCATTTGAGAACGTTAAGGAAAAGTGGGTGCCCGAGATTACGCATCATTGTCAAAAAACGCCATTCCTACTTGTTGGCACACAAATTGATTTGCGTGATGAAAGTACTACAGTGGAAAAGTTGGCTAAAAACAAGCAAAAACCACTGACACCGGAACAAGGAGAAAAACTAGCAAAGGAACTGAAAGCTGTCAAATATGTGGAATGCTCGGCTTTAACTCAAAAGGGATTGAAAAATGTATTTGATGAAGCGATTTTGGCTGCATTGGAGCCACCAGAGCCTACAAAGACTAAAAAATGTAAGTTTCTATAAGTTTTTATTCGCAACACAACAACAACAACAACAACAAATAGTGGAAATTACATTTATTTGACATTAAAAAAAAATACAACAAAAGTTTACAAACAATTAATAGACATTTTATAAGCATTTGAAACATTATTGTATAATGAAATATAAGAAGAAAAAAAATTAATTTAAAAAAAAAACGAAAAAAATATCATTCTTCCTTTTTGCATAATCAAATCATACTTGAATAGTGATTAAATTTAATAAAAAAAAGATACGAGCTCACGTCATCGTATTTGTAATAAACTTGAATGAAACACACAAACATGCTGAGACATTTTTCTATCAAACTTCATTAAAACTATCATTATAAATTAATTAATTCTTTATTAAAATACAAGTTTTTTATTAACAAAATACTGTTTTTTTATTATATTATAAATTAGCTCCTTTTCTCCTAATCAAAAGAAAAAATTTATGAAGTTTCATTTTTATTATAATTATTATCACTAATAAAATGAACTACAAATAATTATAAATAAATAGATCAGCATAGGGTTAAATTTAAGAGAAAAATTTAAAAAAAAAAAAATATGAAACAAACACATTCATCCAATACATATTTGTATCATTGCTTTATATATTTTATATTGAGGGAATAAAAAAAAAATAATAAAACAAAAAAAATTAATACTAAATTTAAAGTAAAAGATATTAAAAATTGCGACTAGGTTTTTATTATTATGATTATTATAAAATATTATATTATTATTATACATTTATGATGTCACAAGGCATCAACTGAAAAATGAGTAATTATCAATTTAATTAATAAAGATAAAAGTATTGAAAAAAAAAATTAAATAAAATAAAAAGTAAAAAAAAATTACAATCAATTTTGTGATTCATTGTGACGTGCTTGGAATATTCAATGAGATTCAGTTTCCTTTTGATTCATATCGAACAGTGTCTGATACAAAACATATGAGTGAGGTTCTCAGAATTAATCCTTTTTTAGAACATTAGGTAAAATTTCAACCATAACGTTCAAGTTTTGAATCAAGGATACAAAAATTATTTGTTATCTTACCGGAAATGCCGAGAACAAACTACAATGAGGTACAATTATGAAGGTCATTAACATAGGAAGATGATCCATGGACACTGAAGAAAATAACACGTGATATTGTTTGACGTCTAATTATCGGATGACTCACATTTTACAATTTAATTATATTTTCTAAAAGATCACACTCTCAACTCAAAACCAGTGGGACATTTGAGCCAGTGAAACAAGTACGAGACCAGGTTGAGAGTGCAGGTTTTCGTGAAACGGCTTCTTTAGAGACTTAAGAATGAAATCACTCTGTGTACGAAAAAGACTCAACACATTCTTGGAAATCTGTAAAGATCCTCCTGATTTGTTCACACTGTTCATAAATAATTTGAAAAATTAGGGTGCCCATAAACGTATTTTTTTTTAGGACAGTGAAAGCATGGCAAAATCATCAGGAAAATCGATAATTGTCTGGAAAATCAGAAAATGCTCATTAAAACTCCAAAATTTTTCCAGGTATTTTTTTTTGTTCATTGTTCCACTCTAAAATTTTTATTTTCCACTGAATATTATGAGTTAAGATTGGTATGCCGCTCCCAATAAGGTCTACAGATGGGTGGCAGAAAAAAATATCGAAATGTCATATTCCAATTCATTAGATAAATTTTTGATTCATTCGATTTTCCAGTACATTTATTGATTTTTAACTGCCCAACAGTTGTTACGTTAATGAAAACCCTTATTTTCCGATAATTTTTTAGCAATATAAAAAAAATCTTCTAAAATTCTGAAAACTCTACACAAAAAAAAGACTGATGGGGTAATTTAAAAAAATGTAACGGTTTTTTTGCAATTATTAGAGTCTGTATCCCAATTTCTTTATCTTTAGGTGTCATAAACTTTAACCTGAATTGACTTAACGACACATTTAGATCAATTTTCTTTGAAATTTTAATCTTCCGTCCAATTCGAGTAACATTTTATCATGAAGCCTTCAATTCAAATTATTTCCATTAATTAAAAACACACATCCAAGTATTTTAAAAACAAAAACGTTTTTTATATTTTCTTTTAATATTTTTTTTTACTTTACTTTTTTATTTTTATACTTTTAATAGAGTTGCCTAAATTGCATTTATTTTCCTTTTAACTTTATTCTTTTTATACATCTACAATTTTTTTTTTGTTTTAAATTTTATTCTATATTTTACTACACATATGATTATTTCAATAATTTTCATTGTATTTTTTTAACTGGGCAACATTTCGCTTGTGAATTCTTTCCTGAAATTTCATGACCATCCTTTTTTTTTTGTACTTAGTAAATTTTTTTCATTAAATTTCAAACCATCAAACATGTAAGATTTAATTTTTAAAAAAATTCAATATCAATTCAATTTTTCATCATTTATTTAGTCCAAAAATCAGTTCTATGTGAATTTTTATATCAAATTTTTTATTATTCAATTTCATCATCATCAACATATGTCAAAGCTCAATTAAAAGCAATCATCAATCATTTGAATAATAATAAAATAAAAAAATTATTTTAATAAAGAGGGCAATTCATTAAATTGTGACACTAATTTCATTAAAGCATTTCATGTTACATTTTTAGACTTCAAATAGGATTTTATCAGTTCTTTAGGAATTTTTCTGTAATTCATTGAAAATTTGATGGAAAGTGATCTATTTTATTTCGGTTCAGAGTTACCCGTGTTAAGATATGTTAAATATTTTATATTTTTTTGTATTGTAAAAATAGTTACTTTGATTGTTCTGTATATTGAGGTCAATAAATTTTATATTAAAATGCATATTGTCTATTGTTACAATTGGAAAAAATGATTATTTTATTCGAGAGAAGGCGGATGTCCTGGTTTCTTTTTGTATATGATTTAAATGTCAAAATGATGGTCATTTTACTTAAATTTATCTCAATATCAGCTCAAGATTTATATAATTTTCTAATATCCTTCAAATTTTAATTCTATTGAATCCCCCAAAAAAAATTTGATTAATATGGATCATGATCCTGATTTACATAAAAAGCTTTGCTCTTCTAAGTTCCTACATTTGTATTTTGAAAATGTTTGAAAATTAAAATTCAATGTGTTTGTAAAAAAATGAAATGAATATCTGAGTAAAATGTTTTTCTTTATTTCTTTTATTGATAAAAAAAATATATTAATTTTTTTTTAAATTAACGTTTCATTTTCAATTTTTGAGGTCATGACATTGTAAATCTGAATTTCTTTTACATGAAAAAACTGTAAAATTTATGTTTACGTTAATGTACTATTGAGGGCTTGTGTGATATTGCTGGCAAGTGTCGTCAAAGTAGGTGCAGCAGTTGTTAAAATATTTCCAGAGGCTTTTGCTGCTTCGATCTGTGCCCATTCTGGGAAATCCGTTAATTCTGGGTAGACGACAGCTCCCCATGTTGGGAAACTTAGCCAAACTGTGAGTAAAGTGAAAATTGTTGGACCAATTCCTGCAATTGCCATATCTTTTGTTCGAATATTACCAACACCAGCTACAATTGCATTTGGTGGAGTTCCAACGGGCATGTGGAAAGCAAAACAGCATGACAATGCAGCAGGATACATCAAATAAAGTGGATGCACTTTGATAGCGAGAGCCATTTCAGCAAGCACTGGTAACAAAATGTTAGCAATTGCAACATTTGAGGTAAATTCAGTGAGTGTTTGTCCGGTAATACAGACAACTAACAAAAGAATGAAGCTGGGTAATTTACTTAAGGGAGCCAATGAAGCACCAACTAATGATGACATTCCAGACACACGTCCACCTTCAGCCAATGCAAAACCACCGCCCAACAAGAAAATAAGACTCCATGGTACCTTTTGATTAATGAATTTCCATGTAATCAAACCGGGTGTTTGTTCGGTAGGTAATTTGCCTGGATTTTTCTTGCAGAATTTCAAACATCTCCAACTCATTGGAATCATGAAGAATGTAATAACAATAAAGATAGCAGGAGTAGCATCACGAATTGCAACACCAGGTAGCAAATCAGCCCAACCAGTCATAAAACCAGGTTGACGTGTAAAGAACAAAACAACAGCAAGTAAGAACAAAAATCCAACACTATATTCGTGAGATGTAATTGGACCTAATTCCTTGTATCTTGTTTCAATAACTTGACGAGCAACACGTTCTCCCTCCTCTCCAATATCACATTCCTTGGCTTCCTTGCTGTTGGGACGGAATAAACCCATGTAGAGGAATTGCAACCAAGCCCATGTTAAGAATGTGAAAATCAACATGCCAGGAACATTGTAAAACATCCATTTGGGGAAATCAAGACCAGGTGCATCGGGGAAACGACCTTCATAAATACCTTTGAATGTCAAGTTGACACCGGAACCGACAATTGTACCAACACCACCTGAAAAATACATAAATTAGATTTAGATTGAAGTCCCAACAAACAATTGTGATTAAATTTACCTAGAGTTGAGGCATAAGAGGCACCAACAAAGTAGCAGATTGTAGTTTTCGATGGATATGGAGGTCTATTAAAATTAAAATAAGAGAAATTTAAATTACATTCATCATTATAGTAATAAAACTTACTCATCATCAACTTTTCCAGCTCCCAACATTCCTTCTTCTTCTGTCTTCTTTTTCTTGTCTTCATACATTTTGCAAATACCTTGCTGCAAATTACACGTATATAATATATGAGTATCAAACGCAACAGGAATCATTTTAACATTAGCATATAAATAGTGCCGTTAAATAACTTACTCTTTCAAGTTCTTCAAGTACAGCTTGCATAATGGGACACATCATAGCGACAGCAGCCGTATTTGAAATCCACATAGAAACAAACATTGTTACAACGGTTAAACCCAAGTTTAATCTGTAATTGAATTTTTTTTCATACACTCAGATAAATATTGATTTTAATTCTAACAGTGTCAATGACATGGAATGTGAAGATAATTTTTATTTTTGATTAGAACTTGAAATTAAATTACCTCCTTTGACTGCAACCAATGAGTGAAATTACTTTGAGTGCCACTCTTTTATGCAAATTACAGTATTCAACGGCAAGTGCAATAATAATACCACCAATAAACATCAACATAGTTTCTTTGAAGTACATCATACATGTACGATCTGTTGACTAAATTATACGGAATTAAATTTGATCAAAAAAATACAAAAAATCATATTTACCAAAACTCCTAACAGAGGAAATGCCACCATGGGTATCATTGAGGTGATTGGTAAAGGCAGTGCTTCAGTAACCCAATAAATCGACATGACAAGTACAACATACATACATCTGAAGGCCTTAAATTTGAATTACATTTAAACCTTATATTTTTTTGAAATCATCTTAATTTAACTTACAGGTCCCTCATTAAAAATCATAACTGGTAAAAATAGGAACGGAACACTAAAAACAATTATAGCACGCCAGTAGCACGAGAGAAATCCCGTTATCCGTGAACAGCATGTTATTGGTGGATTTTGTCTCACAATCCTACAAATCAATTAAATTTATTTTCATATTCAAATAACATCAAAATTTCATCGAATGACTTACACTTGCACCGGCTCATCACCATTCGTAACTGGTGATTCCACCTTTTTCTCTTCCGTGCCAGCACCCATATTTTTTAGTTCAATATCAATTTTGGATCGATTTTAAATGTTATCTCTTATCTGAAATTAAAAATAATAAAATGTAAAATGATATGAATAAACATTTTTCCCACACTTTTTCACAATTTATCATTTGATGACATTTCTAACATCAAATTGTAAATATTCCATAAATTACTATTTTTGTTTTTAAACAACTTTAATGAGTTGTGATGTGATGATGGAAATTACAAAGGTTGTTAAGTTATCAAGATTTCATTTCATATTCAAATCAGTGAAGTGATTCATACATTTCATTTAGACATAAAATATTTGATAACGTTCCATCAAACTTCAAAATACACTTCATAATTCTTTTCAACGCGAAATTAATCATAAAATTAGTAATTTCCATGTTATTTCGCGTCATGGCTAGTTAAACAAGCAGAATTTTAATAAAATATTTTTTTTGTTATTTTTATCAGTTAACAGATAAAAGATAATAAGTTTTATTTTTAACATGAGTATTGTGGAATATGTTTTTGAATGATTGATATACAATGGGAGTCAATTAGAATGAATTCTGATCCAGGAAATGACGTGAAGTCGCTCTTAAGACCACTTTGAAATGAATTTTCAATATAATCTTATACAAAATGTACAAAAATCACCTTTTCAATGCAAAAAAATTAAAATGTTCCACCTCAAAATCGCTTGGCATATCATTTTGAAACCAAAGAAACCACAAAAAAAACCCAAAGAATCATTAATAATGTGCAATAAAAGTGAACAAAACAAATCAATATTCTTACAATAATTATAAAGTAATCGACACTATCATGTGTACTCAAATACAATATTAACTGGAATGTACTAAAAAGTAAAATGATACACAACAAATAAGCCGGAAAATGGTTCAGACAAGTTCAATTTTGGTATTTATAATTAAAATGAAATTGATATTGAAAGAGCAGTCATTTTTTTTTATAGTGAAAGAATGAATAAATAAATAAATAAAAGTTTTTATAAAAATTTTTTGTGTTGTATTTTATGTCTTTTTTGTTTTGATGATGATAGTTGAGTGATATTCAAATAAAAAAAAAAAATGGGAAACCGTTACAGTTAAATGATCAATGAAAGTGCATTTCAATGTAATTTTTCAGGTTGGGCATGTGAGTGATGACCTTGAACTATGTTTCTTGTCATTTTTAATGAGAAAATTCATATGAAACTTGAATTTTGACTTAATTTTATTGTCTTGAGGTTTAAAATTCACAGGACAAATTTTAAAGCCTGCACTTAGATCATCAGACGGCCTCAACTGATTTCTGTTATTCATCCATTTGTCATCCAAAGCAGTCGCCGTCTTTATCGTGCCTTTTATTTGAATTGAGTAGTCTGAAAAAGGAACATTTGAGTTTGTAAAGTTTAATAGCCGAATCAAAAATCCGAAATTGAGAGTCAAATGACCTTCCATGCACCGTACAAACGCAACAGGCAAAGCGATCTCAAGAGCGCATTTTTCTTTAAGTGACCTCATCAAAATAACAATAATTTGATTGTTATTTATATGAATTTTAATCCTTTCTTTTTCTTGTTTCAACCAGTTTAACGAGTGCAAATATCATTTACATCTCATTAGAATAAAATAATAAAAACAGTCCAAATCTGTGTCCTTGAATCTTCCTGTCCTTGAATCAAGTTCATTTTGCTCGTTATTATTTTGATGTTATTTTTCATATTTATATCAAACTTCTTTCAATTTCAACTTTCCATTAATTTCGTCTCAATCATTCTTGAATTGAAATTTCTCCCCAAAACTTGCAAGTCAACATTTAAAAATTATGCACTTTTCGTCACGCACGTGGTTTATTTTATTTTAATTCTACCGGTCTTTTATTATAATTCATTGGTGTCATTATCAAAAGTAAATACTCATATGAATGTAAATGTAAAATAAAATAAAAATAAAACTACGTTTCATGTCAATGTGAATGACCTGAACTTTGTTTTTTTTCTGTTTAATGTAATTTATAATTTAAATGCACAGTAGGGTAATTTTAGAAAAATAAAATCCACATCAGTCAAGCAAAAATGGATTCTTTATACAATTTTAGGTAATGTTTCCTCAGACCAAAAAAAAATTTTCCATATAAATTATACCTGCTCTCGCGATTTTAAAAAACTCATATTTGAGCAAAAAAAAGTTAGTTTCGAACAGATTGGTAAACAAACAATTTACTTTACTTTTATGATCAAATTGAGATGAAGTGAAATATTCGTATGATTTTTTTTCTCTCTCTCTCTCTTTTTTTTTTCTCTTAAACTGTTTCTGTCTCTAAAATGAACCCTCTCTAAATGCAGAGCTGCGAAGCAGCGGAGCATTTGTAATCAGAATGATTTTTTATCTCTCTATGTTTTTCATACAGAAATGCGGAGCTGCGGAGCTGCGAAGCAGCGGAGCATTTGCAATCAGAATGATTTTATCTCTCTATCCTTTTATACAGAAATGCGGAGCTGCGAAGCAGCGGAGCATTTGTAATCAGAATGATTTTTTATCTCTCTATGCTTTTCATACAGAAATGCGGAGCTGCGAAGCAGCGGAGCATTTGATATCAACATTTTTTTTATCACTCTATCCTTTTATACTTAATTTGACATCAACATTTTTTTTTTATCACTATCCTTTTATACTTAAATGCGGAAATTATTTCATTAAACTTAAAACATTTTGATGTCAAATGCTCCGCTGCTTCGCAGCTCCGCATTTCTGTATGAAAAGCATAGAGAAATAAAAAACCATTCTGATTACAAATGCTCCGCTGCTTCGCAGCTCCGCATTTAGAGAGGGTTCATTTTAGAGACAGAAACAGTTTAAGAGAGAAAAAAGAGAGCGGGAGAGAAAAAAATCATACGAATATTTCACTTCATCTCAATCTTAATCCAATTTGATCATAAAAGTAAAGTAAATTGTTTGTTTACCAATCTGTTCGAAACTAACTTTTTTATGCTCAAATATGACTTTTTTAAAATCGCGAGAGCAGGTATAATTTATATGGAAAATTTTTTTTTGGTCTGAGGAAACATTACCTAAAATTGTATAAAGAATCCATCTTTGCTTGACTGATGTGGATTTTATTTTTCTAAAATTACCCTAGTGTGTATTTTATTTTTTCAGCGTATATCGATTTCAATGTGAGTCAGACAATAAACTGCTAACATGTCTACTCTCATACTCCGTGCACATAGAAGCAGTTTTTAAAAAATTTGCTTCTGGGATAAATTTCATTTGATTCCTATGTTAATTTTGTGTGTATATAAATTCAATATTGAACAACTGTTGATACAATTTACTTAAAAATAAATCCCTGTTTCATTCCAAGGCATAGAAATTACAGATTTCATTTGGATATTATTCTTCTTATTATTATTATTATTATTATTAGTAGACAGATGATGATGATGATTGCCTCCTCACTTACAATAAGAACATTTAATCTTATATTTAACATTAAACGAACTGTTTCTTTACCCAGTTGTACAATGTTCATATAAATGAAATTAGAGATAGATCTGCTGTAATAAATGTTTAAATACGTGGTTAGGCCAAAAAAAAAATGAATAAGATACGATGATGAAATAAGATACAAAAGATAGACAATTTTAACG
Organism: Culicoides sonorensis; assembly: GCA_900002565.1. Classification (NCBI taxonomy): domain Eukaryota; kingdom Metazoa; phylum Arthropoda; class Insecta; order Diptera; family Ceratopogonidae; genus Culicoides; species Culicoides sonorensis. Next base: position 102,076 of record LN483626.1, on the reverse strand, counting down.
CGATCAATGTTTCTTTTCCTCACAACAAATTTATTTGCTCTTCCACTACTATACAAATTTAATATAGAAATAAAAATAATAATAATAAGACACGGTTAGTTGTTAACATACTGTAATGTAACAAAATATGTATCGTCAGTTCGTATAAATATAAGAAGGGATTAATTTTGCTTTTTTACTGTTAAAATTTTGTGTGTGTATATATTTCAATATGGGGAGAGTGAAATGCAAAAGCAGTAAACACTATATTATTAACAGATACGTGCGAATGTTTTGTCTGTAATATGTGAGAATTAAATGGTGAATTAGGTATGATAATTATGATAATAAATTGTTAGTTGATTAAGTGTTTGTTTGTTTTATGTACCGTATATTATCTGTTTATAGGTAAGGACTAGTAGCAATCAAAGTTAATCAGTGAAAAAAATTATGTGAGCAATGATTTCACACTTTAAAGGTAGGTTTTTGACAAGTAATGACGGTATGGAAATTGATTGAGGGAAGTTTTAACATCAAAATATGTAAAGTTTGACAAATGAGATCTTTTAAAAATGGATTTCTATAAGGGCTTAAGAGCAAATGCCATCGATACGGAAAAAGAGTAAGTTATTTTTGTAAATCTGACCTTTTTGGTCATTTTTATACGTCAAAAAGACATGTGGGTAATCAAATTATGAACTTTTCTAATTAAATTATTATTACAGTTCAGTTTTCAAATTTTAAAGGCTAATAATGACTCTTCTCTTTCACAGCTTCTTCTGTTAAAACAGTGGAAAATGAAAAACGCCTGCAAACGGTTTGTTACTTGTGCTATGGCGTTAAAATAACACCTGTAAGAAATAATGGGCAACCCTATCTGTCAAATATTCAAGTAAATATTTGGAAACCCGATTAAAAACCGCCATATTGTAGCCAATACCCTGAAACGAAAAGTAACTGACGCCACAGTAAATTAGTATTGTTAAGTTAATGTGTAAAATAATCTAAATTTAAAGTGAAAATCACATCAAGTAGAAAAATAGACATATTTAGGATTGTGCTAGAAATTGAATTATAACCCCAACCTAAAGATCATTTCGTCGTATCGATGTATATTGGAAAAGCTCTCGAGATATACTATTTATTAAACGATTACAATGATTTCTACAAAAAAATAGCAAAAGATGAAGAGCCAATCCACAGCAAGAGGAAAATTGGAAGGGTGCTTTTTACATTGCATCGAGCAGAGGAACTTTTCTTATTCATTGGAAATGCGTCAAGGTAAAAATTCTTAAGCTAATGTCAGGGTTTGAGAACAGAACATATACTCTCTAACACGCTCGCTCAACAATAAGACAGAAAAAATGAACGAGACTCATGTTTGCTGATGAAATTCAAACATTTAAGGCACTTTTCGATTAATTCCTGTAAAGATAATTTCAAAATTGCATATCTCCTAAAATTATCACATTCTTAATACATAATTTATTGAGATTATTTCATATTTATTTACATTTCATTTCATTTCATTTTACATTACATATTACACACTAACTAATTAAATATTATTATTATTTAAGTCACACTAATTACCGGTGATGAGATGATGTGCTCGTTTAATGCTTATAAACTTTACAAACTACATGTACATAGAAAATCGTCTGACATGGAACATTTGCGGATACAGTACAAACCCTCTGAGAAATAAAAGTGTACTTTTGACGCTTTAAAGTGTATTTTTGACGCTTTAAAGTGTCAAAAGTACGCTGCAGTGTAAAAACGACGCTTTAAAGTGTCAAAAGTACGCTTTCATATTTTTTTACAGAATTTTCGTTTTTTTGAAATTCGATATCTTGAGAAATACATGTCATAGAAAAAATTCTAAATATGTTTTGGAAACAACAGAAAAACATCTTTAAGGATCTTATACAACATTTTAATTTTTGTAAAAAAAATTGAGGTTTAGAGCGAATATTGTTAATTTTTCATACAAATTATAAGAATTGATGCAAACCAAACAATATGGTTGAACATTTGAGTATGAAGGCACATGTATGAATCAGATAAGATAAGATATAAGATTCTAAAAGATGTTTTTCTTTTGTTTCTAAAACATATTTAGAATTTTTTCTATGACAAATATTACTCATTTTTTCATATCGGTTTGCATCAATTTCTTGTAATTTGTATCAAAAATTTACAATTTTCGCTCTAAAAGTCATTTTTTTAGAAATATTAAAATGTTGTATAAGATCCTTAAAGATGTTTTTCTGTTGTTTTCAAAAAATATTTAGAATTTTTTCTACAACAAATATTTCTCATTTTGAGACATGTATTTCTCAAGATATCGAATTTCAAAAAAACGAAAATTCTATAAAAAAATATGAAAGTGTACTTTTGACACTTTAAAGCGTCGTTTTTACACTGCAGCGTACTTTTGACACTTTAAAGCGTCAAAAATACACTTTAAAGCGTCAAAAGTACACTTTTATTTCTCAGAGGGAATAATAAATAATTTATTTATTGTAGGTAATGTAAAATAAATTGTGAAAAGCCAGTGGTTTATTATTATTGCTATTTAAATTAATTAACCATGTAGAGCTGAAAAAAAAATTAAAACGATTATAATGAACTAAAACCGAAAACATACATAGCATACACACGTGAATTTGTAATTGTGAGCATTTAAAGGTAAATGGAGAGAGAAAAGATAAAGTGGTGACAAAAACGACGACGACAATATTTAACGTTAACTTTTAAATAACCTGTAGTTTGTATATTAAATGAGTGTAATTTAATCGAGTTTAGTATTTAATTATTCTTGTGGGTAAATATCAAGATGATGATGATGATAATCAAGACGTATACAATAATAATAATACTAATAATAATAACAAATGATGAAATGTGATAGATGTGGCGTTAAGTAATTCGCGAATAATTAATTAAAGAGTGTCGTGTTACTTGTCACAGAATGTCGTTTCCACACATAACTTAACTAAAGTGACAGTACTTTGATTCTTGAGAAAATTCAATATTGGTTTTGAGTTTTTTTTAAAGTTAAACGCATGAAATTTCAAATTTAAATGATGTCCAATTAGCACCTCGACCACACAAGTATCGATCAATTGCTTTTTTATCTCTTTCGTTTTCATCTTTAACCGAAAAAATGTGTGTGATGTCTTATGAAAAAAAAATCAATATCATACAAAAAACACACACACATGTTTAGTGAAAAAAAAGATACTTTGAAACGCAACATAAAAGGAAATATTCGATTTTTAACAGTGGGATTAAAAGCGATTTCAGTTCAATTCCCTCCACGTTTACAATGAATTTTAAAAAATCAGTTGATTAAATTGTATTTTTTTTCTTTACTTTTAAATAACATTTAAGCACAATATAATGAAAGGAAAAAATAAAGATATTTGGTTTAGGTGAGATAAGATACTCAATTTTTTCAGTCTTCTTTGCCATTTATTCGCATTAATAGTATTGTTATATAACTATAACGATATAAATCGTATTACGTAAGGTAAATATCAATATCATCAACATCATCATTTTGTTTTGTAAAATTTTTTTTAGATACAAAAATACGCATAAAATGAAAGAAAAAATTTAAACGACGAACAAAACTTTTTCTTTTGAACAAAACAATGTAAAAATGAAGGGAGAAAAAAACGATATATAAAATAATATTAATAAAGACATTCATACTTTTTAAATAAATTGTATATTTTTTTTATATTATTTTATTTTATTTTTTTTTTGCTTCCTTCCACCTTATGTAACACAATGTATGAAGTGAAAAAGAAAAATTTGCTATACATGTGTAGGATGATGACATCGAGCGAAAGGGACTAAACAGGGCGTATAAAAACACACATGACAATTTCTTTTCTTTCTTTTTTTATTTTTTATCAACTTGACAATATATAAATTGAAAAAGAAAATATAAAAGTAAGTTGAGCTGTTTCATATATGAGTGGGTTCAGGAAATATATGAACAAAAAGGTTTAAATGCTTTGAACTGAAGAAAAATTGAAGTTATAAAGAAAAAGTGTGATAAGGCAATAAGTGAAAGGTAAAACGATTAATAAAAATGCAATTTTTGTGTATGGTTTTTTTTTCAGTGATGTTTTTATTTCAAATCAAAATTAACCCTTAAGGCATCTTAGACGAGGTGGGTCAAAAGTGACACTAAAGGAACCTGAAATCGCTACAAGTAAGACTGGAACGAAAATAAACCACTTTTGACTTCAAGACTTGACCAGAACAAGCCTAGTAGGGCCAGTTCATTTAGTAACTGCACGGAAAACGCTTTTGACGTTCTCGTTAAGCGATTCTTCAAGTGAACTTTCTGTCTCGGTCTACCTCACTCTTGAGCACCAGCTCGCAGGGGCAATAAAAGTTTCATTGTTTGTTTAAGTTAAGGAAAAAAAAATGAAAAGAAAAAATAAGGGCTTTTATGCATAATCAAAGTGGTTTCAGGGATATATTATGGTTCCGGTAAGTGAATTACACTTTGGATTGGTTTTTCATCAAAGGTCAGATGGAAGCCTCAATGGATAATTTTAAAGGAGTATGATGGTGGTGGCTACTCTCCTTGAAAAAGTACAAATGGCTGATCATGAAGTCTACTGTTTGAGTTTGTGTTAAATTAAGGGTTTCTACTTAGATAGTGAAATTTAGGAACTAACGAACCTATTAACACGAATATGAAATTCGGTATCGTCCCATTGACTCAATTCAATTTCTGAACTGTGATTCAATTGAAAAATCAAACAAAATCAATTCATTTCATGATCCCACAAGTAAATAAAGGGTTTAGGTAAATAAAGGCACAATCTAAACAAAAGTCTTTAAATCCGCTTATCTAATAATTGTTTGCTAACTTTTTAACTTAAAAAACAAACAGATACCTTAATACTAGAAAAATAAAATAATAGTACGTCGCAAACTATTGAATTATAATGAGATTAATTTTATTTTATTACTTCGCTTTTTTAAAAACAATGCATTATTGTAAGACTTAATAATATTATTATTATTATTGTAATTTTCTCGAGAAAAATATGATGAATCATCACCCTTATAGTAGTAAGACACACATTTTGTTTACAATTACTTGTGTGTATGTTTATGTCTGGTCTCGGTTCGAATATTATCGATGTAATTGCGCAGCACTTGTGAGTATTAACAAAAATTTATTATATCATTTTCAAAAAAACAAGATCTTATTGAATATCAAAATGCTTTCTTTCAATGATTCCCCTTGTGTAATATCTTTATTTGTTATACTGTTTTTTTTTCCTTTTGAATGATTTAAAGACCCCTTCTTTAGATCAATTTAAATGCAATTAATAATCATTTTAAGGATTTTTCATCATTTACTTGTTTGTTACTTACTTAATGTCCCCTAGGAATAATTTCCATCATGACTAATTATTATTATTTTATTTCTGTTTATTTCAATTTTCAATCAGACAATTTTTTTGTTATTAATTTGTCACTCAATCAATAAAATGAAAAGAAATTAAATAAAATAAAAATCATAATAAAATTTAATATGAATTGAAATGAAACTAAAATGTTAACTCTATGTCAATTTATTACAAATTTTTTTCGATTTTTTATTAGTTTATGATTTTTTTATTACATTTACTTTCTTATTGGAAGAACATGATGATACTTTTACTTTAACAGAATTTTTAATATCATTTGAATCGGAGGGTATATGAATTTAACACATCATCAATATGGTGTAACTTTTTATTTTATTATTATTGCAATAAATAAATGTTCAATGCAGATGATTTTTTATTTGAGAGTCATAAAGAGAAATTTTGATCTTGTGACTTGAAAATGTAAGTTTTTTTTTGTATTACGTGCTTTCATTGCTGAAATTCCTGGAAATTCCTTTTAACATTTCACCCGGTTTTTCCACAAACTCATCCATGTATTGCGATTTCAATGAAAACATTTCAAAGAAAATATAATCAACATACTACGCCGAAAATTTCATAATATTATGTCTAGAACACCACGACGTCATTTTATCGTCACGTATATCAGTTGTATGTTGTTATATCTTTTTTCATAGTATGATGAAATACAACAACAATAAAGAAGAGCAATATGCTATTTAAATATTATATATTTTCTATGTCGTCATTTGAGTGCACTTTTTAGTTCTTTTTTGGCGCATGACATCAAACTTTTAAAAAACTTTCCTTATACACTACAATTTTTGTTCAAAAAATGCACGTTTCTCCTTTATCATGCAATAATAATAATATTATAACAGAGAAGGGAATCAGTGATGGTGCTTTGAATAAGATAAAAATATATTGTTTTGACATCATCGTCATCTTTTCATCATACTGCATTCTTTTTTTTATTGTATAACGATAACACAGAAGAAAAAATGATATTATGTCATATTGTGTCGTTGAGCTTTTTAAGGCACTGCAATTTATTCAGAACATGTGTTTAATGTCTTTTTTTCATTTCATAGCATAGACTTAATTTTCTCGAGTAAAATTGCACTTTTTTTTGCATCAACATCATCGTCGGTGGTTGCCTACACACACTCAATATAAAAATTGTTGATGATTATTGTCATGCTCGGGTCATGTGACTTCCGCATGGCTTATATATAAAATTATTTATTTTTTTTTTGTCATAGCCTCGGAAAAAAACACATACCGACACTCGGAGGAAGAAAAAAAGTAGACAATTGATTTATTTCATTTTGTAGTATTTTATTTTATTTTTCACTGCTGGAAGCAGTTGTTCCGAGAGATAAAATAATATAAAATGAATAAAAATAAAAGAAAAATTGTTTTTCCTCTTCATCCTCAGTTAGCAGTGAAAGAGTGAGTTTCAATGTGTACATTTTCCATTCATTGTATTTACGTTAAATGTAAAAAATAAAACTTATATATTGAGTAATGTTTAACAAACGACAAGATAACAGACGCAATTTCCTCTGAACACAATAAGATAAGGGAGACCAAAGATAAAATAATCGTAAAAACCAATAAAATAAAGTACAGACTTTTTACGTTTTTTCTAATACGAAACAATTTGTTCTTTTTACCTGATAAATTCCATTCAACGAATAAAAATTCTTTTGATCGTCTACGGAAAATTTATGTAATGCCATTTTTAATGTACTTTTTTTTATATGAAATGAATATGAAATAATGTATCCTGTATTTTACATGTGACCGGAATCACGTTAAAAGATGGTTATAGGACTTAAACGAACAAAAGTATGCTTTTGATGATGCAATTTTGTGTATGAAAAGTTAGTGCACGGTAGCTATTTTGTCATTGAAATGAATTGGAGTAAGAGTAACATATAACAGAATTTTATAAAGAGGTTTTAAATGGTATTATATTGAAAAATATACATAAAAGAGTCATTCTTAGTGGCTTATAGCCATTGTTGATTATTTGTAGGATCTTAGGTCATATTTATTGTCTTAGGGTCATTCTTGATCACTTTTAGGGTCTAAGGGTCTTTTTTAGTGTATTAGAGTCATTCTTCATCATTTTTAGGGTCTTAAAGTCATTCTTGATGATTCTTAGGGCCTTAAAAGTCATTCTTGATGATTCTTAGGGTCTTAAAGTCATTCTTGATGATTCTTAGGGTCTTAAAGTCATTCTTGATGATTCTTAAAGTTTTAAAGTCATTCTTGATGATTCTTAGGGCCTTAAAAGTCATTCTTGATGATTCTTAGGGTCTTAAAGTCATTCTTGATGATTCTTAGGGCCTTAAAAGTCATTCTTGATGATTCTTAGGGTCTTAAAAGTCATTCTTGATGATTCTTAGGTCCTTAAAAGTCATTCTTGATGATTCTTAAGGTCTTACAGTAATTCTTAGGGCCTTAGAGTCATTCTTGATGATTCTTAAGGTCTTACAGTAATTCTTAGGGCCTTAGAGTCATTCTTAGTGTCTTAGGGTCATTCTTGATCATCTGCATGGTAATCATTAGCAAAAATTTTGATAAATTGACACCAAAGTTTCTCGCATAACCATTTACTGTCCTTTTAGTATACAGAAAAAACTCTTTTTATATTAAACTTTACATTAATCTTATCCTCTTTTTATGTAAAGTTTCTAAGTTTACTAGATTTTATGCCTCTTTTTGTTCACATTATTTACTACAAACTATCAAAATCATCCACACAAAACCCTTTACTGTACCAATAAAAAATAGTAATACGTATAGTTTGCCATTTATATATTTCAACTGTCTGGAAAGTTTTTTCATTCATTGAGACACTCACTTCACTACTTTTACCACTACTGGCACTAATTTCTCATTGAAACTGGCAAAGGAGAGTTATGTACTTTATATAAAAGTACATTTTCCTATTGAAGTCCCTTAATTTATTTTATGTTTTCTTTCAGTTTTCTTTCAATTTTCTTTTGAACTCAATTTCAATTCATTCTGCACAATTCTGATGATGTAAAATTTTAACATTGAATATAAAAAAAAATTTAAATTTAAATGTAAAACCCTTTTCATCATCATCATTGTTGAAATTTCGTTGCATTTTCATTATAAATTTAAAATAAAAATATAATAATAATATATGATGATAAAATCAACACAGATAAATATCAGATAACATCAGGTTAAAAGTTAAAACTTATTAATATAAAATAAATAAATATAAAAAAATACAATTCTTACCTTATGCATGAATTTTAATATTTAACGTATCCAATCCGATTGCAGTTTAAATTTTTTTTTTGTTTCAAAAACTGTAATTTGATGGAATTAAAATAATAATCCATGAATGTTAATGTTGTTGTTTTAAGGCGTGTATCCTATATAACTGCATAAATTTTAAAGTTGTTGTTGAATTGCATTAGCAAGTTAATTATATCACTAACTCTCCATAAAATTATCAATTATACATATAATTATAACTTTGTGCTGCTTCAGAAATGATTTGATATTATTTTAACCTGTCAAACTAAGTTACACGAAGCAATTATTATTTTTATTATAATAATGCATATATTTATAATGATAACTTTATATTATTATTATTATAATGATTATAATAATTAACTTTATAATTTTAACTTTAACAACACTTTTTATAATAATAATTATAATTATTATAAGTTTAATTATGTATAATATTATTATTATATATGATGATTGACTTTGCGGTGTATTTTTATTATAATTTTATTTTAACCACAAATAAACATTATAATGATATTATTATTATTATTATTTGTTCAATTTTATTATAATAATATAATTTTTTTATTTTTTATATAATCATAATATTTCATTAAAAATTTTGCCGGTATATTTTTTTCTTGTATTTTGTATTTTTTTATATTACAATCGTTACATTTTACAATGCAATGTATTTATATGATGTTATGTATTTTTATAATATATTTTTAATGTTATAATGATAATATTAAACTTTTTTCTTAATATTTTCAAGCAAATTTTTGAATGATGTGGCCTTTTTTATATGAAAAAAAATATTATTTCATACTATCATATTCAAAACTTAGCGCATGCTTTTCGGATGATGATAGTATTTAAAGTGTAGCACTACGTATTTTTATACATGTATATTTACATGCAGGAAGAAAAATAAACATGAAGAGAATGTTCGCGAAAATCATGTATTTTTCTTGTATAATCTTCTTTATACGTAAAACGGTATTTTGGTTTTGTTGGTGTTTATTATTATCACCTTGTATTTTGTCGGCTTTTTTCACTGAATTATTTTTATTTTATTTTTTTATAATAATATATTTTATTATGTTATTATTATTTGAATGAATATATTTATATAATAACACTTTAAATTAATAATATTTAATTTTTAATATTAAAAAAATATATATGTATAATTAAATATTATAATATTTAATAACTTTTAACATTAATATTTCATGTATGACATTAATTTTTATATGAAAAAATATATTTTTTATTAATATTATTTTTATTTACATTTTAATTCACATTTCATAATATTATTATTTCATTTTATGTTTAATATTATTATATTTCACAATTTTATTTTATTTTATTGTAAACAAAGAGAAATTCAGAGACCGGGTCACCAAATAATTCAATTTAATAATAACATTTGTATTGTTTCTGTATTATTTTGTTTGTTTTGTATCAATTTTTTTTTACAAAATATTCAATTTAATATTTTATTGTACACAGACATTAAATTCATGACCGTACATTAGCACGTTTGAAACTCAACTGACAATTCAAACTACAACAAAAACCAAATAGTATGAAATTTTTGTGTATACACACAGAGATAGTTCTCAATTGTGTGTGTGTATTTCATTCATACGATTTTTGTGTATATGAATGAAATGAAATAAAAAAAAATTTATATGTGTTTTATATATAAACGTAAAAGTCTCTCAGCTACTCATAATAATGAAATACATATCCCTTGTATTTTGTGTGTATGAAGTTAAAATGTGAAAGAAAATGAGGTTCTTTTTACACAGCTTATTTATATTGAAACAAAAATATGAGAGAAAAAAAATATTCATGTACTCGGTTGTGTCAGATCTCTTATAATAATATCGCTTTTGGTATTATTTTTATTATTATTGTTGTTGTTGTTGGACAAATATACATGTTTTAAGTTTAATATATTGTATCATGTATGATAAAATGGGAATTACGTGTTGTTTTTTTATTATTATTTTTTTGCTTTGTACAAAATACATACAAAACACTTTAAGTAGAGTTTTTATTTTATTATTCAGTGTATCGCATACTCCAGATTAATATGATGATGTAAAAAAATATTATTACAATTTTGATCAATTTCGTTAAAGTTCTTTATTACATGTAACATTCATTTTACATTGAATGATATTTTTCAGGGTACAACTCAAAGACCGAAAAATTCATTCCATTTCATTTCATATTCATTATTGTTTCAATTTCACTTAAAAAAATCTATCTAAATTCAGTTATCTCTGAATGCTGTATGTTTTTTTAAATACACTTTCTATAAATGTATACTTTGGATATCATGTTTTTTTTTTTTTACTTTAATATTATTAATATGGACTAATATTGTACTCGGTTGTGTTTGGAGAAAGTAAATTATCTTTTCTCTGCACACTTTTGTCTATTAAATAATGATTCGATGTTTTTTTTACATTTCATGATATGAGTCGGTGAATTTCTGGTCGATACTCGATGGAAAAAGTTAAATTCAAACAACAACAACAATAAAAATAATAAGGAAAAAAAATTTAAGGAAATTTGTAGTAAAATTGCTTTAAATTACAGATATAAAGTTACCAAATCCACTTGTAAATGTCAGGTTTAACTTTTTTTTTTGTATGTTTACTTTTTTTTTGTATTATCAAACAAAAGTGAAGTAAAATGATAATACTTAGGTGTCGATAAATGTTGGATGTGGGTTGAATTGTGTTACACACTTGTATTATAGACGATAAGGTTGCTGAATTGAATTGAAAGGGAAAAAATAATTCTAGGAAACATCATGCAGTTAAAAAGTTTGTCGTTTCTCTTTTGTTACAATAAAAAATATTTACAGGAAAATTGCGTTACAGGGCCGTAAATGGAGGGAAAAGTGTATGAATAGGCAAGTTAAAGGCACTATGGTGGAAAATTGGGTAAGATTTAAAAATTATTAATATTCATTCGCTTCTGAATCAGAATCTATTTTTTTCTCATTTCATGTCGACGATAAATGTGAGCTGACATGCAAGAGAAACTATCTGACTCGGCCACCCAATCGGCTAAGGTTAGAATAAAAATCAACACCAACAAGACTAAAAAAATGCGAATTGATTCAGAATCTCAAGCTGCTTTGATGCTCGATGGAAATCCAATAGAACAAGTCAACGAATTCACGTATCTAGGCAGTGTGGTGAGCGTAGATTGCGACACTGCTAAAGATGTGCAAACCAGAATAAGAAAAGCTAGGGGTATCTTTACGATACTTAACCGTATATGGTGGTACTACTCAGAAAAGCCGAGATGCAAAACATAAATATGGAGATACGCAGAAGAAAATTTGGTTATATTGGGCATATCTTACGAATAGACCCTTCAGAAGTTTGCCCTTGTATACAACCCACCCTGTTGCGCGTGAATGCCTAAAATTTAGGCACTCAATGCCTAAAAAAAATGCATCCGATGCATAAAAATAGGCATCCATATAAAACCTATAGAATGTGTAGCGCGATGCCTAAAAATTAGGCATCCAAAACATACTTTGTTGAAAAATTTTTCTTGAAATGGATGTTAATTTTTAGGCATCGCGCTACACATTCTATAGGTTTTATATGGATGCCTATTTTTTATGCATCGGATGCCTTTTTTTTGGGCATTGAGTGCCTAAATTTTAGGCATTTACGCGCAACAGGGCGTGGAAGAGTTCGACCAAGAAAAACCTGATGACACTCCACACTCTCTGATTCAACAAAGCATTTTCCCCACTAAGATTTGCCTGCCCTGATAATTCAAGTCACATTGCGTTTTATTGTGTTTCTTTTTTCCTTTTAGAAAATGTCAACATTGTATTGTCATTTTTTTCTAGGAAATTCGTAGTAAGTGTTAGCTAACTTTTTATGTATTTTAGAGAGAAAAAAGAACATGTCCTATGAGAAAAATTCATGTTCAATTATTTCACAATAAATTTCTCGAACAAGTTCTTAAGAAAAATTCTTATTACCGATTTTCGTTCCATAATATCTGTGTTCGGCCTTATTTTCTAAGGACATGTTTATGAGTGTACTTAAAATGTAGCATTTTAATTCAATTTTCATTAAAAAAAAATCATTTGAATTGCTTTTCATTTGAATATCTAAAGCCCAACTCTGAATTTCTCTGTTTCTGGTGCACGAGAATAGCTAGAAATGTCAAAAAACTGCATTTTTAGATCCTGAGAGCCTAGTTTACAGGTATTCTGGTGCAGAAGGGACCTTTAAATTGAATTTCTTCTCTTCATGACCTCATAACTGCTTAATTTCTTTGCTTTTTACACTTTTAACTTTAATTTAACTTTTTTTTTAATATAAGACCACAAAAACTCATTATTTCATTCTTTGAACTCTTTCATTTCATTTCTTTTTTTTATTTTTTAACAGAGTGACAACGATGAGCAAATTCTACTGTTGCTACCGGTACATCATCATTACACGTACATGTGGTTGAGTATCCACGTGCACACGCTACATTAAATGAGAAATTGAGTATGAAATTGAAATGCAAAATCAACAGGCACCGAAGTTTGCCGAAGTAAATGTAATGACAATGGATTGGTTAACTGTGATCGGGTAAAAACCGAAGGCAAAATTTAAACCAATAAGAGCATTGAAGTTAAACGAACAAGTACGATAAAGTCTGAACAGAGTGCTATTTGAGTTAATATTAATTGAATTTACTGGAAAATTTTACTTTTCTGTGAAATGATTTTGAAATGAAATTTTAACAAGAATCAAAGGATGAAATGAAATCATTTGAGGTGATTTTATTAACAATTTGGCTTTTACAGGGTATAATATGATGAAATTGAATATCATTTCACTCATTGTATGCATGAGAAATTATTTTTTCTTCATCAACTGAAGCATAGAATGTTCGTTCAGCCAAGTCAAGTTTCAAGTCAATTGAGTTAAAATCAAGTTAAAAAATAAAATAATAAGATGAATATAAAAATAGAAAGATTATTTAAAATAAAATTATTTCTCATTACATTTAACGTTCTATTCTTTTCTCATTTCATTTTATACTTTATTATTTAAACATAATTGCTTCCTCTTTAATATTCCTACTATGTCATGCTTTTGCGCGTTCTTCCAATCTCTAGTCTTCTTATGTTTTATCTAAATAAGTGTATTTTTCAATAAAAAAAAGGAATTAAAATTATTTTTTCTTTTTTTTTTCATTTATAATAAAATATAAACGAAGATAAAAAAAGAATAAGAAGAAAAAGCGCTTCTTAAGCAGCAACGGCAGTTATCAGGTAATGAAGAGAGAATTCAATCGCATATTTTTTTACATCTTATATTCTATTAAAATTACTTATATAAATTTATACATTATTATTTTATATTATATTATTATTTAAAAACAATTTACAGATACTTATCATTGTTTTATTTGTATTAAAATAAAAAAAAAAAAATATTTTATGATCACAAACATATTCAGGTTTTCTCAGTTCAAACATAAAATTCCATGTAACATTTAACGCATTCATTTAATAGTTTTGCAATCGCAACACAAAAACCTCAAAGAAAAGGAAATGCAGTCTTAAATTCATACATAACAAATATAATAATAAAAAAATGCCATAAATTGATTCACATACATGACACATTCATCACTTTTCATTGCAATGCAATGAAGAGAGACATCGACAATGACGACGCCGCCACTAAATTAATGTTATTTGATCATTTGGATAAATAAATTAATTATGTGGGTATTGAAATATTTTCTACATATTAAAAATATTTTTTTTTTTGTATTTCAGCGCACATTTATATGTGAAATCAATAAAAATGTTTATTATTATTAAATATTTATCTTGTTTGAATGGAGATTGCAAAGCAAATGTAAATAATTTAATATTGTTTGTGGTACTTACGGTTTCCATGAATTAAAAATAATATGGCTGGATGGATGGATGATGATAATTTTCCTTGAAATTTCATTACTTACCTAAAAAAATAAATAAATAAGAAAAAAAATATGGAAATTAATATTAAAATAGAATGTGAGGAAATTCCTGGAAATTAAAGAAAACTTCTGAAGAGAGCTTCATGGGAAATTAAATTGAATCAGAGTATGCTGATATAATGTGAGTTAAAAAATGATCCATTTGGCGTTTTGAAAAAGTGCAATTCAATGGGACTCGGCTCATTAAAAAAAAAATTAAACAAATCGCCATTTTCAATTCATTTTCATTTTCACGGGGTGCTTTAGGGTCTAATGTTAATATTTCAAATATATTTAGCGCATTTCTCGTTTTGAAGCGTTTTCAAACACCACGAAAATTCGCGACAATTTCAAAAAACGAGAAATTTAAAAAAGTTCTACAATGTCTACAATGGCGGAAAATCAGAGGACTTTCAGATACCATGAAATTTTCAGAAACTCACGAAGATTTCCTAAACTTTAAAATGTCGAGAAATTTTCGACAGTTTCGGAGTTTTAAAATCCTCGAAATAGCGAAATAGCGAAAAATTGAGATCGCGGTTTTTAAAAATTCCGTAATTTTGGAAATTTTCACGATTTCTCGCAAAGCCCCTGGTATGTGGAGTAAATCACGAAACACGCTGAAGCAAGGTTTAGTGTTTGTTTGAGAATTCAATGGGACTAAAACTGAACAACACCATTTGAGACACTCACTTTAACTTTTATACACTTTTCATAATTTTCCATTTCAATTCTCTTAATTATACACCACAATCATAAAAGTTGTTCAGGCGGTCATTCAACATCACACAAATATAAAACACAATTTAAATAAATTATGATGATGATAAATGTTTTTAAAACAAAATAAATTATACAACAATCTCTTTTGCATAAACACTAACAAATTATTTTTTTTCCTCTCTCCTTCTGAATAAAAATTCACTTCTGCACTTTTCACATACATACACAAAACTTTATATTAAAAAAAAACACAAAAAATTACATGAATGCATTTAATCTTCATTTCAAATATGATAAATTTAGTTCATACTCTTTTTATTTTGACTCTCATTTCATTTCATTTCATCATCATGAATTTTGTAGAGAAACACATTATTTATGTGATATGTGATACCTTTAACTGGAGTCGATGTTAATCATGAATTTTTTTAAATTGTGAAAAATAGCACTAACATAAATGATTTAGTTGTAAAAATCATGAACAATTAATATTGAAATTGAATTACATTTGAGATTTCTTTTGCACTGAAATGTGTTTTTTTTTTTAATGAAAAACAAAAAAAAAAATTATTATAATAAAAAAAATCATGAGCACAAAAGTAGTTACTGCTACTCACGATTTAACTGTTTAAATTTATTTTATGTTTTTTTTTTATATTATATTATATATATAATTTAGTAATTAATTGCTTTCTCATGGAATAGTAAAATGTATAAAATAATACAAAAATAAAATATGCCGAGAAGCTGTTTCTAAATTTTAAATGTAATAAATTATAGTGTGTTAAAAAATTTGCTAATGATTTCTGTGAGAATTTAATTTATTTTGAAAGGTATTTAGATGATAAATGTCATTTTGTGGAGTGTCTGTTGGAAGGTACCATTCCATTAAAAGCTATCTCAACGCCATCTGATGGGTCCAATCAAAAAATTTACATAGACTGTTTTGCGAAATTGAATTGTCATTCGAACTGAATACTCAAAAACCACTTTGTTTTTGAAAAATTTTTGAGGAAAGCCTAACAACTGATAAAAAATCTAATTAAAAGCCGTTTCAGTGCCATCTGGTGAGTTCATTTGAATTCTCTATCGAACTGGATACTCATCAACGACTTTGCTTTTGAAAATTTTTTGGGAAAGCCAAACAACTGATCAAATTCGCATTAAGAGGCCTCTTAGCGCCATCTGGTGAGTTCAGTTGAATTCCCTACAAAACTGGATACTTATCAACGACTTTGCTTTTGAAACATTTTTGAGGAAAATCTATTAACTGATCAAATTCTCATTTAAAGCCTTTTCAGCGCCATCTGGCGAGTTCAGTTGAATGTTCTACCGAACTGGATACTCAGCAATGACATTGCTTTTGAACAATTTTTGAGGAAGGCCTAACAACCGATAAAAATCTAATTAAAAGTCCGCTCAGTGCCATCTGGTGAGTTCAGTTGAATTTTTTACCGAACTCATCAACGACTTTGGTTTTGAAAAATTTCATATTCCATTTCATTGCTCAGTTTCCTTTTACACTCGATATTTTTTTAATTAAATGAGAAACTTATAAACTTTGAGCGTCTCCTTGAAACCACAATAAAATTAATGTAAAAAACCACCTGCACTCAAATTTCTAACACCTTTCTAAATATTTTTTACAACATTTAATACAAAAACAAAACTATTCAAGATAAAAAAAAACCACATGAAAAATTCATATTATTTTATCGTAAACTTATATAATAATAATAATGATTATCATTTATGGACATATATTTTGTAATATAATTTAAGATACGCATAAAAAAAAATCGAAAAAATTTTTAGCACTTATAAAGTTTTCACCTGCACAACTTTATGTTTTATGGTTATTATTATTTCAAATAATATTATTATTTTTAATATTATTGAGTTTTTAAAGGCACAAAAAAAAAAATAAAATAACACACGTAAATGTAAGAAATGTTAAATTACAAAAAATATTATTATGTTTATTAAAAGTGCAACAACATTTTATATTATTTGACCATAAGATGAATTTATTCAAAAAAAAAAATATACAATTTTTATTCCATAATACATTCATTTATAAAAACATCGGAGACGAAAGACAAGATAACTTTAGAGAGATACAAAACTTTTTATATTATATGAAATGAAAAAAAAAAATATCTGCAAGCAAACATGTTTACCTTGCCAATGTTGTTCGCATATACAGGGTGTTTTTAAAACTCAATTTTGCTCTTTATTACACTTTTATACACTTTGTTACACCTGATTTTTGCTCCTTTTTACGCTTTTTTACATTTTCTTACACCTGAGCCCTCTTTTATACACTTTCATACACTTTTATACTATTTTATGCTCTTCAAAAAATTTTCTTTTTTGCTCTTTTATGCTCTTTTATGCACTTTCATGCACTTTTTTGCTCTTTTATGCTCTTTTATGCTCTTTTATGCACTTTTATACTCTTTTATGCTCTTTTATGCACTTTCATACTCTTTTATACACTTTTATACTCTTTTATGCGCTTTTTTGCACTTTATTGCGCTTTATATTAAAAAATTTTCTTTTTTGCTCTTTTATGCTTTTATATGCTCTTTTATACTCTTTAATGCACTTTTATGCTCTTTCAAGGTAAGTGAATAAATAATCATCAAAGAGCATAAAAGTGCATTAAAGAGCATAAAAGGGCATAAAAGAGTATGAAAGTGCATAAAAGAGCATAAAAGAGTATAAAAGTGCATAAAAGAGCATAAAAGAGCATAAAAGAGCAAAAAAGTGCATGAAAGTGCATAAAAGAGCATAAAAGAGCAAAAAAGAAAATTTGTTGAAGAGCATAAAAGAGTATGAAAGTGCATGAAAGTGTATCAAAGTGTATAAAAGTGTATAAAAGAGGGCTCAGGTGTAAGAAAATGTAAAAAAGCGTAAAAAAGAGCAAAAATCAGGTGTAACAAAGTGTATAAAAGTGTAATAAAGAGCAAAATTGAGTTTTAAAAACACCCTGTATATGAAAGATTTTTTATTCTCACTTCACTTTGCTTTTATAAGCGATTTTATTTTATATTTCATTTTTTTTGAAGCAAGATATTACTTTATCATTCGATATTTTGTATTTGATTGCTTATAAAACAGTTTTTGTGAGAAATATAAAAAAAAAACTTAGTGAATATGAATTTTATTTTTATTTTTTGCAACTGTATCGTGTATTTGGAATAAGATACTTTTATTTATTGAAACATTTTCTTGTTGTCTTTTGTCGTTCAATTCACATTTTTTTTGGATTATCTAACAGTATACTGGGAAATGAGCCAACAAATCAATGTTTAACTTTATTATAAAAATAGTATCAAATACTTTTTTTCCATCCTTCATAATAAATTAAATTTCAATTTGCATGAGAGCATGACATAAACATGTTTATTTATTTATTTATCTCGTCATATATGAATTCAAAGCAGTCAAAAAATATAATGAAAAAAATGCAGTCAGCAGTCAATTATCATCAGTGTTAATTTGTAAAACATTCCATTTCTACGCCTCTCCATTGAATATGTTTGAGTTTATCGTTTTGTTCTTTTACGTTTATGTGGATTTTTTTTTTGGTAAGTTGTTTGTTGAAATTGAATTTTTAACTCAATTAAGCCAAATAACAATAATAACTTTTTGATTGTTTGTTGAAGTATTTTTTTTATTTCATGATGATTTGTAACATTGTTTGATGATGAAATATCATGTTGATTTACTCAAAATATTTGGATTGGATGATGGATGGAAGATAAAATTTGAAAAATAAAAAGAAAATTTGTCAGTATGCAAGAAGTCGATTCAAGTCTTTTAAAATCTTCGGATGTCCAAATTCAGGTAAAGCCTTGCCAGTATGCAAGAAGTCGATTCAAGTCTTTTAAAATCTTCGGACGTCCAAATTCAGGTAAAGCCTTGCCAGTATGCAAGAAGTCGATTCAAGTCTTTTAAAATCTTCGGACGTCCGATTTTAAGTAAAACCTTGTCAGTATGCAAGAAGTCGATTCAAGTCTTTTAAAATCTTCGGACGTCCAAATTCAGGTAAAGCCTTGCCAGTATGCAAGAAGTCGATTCAAGTCTTTTAAAATCTTCGGACGTCCGATTTTAAGTAAAACCTTGTCAGTATGCAAGAAGTCGATTCAAGTCTTTTAAAATCTTCGGACGTCCAATTTCAGGTAAAGGCTTGTCAGTATCCAAGAAGTCGATTCAAGTCTTTTTAAAATTTTCGGACGTCCAATTTCAGGTAAAGGCTTGTCAGTATCCAAGAAGTCGATTCAAGTCTTTTAAAATGGTTGGCCGTCTGATTCCAGGTAAAGCCTTCTCAGTGTGTAAGAAGTCAATTCAAGTCTTTTAAAATTGTCTGAATTGAAGCCTTGTCAGTGTTCACAAAGGCGGATCTTGCAATCAATCATGAAGTTGAATTGAAATGCAAACTAAATATGAGAAATTTTTCACTTCAACTTTTTTCCTTATCACCATACACTTGAAATAAACAAAAAACTAATCACCATTAGTCATAACTCTGTCAGCTAATTTAATTATAATAATAAGCATTCTTGTGATCACAACTTAACTTCGCTTGAAGCATTTTTTTCCCTTATATATGTACACTTAAATAATGAATAAATCCAACAAAATGCACAATCCTACAAAAGGCTCTTAAGTTGTGAATATAAAAATGTATAAATACAAAAAAGAAGCGTGTTGTTATTTGTTATTTTTTTTGTATTTCTTGATGATACTCAATAATAATGATAATAATGCAGAGAATATGCATAAATAAACACCACACATTAACATGACGATGATGATGATGATATTGCTGTTAGTGCAGTTGTTGAGTGCTAATAAGTTAAAGTTATTTGAATAAACATGAAAAGTGTCGTCATCAACATTGGCACTGATACTTGGTCACACATACATAATTTATGTCAAATGAATGATTTATGGGATTTGTTTTGTTTATGTAAAATATTTATTTTATATTTATTTTATTATTATTAAATGTAGTTTCACTTTATATTCTATAAACGAGTCAAGTCATGATGACCATTCAATTTCATTTTTTTAAAGAAAATAATTTATTTTTGATTAACCTTAATATGACTTCGACCTTTCAGTGTAAAGAGAAATCACACAGTGAACATCATGAACAGGTAAAATGTTTTTAGAAGCTTCTTTCATTGCCTTTGAATGGCTGAAATTCTGTAGTGCATGTCACTCCGCAATCGGGGTGTTTCAACAAAGAATTTCCACACAAGACTTTGGGATTCAGAAAAAAATTCCCTTGAAACTTATAATTTACAGTGTGCATTACAATAATCGCATCCACAAGCAAAGAAAAAGTAAATTCTTGGCATATTTATGTTATTAAATCGTCACAGGTCAAATCAACATGATGCTTGTTGTGTGTAATAAAGTATGTAATTGATTGTTCCCTGCTGATACACACATTGATGTGACCTAAACGAATGTTATTTATTTGTGTTCCATAAATTGGACTCTGACACACTATTATTTGCAACGAATCCTAAGGAAAGGAAAATTTTTGTTCATAAACCTATCATTTACATCATCATGATCATGTTAAAATAGACAACAAAAATGAAAACAATTGAGTGTATGATGCCAAAATTGTATAAACGAAGGACAATGAATTTTGTGTGACTGCAATGCGATATGATACAATAAAAAATAAATAAATTCGCATGCGGCAATGAATGAATTGGCTTGTTCTGCTGATACTGCTGCTGCTACTGACAAACACACAAATAAAAACTCACACACACACCAAGGGAGAGACAATAAAAAACCACCTCCAACTATTAATTATTATTTTGTTATAGGTATAAAATTCTCTGTTTGAACCACGATGCTTTGGATATTCAATTTCAGTGTTTTATGCAGCAAGCACGTTTCATAACACAACAAACATTGTTATTATTATTTTATTTGAATTTTGTTTTGTCATTCAATACTCTCAACAAAATGACATAAACAAAAATATTGTTTGGTCAAAATATTTGTTACAAACAATCATGATAACAATTATTTTACGCTTGATTTATTTATGATAAAAGTATGAATGTGAGTCAAGTGTCGGCAAGTGTGTAATATGAGAAATAAAAGAATGACAATTAGTGAGTTGTATTTCAAGGTACAAAAACGTTAAAATTATGTTGTTAAAATGCTAAATTATCGTTGTAATAATTAAAGAATGAGTGCAAGATGCATAAAATTTAAATTAAACTAATTAAAATGTTAGTTTTTTGCTTGGTTGGAGACGAAATTATTTTCAGACAACGTGGGATGATGAAGGTGATTTTTTTTTTTGATTCACGGAAATTGTAAAATTTTGTGTTTTATTTGAATTAAATTGATCATTTTTAATAATTTTAATTAGGTTAGTTTAAGAATTTGAAAATGTTGGTTGTGGCCTTGGGATACTCTAAGTTGAAATCACTCCACAGTGCTTTGCTATAACCCCGCATAGTTGTGCGACGTTTGCGGGATTCATTTTTTGTATTTTTATATTTTTTTTAAATTTGTTATTTGTAAAAAATTATTGATTTAAAAAAAACTTTTAAAAAATAAAAAAATTAACCCCGTAAACGCCCAACAACTACCCTGTATAAGGGATTAAAGTCAAGGACTGCGGGTAATTTACGGGGCTTTTTTAACTTAGAGCATTTGCATCTAATAATTCTAATTTATTCAACATTTGGGCCACATTTTCTAGTCTGTCAGCTAGTAATATACTTCTATAAGCTCTATTGCACATTTATTGAATCTCCCTTAATTCACCTTAATTCACCTTCATTAGCCATCAGAATAATTGTTGCACAATAGTCAATATGCGGTTAAATATGCGTTTTGTATATTGTCAATTTAGTATTTTCGTCTAATTTTCTCCGCATTCGTTCTAGAAAGTACACTTTTTTCGAAATTTTCTTTTTAGCAAACTCTGTGTTTTTTTTAAATGTCAAATTTTCATCGTTTATTACTCCTACATTTGTCATTTCTTAGATAACAAACCAAGCAAATTTTAACCGTTTTTACCGGTTTTCAGGTTTTGGAGGCTCTAGAGTCCAATCTCAATGAGTTAACAATCATTGTTATGACCTCCTCTATGTAACAAAAAAACTCGACTTCGCTCCCATGGACCATTCCGGAGTTATCCATAGAACCGATTGACGACGGACCAATCGTTAGTAATAGTTCATTTTTTCTTACGAAATGCACTAAAAACTCTCAAAATTCTAAGAAACATCATACCAAATCTACATAATTTTTTTTCAATTTCATTATAAAATATTTTAGTCATCAAATTAGTGATGAAACGTGAAACTAATTTCACTTTAAACACTTTTCAATGCAATAAAAAACTAAGAATTTTTTTAATAATCCCCAAATTTATGATCATTTTATTCCATAATTAACCACATTCTATAAAAAAATAATTTCAAACTACAAACAAAACAAAATAACACACCAATTATCATAAAAATGCGTTTCAACACTAAACTGATTAGATAAGGTCATGTTTGTCTATGTTTTGTCTACTTAATTTATTTATTTATTTTAAACAAAAAAAAAAAAGAAAAAAAAAACATGTTAAAGAATTAAAACTTTTTTTATGAGCATTTTATATCAAAATATCACACTCACAAAAAAAACTCTCTTAAGGGAATTACACTATAAAATTCATAAAATGCGGTTTTAACTTTACAGTTTTTAGTTTTCACAATAAACTTTTAACATGGCATATTTATTCACTAACCAACTATTAAAATAAAAAAAAAATATGTACAATATCTCTTTTAAACATCTTTTTGAATGTAACAGAAGCGTAGAAAGCAGTTCATATCTGTTTTATTTAAATATTTAATAATAATTTTGTTTTCTTTTTCACAATTTTTTTTTTAAAGATTAAACTGAAATGAAGTATTTTTTTAATAAGATGAAAAAAATGGAATTACATAAAATTTATGGAAAAATATGTATGTTCAGACGACCATGCAACTGATGATGATGTGATGATAGCTTATAATAAAAATGAATGTTATCGCTCTCTTTACAACTACTTTTAAGATTTTTTTTTATAGTATTTTATTAATATTATTTTCAAGTTAGTCTGAGAGTGAATGAAAGCAACTTTGTAACATTTTCTGATATTTTTATGTTGCTCCAAAAGGTTTATGAAGCACGAAAATGCTTTAAAATAAATGAAAAACTAGTAAAATCATAATTTATTTGATATTTTTTTAATAAAATTATCATAAAATAAATCAGCACATTTTTCAATCATAAAAATAAAATAAAAATTATTATTATGAAACATTTGTTTCATTTAATTTTTTTTCTGTTAATTTTTTTAAATGAAAAATAACAGTTAATAAAAATAAAAGTGACGCGACACTGACATTGGTTGATGGTTCATGCAAAATATTTGTCATAATTTATTTTTATTTTATTATATTTTATGTTCACGCATTCATAACATAACATTAAAATTAAAAAAAAGTATGAAGAATCGGTGTCAGAAAAATGTCAAGTAAGTAAAATTAATGACAATAATTTCCTTCTATATATGACCAGATTTTAACATCACACACATGATTTCTTTTAAAATAACATTTAATTATTATTAAATTTTATATTTTTTTTTTGTTTTTACAAAAAGAGTGTTAATACAATGATAATTAAACGTTTTTCTTTTTACAGCGTTATTTTTGTTTTAATTTTAAAGTAACAGAAAATTCTTGCTTTACATTACGGTACTTTTTAATGGAATTCAAATTAAATATATAATTTAAAAAAGTTAAAAAATATGCAAACTATTCGTTATAATCAGATAAGTGTATGTTGCTAAAATAAAAAAAAAACTGTATTTTGACACAGTGTAATATTAATTTTTATTTAAAAATTTCATACAAAAAAAAAAAAAATGGATTAAGAGAAGATTTCATTTAAAAGGTGATCATCATACTTTTTTGAAAGTCATGAAGAATTTTTTTTTCTTCTTATGAATAAAATTATGTTGATTCACTGTTAAATATCATAAAGTCACGAAATTAAGAATAGAAAAAATGTATTTTGACAGTATTTGGCCTATTTTTTTAGTTTATTCGAAATAAAAAAATACAGTTTTCTTTGTTTCGGTTTTTAGATGTTAAATTTAGCTTTGACGTTATGATTTAGTAAGATAAGGTCAATGACTGCTTAATTTATTCGTTAATTTAATATGAAATTATCAATGTAACAGCTTTGGTTCATGAAAACAATTATTTTTACTTGAGAATTAAGTAAATGCAAGTAAATTGATTCATGACCCTCTTTAACGAAATTTTTGAAAAGCGAATTTTTTTCAAGAGAATTGCTGAAATTCCATCCAGCAGCCCCTCCTATGGATATTTTTGGTAAATGAACTCTTTAAGAGAGGATTGCTGAAATAACCATCCAGCAGCCCCTCATATAGATATTTTTGGTAAGCGAACTCTTTAACAGAGGATTGCTGAAATAACCATCCAGCAACCCCTCATATGGATATTTATGGTAAGAAAACTCTTTAAGAGAGGATTGCTGAAATAACCATCCAGCAACCCCTCATATGGATATTTTTGGTAGGCAAACTCTTTAAGAGAGGATTGCTAAAATAACCATCCAGCAACCCCTCATATGGATATTTTTGGTAGGCGAACTCTTTAAGAGAGGATTGCTAAAATAACCATCCAGCAACCCCTTATATGGATATTTTTCATATAAAAAAATACCCTAATCTGACATTTTAGACGAATCACGTGTAAAACCTTCATTCCAAATGCATTTTTTCTGGAAACCACACAAAATTCCAGACAAATAATTTGTTTTTTTTTTCAATTCAATTCAATTTAACACAAAAAATTTAGCATATTGTACAACAAATTTGCATTAAATTCAATTTCATGTTGATTTTTTTCCCTTTTTTCAATTTTCTTCTTCAAAAACACACATTAGATGTTCAATTTTTGCATCTTTACCTTATTCATATGATAATCATTACAATATAGACCATAAAATGTGAGTAAATTCCATTCAGCACAAAAAAAGAGACTATATCAAATCAATTTCTTGACAAATAAATGCATATTCAATTTCCTTACATTTTTATGTGTGTGTGTGTGTGTGTGTGTGTGTCTGTAAAAATGACGACAGAAAAAAATTATACTCTAAAATTGGATGTGCTCAATCTGTGTATAACAGAGACATTTTATTGTCATGTAAATTTAAAATGAAAAAAAAAAATATTGAAAAGAATAAGAAAATCTTCTTTATATTTTTATTTATATTATCATTTTATTATTGGATTAGACAGATTATTGGCATCATCGTAATTTGTAACTCAAATTTATGTATCAATGATGATGAAAAAGATTAATTTCATATAAATTTGCTATTTTTGTGTGTGCTAAATTCGAAGCAAGGTAATGCAATTTGCAAATTAAAATGAAAATGCACAAAAAAGAGTAAAGCAACATTTTGTTTTAATCTCACTTATTCACTCACTAATTCATACACAAATCAATCAAATTATTGCATTTGCATGACTCGTTAAAAAAAATTAATGAATGAAATAACTTTAAAATGTTACAAGCAAAAAAATTGTTAAACTTTCTCTTTTCATTTCAATTTATTTGTTTACAATATTTTTGCAATCATTAAGTGTTTAATATTTTTTTTGTGTTTCAATGCAATTAAATTTATCTCAATTTCAATAATTTTGTGCCTCACACTTCTGAAATTTTTGTAAAATTTTGCTCAAATTAAGATATTTTTAAAGAACAAGGCGAATATGAAAAAGTTCATTTAAAAGGATAAAAATTACGTTATCAAAGTTAATGAAGTTTTTCCGTTCATTTAATTTTTCCTTAATGAACTTGTTTCCTATTTCAAACTTAACATTTTACATTCAACTAATATAGTTGTGCCAGTTAAATCTAGAAAATTTTACCTCGTTATGCAGAATAATTAATTACTCTCACTTTTTCATGTGCATGTAAGTCAGTTGTCATGTTGTAATGAACGTAAGAAATGTAAATATATGCACATTTTATGGTGCTTCTTTTTCATATATCCATTAAACGATACTGTGTGATTACAATTAAGCTGAGATTTACTTGTGAAAAAATTTTTTTTTTGAACTAAATTTCAGTTTTATAATATCTTTACATGATTGCAACGAACAAAATTGATTACACAGAGTAACAAATAAACCAGACCTCATTCGTATGGGAAATCCTTTTAGGATCTGAAAGTACACACTTAATAATGAACTTTGGCGTTTACAGAATGTCATTTTCTCATATAGTTTTTTTTTTATAATTTTTTTTATATTTTCATATTTTTGTAAAAATATTGATTTCGCTGTCAAACACGGCGAGGTTCATATCATACTGATGAGAAATCCTTTTGAGATCTGATAGTACTTAATAAACCTTGCATTTTCCCGTTTACAGCTTAGTGCTAGCACATCTAGTTTTTTTTTAATCATTTTTATTAAATTTGAAGATTTCCCTTTATTTATATAGAACTCAGAAAAATTACATAGTAAATAAAAGAGGAAATCTTCAAATTTAATAAAAATGATTAAAAAAAAACTAGATGTGCTAGCACCAAGCTGTAAACGGGAAAATGCAAGGTTTATTAAGTACTATCAGATCTCAAAAGGATTTCTCATCAGTATGATATGAACCTCGCCGTGTTTGACAGCGAAATCAATATTTTTACAAAAATATGAAAATATAAAAAAAATTATAAAAAAAAAACTATATGAGAAAATGACATTCTGTAAACGCCAAAGTTCATTATTAAGTGTGTACTTTCAGATCCTAAAAGGATTTCCCATACGAATGAAGTCTGGTTTATTTGTTACTCTGTGTTATACACTTGTCCTTTCTTATATGAAATTTCATTGAATTACGTTATTTTTTGTAATTTTATCGTACACTCACGCACAAATTTAAATTGACAC
The DNA here is from genome assembly GCA_900002565.1 of Culicoides sonorensis. Taxonomy (NCBI): domain Eukaryota; kingdom Metazoa; phylum Arthropoda; class Insecta; order Diptera; family Ceratopogonidae; genus Culicoides; species Culicoides sonorensis. Next base: position 74,614 of record LN483626.1, on the reverse strand, counting down.
TATGAAATCAAAACCTGAGGGAAATATGCAAGGATTTTTACTGTCAAAGAGGTCGATTTACGTGGGGGACAGCGAAGGGCGGTCTTGGTCCACCAAAATTTTTGATATTACTATGAAAATTATATTGACTGGCAAAACTTGGCATTTTTACAAACATTTCTCCCCCCCCCCCTTTCATCCTTTCCTTTTCTGGGGTCACATCCAATGCTTGGATCTAGCCTGTTGAAGGATGAGGTTCGACGCCTGTCTGTCCTAAGCAATATTCCACCAATTCATAAAATTTTCCTCCCTTCACCCAAAAAATAAAATTTCTTAGTCGGACCCTGTCAAAATCCGACTGTTAGTTTCGAGTTAAGTGTGTCCATAATTTGTAACTTGTAAGCATAAAAAGCTAGTTAGTTGAGCAAAAATTAGAAGCGGTGATAAATCTATTTAATCTATGTTGTAAAATCCATTTTTTGCTTTAAATGTACTTTTTGCTCTTACTTACCAACTTAAAATTAGTTTGAAATGTAACAAAACCATGTAAAAAGGCTTTATTTTAAAATGTCCATATACACAAAATTTTTGCATTATAATGTTTCACTATTTTATCTCTCCGTATTTATCATGTATGTACTAATTTGCATATTTGTTCATCTGTGAAACTGAAATTATTATTTGTTAAAGGACTTAAAATAGTGAAACTGACGATTTAATGTGAAATGGACTGTAAATGACAATTTAACGATTGTAGTGGAAACGAGTTTGTACTTCTTGTACTTGAAATGAAGTAACATTACAAAAAAAATCCCTTTTAAAGATTTGCAGTAAACCTGTTTGTTTGCAATTAATTTGCATTTTATGAATTTTTTTTTCCCAGAATTTTCAAAAAATCCCACGTGAACTTTATTTGAAATGGGAAAAGGCGTGTGAAATATCTCGTAAATCCTTCTTGTTCACACACACTCATACATACGGTAGTAAAAGTAACTGCTAAAATCCCCCTCATGTCATGTCATTTTATTTATTTATTTTTATTTTTTTTTAAATCAACCATATATAAAATACCTGTACTCTTCATAAAATTTCATGTGAGGATGACAACAATGATATTATAACAATAATACATTTATTTAACAATTTAATAACAATAATAATATAAGATCAAAAAAAAGTTATGAGGTAAAATAAATTTAAACGGTATGATGATGATGATGATGCCAATATGCCTATATGAACATGTTTTCCTTCCTTCCCAAGAGATATTTTTATTAAATATATTCCCATCGCATCGCATCACTAACACTTTTTTTCCATATAGGTACGGTTTAAAAGACATGTTGTATATTGAGGATATATGGACAATATGGTGCAATTTATAAGAGAAACCTTTTGAACTTTTCTCAATTCATAAATAGCGATGCAATTTTCTCCCTTCTGTTCTTTTATGGTTTTTGATATCATAAACAAGTTGTGTAAAATAATATAAAATAAAATAATAACGATAAAAGTGATATGATTAAGAAAAATATATAAATGTGTGTGAATGAAACAGGAGTTGTGCATTGAATTAAGTGTGAGGTTGATATGCTACTGTTTATTCATTTAACCTTGATCTACTTGCCATTTAAAGTGAATTTAAAAGGAATGATTATTTATGAAGTGGTAAAATTGAGTGACTGGTTAAAAGAGATGATATAAATTTGGTTGAACGGTGAAATTGAAGAGAATCCAGTTCCATATCAAGGATATTGTTTAGGATCGAGTATGAAATGGAGTTCAGGTTCAAGTAAGAGAAACAATTCAGAACGTTAAGCAAAGCCAACTTCAGGATCAATTACGAAAAATAGTTCAGCTTTGATTTAGTGAAATACTTCAAGATCTAATACAAAACATAGTTCAGCTTTGAGTTAGTGAAAGACTTAAAGGTCTTATACGAAAAATAGTTCAACTCTGAGTTAGTGAAATACTTCAGGATCTAATACAAAACATAGTTCAGCTTTGAGTTAGTGAAATACTTCAGGATCTAATACGAAAAATAGTTCAGCTCTGAGTTAATGAAAGACTTTAGAATCTAATACCAAACATAGTTCAGCTTTGAGTTAGTGAAATACTTCAGGATCTAATACCAAACATAGTTCAGCTTTGAGTTAGTGAAAGCCTTCAGGATCTAATACAAAAAATAGTTCAGCTTTGAGTTAGTGAAATACTTCAGGATCTTATACCAAACATAGTTCAGCTTTGAGTTAGTGACAGATTTCAGGATCTAAAGCAACAAATAGTTCAGCTTTGATTTAGTGAAATGTAGCAAATAAGTAAAACTCTTTCGATTCAGTGAAACCATAGACAAGATATAATCTGCAACAACAACACAAATACACGATAATCATTATAATGTAAAATTCCACAACATAAGAGCACTTATCAAGACAAGACACAAAACCATTATCGTACTCATTATTATTTATTACAGCAATGAAACGAATGCACTTTTAGTTTCAACAACAATACAAATAAGACAAAAAAAAAGTTTCACATTAAAATTCTGTATATTCAATTTAAAATTCCACCTTCATTCTCGTCGTTGTCCTCATCATCATCATCATTTGTGTGTGTTGACTTTACATTTATATTATTATTATTTTATTGCATTATTCACTAGAATTCACATTTATTCTATTTTCATATATGATATGATATGATATGATGATCATTGTTATATTACAATTTTAACCATGTATTTTTGTATGTTTAATAAAAGGTAAAACAAAATATAAAATAATTTTCCTTTTCATGGTTAAAGCCTTCATCATTATTATTATTATTGTTATTTATATGATTATCATAAATTCATCATTCAAACTGCACCGACACTCTTCGAAATGCACGGATATATTAAAATGTGTGGCGTTTCACATGGTTAAACATCAAAATTATTATTATTTTGTGAAACAGAGCCACAGATCATAATTAAAAAGAGAATTCACTTACAAAATTTTAAAATTTATTTTCAATGTTAATGCCAGTGCTGCAATAAACATGTAAAATTAAATGTACACGAATACTAATTTTGGTGTTATTTCACACACATACACACACATACATTATAGACAGTAGTTAATATAAACAAATATGTTTTAAATTTGATATTAACACACAACGTTTTACCCCTCAGTAAATTTTTCCTGTGTGTGTACATTTGTAAAATATTATTTATTATTAATTTGTGGATTCATGCATGTTTCGATTATTATTAGTGTGTGTTTAGTGTATAATTTGTAGGTATTTTTGTTAAAACAATATAATTGTAATAAATAATTGAATGTCAATTTGGAATCATGAGATATTGAATTGAAATTATTTGGGAGTGTTGTATTTCGATTAAGAGGATTGTTAATAATTTTTAATTGAACGTTTGGATGTCATCAAAAATCTTCAGTGGTTCTAAAACTAGGTTCATTTGAATGAAGGTTCCAGGGGCGGATTGAAAATTATTAACGGCCCTGGCATTTTAGATGATTTTCTTTAAAATTTACGCTAAGCCAAAGTTTTACAAGACGATCGACTGCGGCCTTTCTGTCATTTGCCAGATTGTTCGTCCACCAATGGCAGGTTTTTCAATAATCATCTCCATCAGTTCATCAGAATCATTCTCAATTCAGTAAAATGCAACTTTGTTCCAAAAAATTGCATTACTTTCAATAAAAATCATTTCAAATAGCATTTTGCTTGTCATGAAATTAAAAATTTAGACATTTGTTCCAATAAAAACTACAACAAAATATATCAGGACACTTGAAAGGACATACAATGTTGCCTTGTTGTTGAACATTTATAAAAATATTTTTTTTTTGTATTTTTAAAAGTTGTATTGAAATTCATAAAAAAAATAAATACAAATATAAATTTTGCATGAATAAAATTGTATAAAAAAAATACAAGAGATTGTAAGTGATTTAGGGACTAAAAATATTTTGCCTACACGCTAAATTTAACCTTTTCATATTATAATAATATTTTTATTTTTTACATTCAATTTTATTGCATTGAATTTTTTTCAATGTAAACAGTGCAATGCATTGATTTTTTTTCTAGACAATTTTTTTCGTGAATTTTAAATTTCAATTCATACTGTAAATTAAAAAAAAAATATAAATATAATTTTTTTTATATAATCGGCATGGAATTCATTGAAAAGAGAAATTATTTTTAATGTTTTTTTTGAACATGTATCCTAAGGCATTTTATCGATGTCTTGTTATTTATTATGTATGGCAAAAATTGTATTACAATCGGTTACAATTCGATTGAAACAGGGTATTAAGTGGTAAATTTTAAGTCATTACTCTAAGCAAACATCGAGATAAAAGTTAAAAGATTTTGTGGTGATTTTTTTTTGTGATGTTTTTTTTTTGAAGCCACAACAAATTTAAATTTCGATAGTGATTGTACAAATAAACTTTGATTTTTTTTTTATTTGTGTTTAAATGCAATCGAAATTCAATTATGCATGGTGTGTATGCGAGGAGAATCTGCAACGTTGCATTATATGTTGAAAAATGTAGTGATCTATGATATTTTCAAGTCTAAATTATTTTTGTGTGAATTTGATCACGTCAGAATTTAAAATTTGAATTTATGGCATTATTTTTGATGGATTTCAACGAATCCCTTTTCTTTTAGGTTCACTCAAAGGATAGGATTTTCAAAAAAAAATTCGATTCAGAAATTCTTTGAAAATGTAAATGACATGGGTCATGATATGAAAGGGCAGCACAGCAGCCTCTGAGGTCCTTATTGTGGATTTTAGACAACTAACGCAAATTCATGTTCTTTTTATTCATAGTTTGTATGTTGAGGATACGAAAATGGAAAAATCATTGAATGAGATTTTTTTTTCAAAATCCTGATACCGAAAATTTCACATGATTTTCATCATTTGTGTGAACGAGTGTGTTATTGGCAAACCGCCACTATTTATTAGGTCTATTATATTTTTTCGCTTCAAAATATTTGGTTAAAGTGCTCTTCTTTTTTTTAATGAATAGATATGAACTAAACAAAAAAAGCAAGTTATTGAATAAATGTGTTCCAGTACAACAGACAACGGGGGAAAAAACGGAGCGAGATTCAAAAGCATTGTTTAATTGGAATGGAATATGCACATTCAATCCATTCAATTAAATATCGTATAGATGTGTCTAAATTCTGTTTTTATTTATTTGGGTTACCAATGAAAACCAATATTATTTTAATACACATTTCAATGTATCATTGATTTTATAATTTTTTTTTTACTTCTGTCTCATTCCATGTTAAATTGAAAATCTCTCAATTTCTATTTAAAATTTGTTCTAAATCGATGTTGGCGTCTTTAACTGTGTACATATCGCGGAAGTTATTTGCATTTTATATTAAATCGTGGCTGATTTTTTTTCTCTCTCTCACTCTTTCAAATCAAGAATCTAAGAATGACACAGCGGAGACACGACACATTATATTTAAAATGTATGTAAATGATGAAAAAAATGAAAAAATAAATACATAAAAAAAGAGGAACAAAAAAAATTTATATGGCAGACATTTGTTTATTTGTTTATCTTCCTTCCTGGCAGGTGTTTTGTTTGCAATAACAAATAAATGCCTTCCTCCTTGCTGTTTTATGTGTGTGTGTGTATTTACAATCAATGACTTTATTTTACTCCCTTTTTATTAAATGGATTTAAAGAGAAAAAATGAAATGAAATCTGATCACAAAAGGAAACCAAAAATTATTGTCGAATGAAAGGAAAGAGGTTTTAACTATGCATTAAAGTAAATATGCATTTAAAATGAAATAAAAAAAACATCCCAAAGTGTTAAATTAATGATTAAAAGTTTATTAGCATAGTAAACATTTTTAAAATAAATAAAGTATTTTTTTCATCGTTCCTTTTCTTTGTTAATTAAAACTAATAATTACAATAATTAAGATTAACTTGATAATAATTTACGTACACACACACCGTTTATGCTTCTAATAGAGTGAAAATGGAAATATTATTCTCATGCATTTATTAGTGCTTTTGTTAAATAAATATACATACAAAAATAAACATGATGCATGATTATCTCACTTTTGAAATCTAAACTGTTATTATTGTTGTAATTCATGTGAATATTCACTTTTTACCTTTGAAAATAGATTCATTTTATTCATAGACAAAAAAAAACTTGTCTATGCATAAAAAAGGACAACGAAATTTGAATGAAATTTTAACACTTTAAGATGGTGAAATCAAATAATGGATTTTAATGTCAAATAAATTATACGGTTTTTTTAGGGAAATTGAACATTTTCATTGAAATTTTGTCTATTTTTTTTTTCTCACAGCCACATGTTTTGGTGATACTGCATAAATTAGAAGAAATGAAGCCATTAAATGATGTAAGAATCCGTAAAATCGTTTCATGCCCACAAAAGTGCTTTAACACTCAAACGGGAATTCAGGGTCTTTAAGACCCCTTAACTTTTGCAAAAAAAATTCTGGTAATATTTTTTTTCATGGAAAATAATGAAAAAAATTTAATTAATGATGAAATTTAAGAAAATCTATTTCATTTTTCCAATAACAGTCAAAAAATTTTGAATGAAATTTCAGTTTTTTAAATTTTTCGTTTTTTTTTGTCTGGGTTTGAAAGGCGGTTTGAGTGTTGAAATTCAAGGCAACAGTTCGAAAAAACTTTGAATTTTTATTGATAGTAAAAATTGTCTGCTTAAAACGGTTTACTAAAATGTTAAAAACAAGGAGATTTAAAGAAAATGATCAAGAGCTTCACCATTTTTATAAAGCTAACTCAAAGTTCCTTTAGCAAAGTTATAGCTGATGGTGAAAGAAATTCTGTGATATAACTTTTCACTATTTTCCGGAAATTTCGTCAAATATTTTTGAATTTCGTGAGAAAACTGTCATGTCATTTCTGATCTTAAGACGTTGGGTAACCCTATTTTTTAATTAAACTAAAAATTATAAATCTGAGGGTACCTCCGCACACTTACAGTTAAAGCTATGGGTCAACGGTATTCTTAAAAGGCAAGAGAGGCGGTTTCGATCACTTACTTTTTGTAAATGTGCCTTTATATTGAAGAAGTATTTAAAAGGCGCTCTCAAAATCTATTTCAATGAAAATCTAATCGCATCTCATTTCAAATTTTCCTTCAAATCAAAAAATTAAAATAACATAATTCTAATAACAAACAATCATAATCATGTAAACTAACAAAAATTTAACACTACTGCCTAATTTCATTGTTGACTGCATTTATAGAGGTAAACAAAAATATTTTATTTAAATATTTGATTAACTTTTGTTATACCTGTCTGTAATATAATTTTTATTATTATTATTATTTAAGGTAAATTAAAATTTAAACAAAAAAAAAAATATGAAAATTCATTCTTTCTTTCCCTTCTAATGCTGTTATTGTTAAGAGTTGGATTTAAATAATAGGAAAATAATCATAAAATGATTGCTTGAGGGCGTTTCAACAACAATCATAAGTAAGATATGAAATGAAAGAGGAGAATTGAAATAACTGAGCAGATTGAATTGTTACTGAAGTAAGTGTTTTATGAATATTGTTTTAAATAATTGTTGTTATTACAAATGTAAATTGTTTTTATTTGATGGAGAGATGAAAAAAGTTTCAAGTTTCATGGATTAGAGATATTTTAATTGAATTTCATTTGTAACTTTGGACAAACGTACAAATGTTTTCGCGATATGGATCCTTATAAGCAGCATGCCTTTCCTGCAGAGCCATGATTTTAAAGCCATACTGAAGTAGCTTCCTATCTCTTCTCAAACCAAGAGGTAATAAGTCGATGCAGTTTTCGAGGCACGCTATTGAGTTGGTAACGAATGATCCTACTATGAGTCTCATTGCGTTATTCTGCATCACGTCAAGTTTTTGAAGGTAAGTCTGTACTCAATGTGAATCTCCCATTTGAGGCGGTCGTCCACAACAAAAAATCTTTATATTTTGATAACGTTTCCTAAGGACTTCGAATATGTTAAAGTACCGGTTTTTTTCAGGCGCTAAAGTAAAATTCTGGTTCACTAACCATTGTGTTACATTATTCAAAGTGTTTTGCATTTCCTGGACAATTTCACCCAAATCACTTCCTCTGACACAGAGACTCAAATCATGGGTACAGCCAATAATTTTTAACCCTGCCAAGCATCAGCGATTGTAATTCATCGGCGTGTCGGAATAAGGTGGGACTTAGATCAAAAACTTGTGGTCGGCCTCAGCTCAGTTCTTTCTCTAAAGACATGTTACTGTCAACAGCCACTCTTATCCAAGGAGTGCGATCGAAAATTCAAAAAAATGAAAAAACACCCTGTTGCTCCAAAATGTTGGCGAAGAAAACCAGAATCAATCTTAGACCAACATCAAAATAAGCCACTAACTAAAATTAATGACAATCAATCATGTCATTGTCAACAAAAAACTTAAATTGATAGACATCTCCTCATTTTTCTTTACTTAAACAAAAATTTCACATTTTAACCTTGTCTCATCTCATCTCATCATTTAATCAACCTAATTTGGGTTAAAGTAGATGTAAAATAAAACTTTTATGACTTTCTAATGAAGAGTCATCGATTTTCTAACAGTAAAAATTATTTACAATGATTGACATCTTCACTAACACACTCCTATAAAAGAGATTTGTTATTTTATTTTATAACCGAAAAAATTTTCATCATTGGTCTCATTTTCCAATTTAGATACATCTTATTTTTATTATAGTTAACCTTTTACTATGTGTAAGAAGATGAAACAGAAAAAAAGTGATGAAAATCATTCAACAATAACAAGACCTGAATATTAATGAGTTTGTTTCTATCAATTTAGTGTCTTATCTCATCTTTTAACAGAGTTATTTAAAGCAATGTAAAAAGAATTTTTAAGATTTCATGAATTTTTTAAAGATTGTGTTCGGTCAATAAGTTATTTTAACAATAATCCCATTTCAAATCTAATCATGGCTAATAATCGGTAGGTATATCAATTGTAAGTAAATAATGCTAATAATAATAATAATAGTAATTTCATCAGAAACTGATTTCGATCATCATCACAGCTTGGTTACTATTAAATGTGGAGATACAAATCAAATAATACTACTAATAATATAAACAGATTTATTTATGATTCACTTGATTAGCTTCATATGCATAGTTATTTATGCATGAATGTTTGCACATCGACACACACATTGAATTAAACCAAAGTAATCGGTTTTAAAATGCATGTTTGCAAATACAAAATCACTGGATTTTGTTTGTTGATACACTTTCATATGCATATATTTATATGGGAAGTTAAATGATGATTGAATTGGAAATATTTATACAAAAACACACACACACACACATACACATAAAAAATACATGATCAAGAGTACATTAAAAGTGCATTCAATAACCACAATCTGCACTGTTTCTGAAATCAATAAGTTATCTCTCAATGCAACATTCACATGCAATTTTGTATTTGTGGCTTAAACAATGTTGGAAAATAGAAGGTTGTTGCATATGTTTAGTCACCTAATAAAATGATACTCGAGGCAATTGATCCCATGCATGGTAGTGTTTGTGTGAATTTACTGGACATACAAAAACTTTCAAGGTATGTGATGATTTTTAAAATAAATGAAGATATGAATCAAAAATGGTCCTCTTTTAAACTACTACTAATATGAGTAAATCCATTTTAAATTGTGAATTCTTGAATTGAAATAGCTCATCTATCAATAAAATCCATTATATTCATTTTATGTTATAACAAAATACAAAGGTAAAGAACGATTCATTATTGTTATGTTGCAAACAAATTTTATTTTGGCATCTGCTAACGTTAAATACTTTCAGCTGTCATCAAATTTTTAGAATTAACTCGCACAACAAAATTTTAAATTGGAATAATGGTATGAAATATTATTTTATTTTATTTTAAAAGATTAAAATTTAATATTTTTTTTCATCTTTTCATGGTAAGCTTCAAATATTTAAATAATTGCCGGTATTTTGACATAATTTGTAAAATGTTTTTAACAGTAAATGATCATGATCATCACAACTATTTATTATTGTTATTGTAAAATAAAAGAGATACAAAGGAATGACAGAAATAAAAATGTACAATAGTATGAAGTAAAGTAAAGAAGAAAACTAAAGCAATTCAGTAACAAAGAGTAAATCTATTTATTTTCGATTCAATGATTTTACTTGTTTTGTGTGTCATTTTTGATTTACAGTATATTTGAAATCTTGTATTTTTGCATTGTTACGTTTTCTTTGTGATGTTTTTATTTTGTTTTAAAGGTGATTGAAAAGGTAAAATTGGGTCATGAAAATGAAAGAAGATGTAACTCAAGTTGTTTGAATTGGGAAAATTGTAGATTCAGGTCACATATTTAAAGGAAATTTTTATAATTAAGCTCCAATGATGTAAAAGGATAGTCATAGCTTAATGGCGAATCACAATCCATCTCATTGGTGCCGAGTTCGATCCCAGTAACTGCAAAAATGATTTCTACCTTATAACTAGGTTTATTAATTATTTTAAGCTTTACGCCACTTTATTCATTTCAAATTACTTAAATCTACTTTACAATTTCAGAAAACGTCTTATCTCGTTGAAACCATGGTCAGAAAGAAAGACTCAATGCAATGTGACTCTGACATTCCATTTGGCAGCTACACTGCGGCGGTCTTATTCAAAACGACGGTTACAACCTAACTGAAGTGGTTTTTATGTCTGTTTGGCACAAGCAAAGGCGAACTGGCACAACAGAATCTGCCACAACAGTTCTCTAAGGTCCAATTCTTTATCACTACTTTAAAAAGGGGCCAAGAAGGAGGGGATTTGATCCATGAAACCCACTCCCTGAACAGACTGTAAAATCTCTAATCTGGCCCTTCAAAAATCTCTATGGATCAATGAAAAAAGGACTGTTTTTCGTGAGGAGATCAGGACAGTTCAGTTTAACAATACAATACTTTAACAAAGATCATACGAAAGCCAAGTATAATGAAAGAAGAACTTTCGAATTCTGAAATTTCGACGAGTATCTTAAGATACAAATTTATACAAAAACCCAATTTTCAAATTAAATCCAAATTTTTTCATCATTTCTAATTTTCTAATCTGAAAAGCCGTTAAAATTTCACACTCTTTTTCATTTATTTTATTATTTTGTTTTACCACACAAAAGGCGAAAAGAATTAAGTTGTTTAACGCACGTAAATCACACACACACACACACACACACTACACATAATATAATATTCATAATAAAAAATACTTTACAACAAAACAACATCAAAAAACATTACCTTTTATGCTTTACTCCAACGAAATACCATTTAACACACAGCAAAACAAAAAAACACACAAATTTAACCGTCATCATACAAACCATTCATCGTCTGCTGATGTTAAAAGTACTCACAAAACAATTTTACCATTTCAGTTATTTTATATTTATTATTATTATTTTAAATATATGTATTTATGTAAAAGGAGGAAAAAAAACGAGAAATATGCAAACAAACACCAGAATTTTATTACCCTTCATTCGACTCGTCAACATTATTTTGTTCATATAAGGCATGTACATGTACACAAAAAAAATTGAAAAAAAATGTAAGGTTTTTTGTATATTTTTCAATATAATTTTTTGTTTAAAATATTGTGTAGGAAGAGTAGATTTCATTTATTTTATGCACGTCTCTTTTATATTTATTATTTATTTATAATATTTTTGAGTTGAAACTTTTGCATATTTTTCATATTTGTATAGCACGTGCCTTTCATGAAACTCTATGAAACTTATTGTGTAGCAAATAACAGCAAAATATGTTGTTGAAATAATTTTTATTATGCCGTGAGTTGTTAAAAAGAAATACTTCAGTTCAGAAAATTAGTTTCTACTATTGATTGAAGAGAAAAAGACAAGCTAATGATGAAGTTAAAAAGTAACGGGTTTTGAATGTTTTTTTTCTGTTGTTCAAATAGTTTGATTGATTACTTTATTCATTAAAATTACAAAAAAACAGAAAATATTTTCTTGCTCACTTTAATTGTGTTGAAAAATAAAAAAAAAAAACATCAATTTGCATTCCATTTTAATGTGAGTTTGAATATCATTGCGTCGAATTGCATAATGGCTCATTTTGAAAGATATAAGGAGCTTTAAATTTAAATATCTGCTGGTGCCAAATTCAGACGATTTAAGAGGTTTTGATGCTTGTTTGACATGCACCCAGTCTCAAGCAAAGGCGGACTGCAAAACAGAACCTGCCGATATTGTCTCTAAGGTTTAATTCTGTATCATCAGCTTAGGTTAGGTTTTACAAGGGCACCACCGCGGTCTCAAAGAGTCATATTGTGGTCACTCATTTTTAAAAAAGATCAAGAGAAAGGGATTGATCAATGACAACCAACCTCTGAATACACAGTAAGACCTCTGAGATGGTCCTTTACAAATCTAATATCAGGAAATATTGACGTCCGTGGTCCAGTGGCTTAGGGATTTGTCTATCATGTCACTGAATTGGGTTCAAGTCCGATAAACTGCAAAAATTGTTTCAACAAAAAAATAATCCTTTTAGCAAGCTAGAGTGCCATTTAGAATAGGGCGCCACAGTTCTCAAATATCAGAAAAAAAGCTAAGGTGCATTCTTAGGCTTTGGCCCATTGTCTAGCGCTTTCTATGGGAACTTTGGTGAAAATAATACCCCAAAGAACTCTTCAAAGCCACAAAAAAGCCTTTTAAACTCCAATTCACATTTTAAACCTTGATTTCAATTCACCATATCCCAAAACTTTTTCATGTTAAACCAGAAGCCAATTCAACTGACATTTCATTAAATTTACCCAGCCACCAAGCACAGTTAATTAAGGCAACAGGTTAAATGCACACTCAATCATTAAAAAGGTACACATTAAAACGTCATTGACTTTACTTGACTTGTTTAAAACATTATTTCAATTCCCATTTAACAAAATTACAAGCTAAAGAGAAATAACAACATCAAAAAAGCAACAAAAAAAAAGAGAAAAAAAGTTGCAGTTCTACTAATTGCATTTTAATCAAGTGAATATGTATCTGTCACTACTGAATTGCTTCTGAACCTTTTAGTGGCGTTACTTTTATAATTATTTTACTCTCAAATGTAACATTGAATAGGTTTTAGTTAGTTTTTCTTTATAAATAGAACATGCTAAAAATAAAATTCATTTTAACATCGTTTCATTATTAATTAAAATTAAATAGACTTCGTCAGTGTCTTTATTTCACTTTAACATATAAACACACAGCGTCTGATGTTAAACTGAAATTCAATATAAGTTAAATGTTAAATAACACACACACGCGATGTACTTGAACTTGAAAAAAGGTATTTAAATTGAAAATTGCTTTTTATTTTTGCATTGCAACATCATAAAATCGGATCGTCCTATTAAGGGTGTTTATTTTTATATCGACTGACACACTTATCTATCTCTTCCATGTTTGACAGTGCAATCACAAAATCGAACATATGTATGAATGAGTGTTTTATTAACAGGGTGCCTGCAGCAATGTTATTACGATGATTATTATTAATATAAATTTTAAAATCAATTTAAATTTTTTACTCTTCTCTCTCGCTTTGAACTGAAATTAAATGAAGAGGATAACAATGATGATGTTGATACCAGTATTTTTTTTACATTTTAAACATTTTCATATTAATGACCGATATTTATTGAAATTTTCAATGTGAAATGATATGGAAATCATATATGTAAAAATGCAGGCGTTCTGTAAATGGCTCAGCGGGATATTAATTGGATGAATCTTGCAGTCACGTGTAAAATTTTATTTTATTTCATATTTTTTTTTTGTAATTTAATAATAAGTGAAATCCTTTTTTATTTTCATTGAAATTCATTTAAATTTAATCAACCCATTTTTTTACTACAGAGGCCAAGTCAATCAACACCATCGTTGATATCACAGGATAATTTGATATTGAAATAAAAAAAATTGAATGAGCCCATTGTTCAAATTTAATTGAATATCTATCTTAATAATTTCAATTAACTCGAATAATTGACTTTATAACAGTCCTGATAAAAATAAAATGATGGCATAAAAAATATTTCTATTAAAAGAAAAATTAAACATTTGTTCAGTTTTTATTTTTATTTGTATTGCGTTCAATTCAATTCAAATTGTGCTGCTAAATAGACCATTTAAAGTTTCCGGTTTGGTGGCGATTTTAACAGAAAATTGAAGGGAAATATTTATTCAAATTTATTCTTAAATGTTCTTAAAATTCCATTATAAATATACGAGAAAAACATTCATTGGGCATAAAATTAGAGATGCTCTGGTGAGTATCATTATTTGCTTGTTTATGTTACTTTTGCAACATTGTAGGAAAAATGTCGATTAAATGGAAGTGAAATAGAAATTTTTATTGTTTATTTGAATATATTGTTCGATTATTTATTTAAGATATCGAGATAATGTGAATTGAGTGAAATTTGGGTCAGAAAATGTGATGAATTTATGTGATTCATTGAACAGGGTGCGAGGTCGATTCAACCTTCAGAAATGAAAGCCGAAGCAATTCAAGGGAAAAAGAGCGTGATTTTTATCAATTCTTCTTACTGACTTAACGGCATTAAAATTACAATGAAGACAACTCACCAAAAACGATGAACAGCGGCTTCTGTCATATAAACGAAAGGTACTACATACCACCTTTGGTGCCATACTTGAAGGTAACAGATGGAGAAGAAAGTATAAATTCAAGCTAGAGCGGTTGTATGCGGAACCAAACATAGTTGCAACTATAAAAATTAACAGGCTTCGATGGACAGGTCATTTGGCACGATTCGACCCCGACCAAGCGCCAGCTGCGCTGTTTAGAAAAAATTTCGATGTCCGTAGAGGTGTTGCGCAAAGAGAAGTGGATCGATGGCATCTAGCAAGACCTGAGAAATTTAAGGATGCAAAACTGGAAACAGCAAGCGCAAGATAAAGGAACATGGAAAGTTATTCTTCAACAGGCCCAGAAGTTATTAAAGAAGGAAACTTAAGATTACTTTTGAAAGATTCTTCTCATAATATTCTGTATCTGTTCGTTCGAAGATTCAGGAGAAAATTTTGTATAAGTTTTAGAAAGAAAATTCCCTGCAGGGTTTGAACCTTACCAATTGTTTCACTGACAGCTTTCACTATTATTATCAATTAAATAACCAAAAGAATTCAACTTTGATTTTGGAAGAGAAAGTTGATAGATTGATAAACGCTATTGATATTGACAACGTGATGTTTCAAGATATTTCGTCCTATGAAGGCCTCGTGTCCTTTGAAGAACATTACAATCCAGAAAAGCTGATATCCTATTTCACAAAAAATGGCCGTTCCCTTCAGAGTCTGTATTCCAAATTTTTTGATCTCAAAATACTCAAAAATTTCATACTTACAATGGTTTGTTGTTGCTGTCTTTACGTTTTTGCAAAGATTTTTTTGGATTCAGCGTTTTTAGCTCTTCCGACTTTTTTTCTCAACTGTTCGTCAGAACCAATGATCTCTTCGAGCATAATGGCACCATTACATTTTTTAAAAACTCAAATTTTTTACTGTTGTTAGATTTGCCGAGATCAAAAAATTTTTGGAATACAGACTCTGAAGGGAACGGCCAATTGCGATTTCCCAATGGATACGGCCTCAGTTGACCACGTTCCCATCTAACGTGATTCACTTCCCAAATACAGTCCTTTGCTGAGCACCTTCAGAGTGATTTAAGGGCTAAAAAAGCAATTTCAGACTGTGAGCATCACTGTGTGGCGATTTTTCTTGACAGTACAATCATCTGACATGAAATTTGAAAAAATTCTTTCAATTCTCCTTAATAACATTTTTTTCTTCCTTTTATGATCTTTTGATATTAATTTACAAAAAAAAACCCTATATACAATCAATATAATTTCAATATTCATTTCAAAATAATTTCAATTTCTCAGAAATGAAAAAACAGCACACCAATTGCCTTTAAAATAACACGTTGTTTATACAAATAAGTGGCACGTGACTCCTGTTGAAGACCCAATTCATATAATACAAAAAAAAAATATCAAAATTTTAAAAGAAAGAATACAAAGGATCGGCACTAAAGGTGGCCGAAAAAATATAAATGTATAATAAAAATTTTAAACATGTTTTCTCCTTCGTCTTTTTTTTGTTGTTGTTGAAACAGTTTCTGGCGCTTTTATATTAGTATTTATTTTTTTTATAATATCTATTGATTATTATTATTATTATTTTGTATCGTTTCCTTTTCTCTTATACAAACAGCTTACAATATCATGCAGTTTTCATGTGTTTTGTATTTATTTTTGAATTTATTGTTTATGAACTGAATAAGACAGGTAATAACAAGCTACATTAAATAAATATTTATAAGAAGAAGAATACGATGAAAAAAAAACAATACACAAAAAAAAATCGATTGTCCTTTCATTCTTACAACAAAAAAATATTATTATTATAAAATTTTTATCAAATTGAAACACATATATTCGATAAGTTTTTTTTCATTGGAATGCCATGGCATCATCTGATGGATTCCTTTTTTTAAGCACAGAAATTTTGCACATTTTTCGGTAAATAAATATTTTTATGGTGAATGAATGATGCGATAAAAATGATGTTTATGCTTATTGATTTATAATCAATCACAATCATTTTTCATGTCAAGACCTTTCATCCTTGTTTGGTGCTGTTGTTTTTTTATTGTTTTTTTTTTGCTCACACTTACCCAGAATCGCACACACACTTTCGATACACATAAAACGAAAATAAAAAAAAACGATAGTCAAAATGTCAGAAAAGGTATAAGAAGAATTTGTGTGTATGGAAAAATTATGCTCTTGGGTCGTTTTTCTTTTTTTTTTTGCACATGGACAATTTTTTTTATAATAGACAGAATATTTGTGAACAGTGTTGTTAAAATATTTGACATAAATACGTGTTAGTCCGAGAAATGTATTATGTGGTAATTGTATTAATATGAGGACAAAAAAAATCTGTAGCTGCTATTTAACCCACATAGCAAAAAATGACACAAAAAAATAATAATAAAAAAAGTGGTGCGTGATGGAGAAGTGAAGAAAAATTGTGGAGAAAGTTCAATTTTTTTGTATCTGTGTGTATTTAAGTAAATTGTTATTATGAATATAAAACAAGAGATTTATGTGACAAAAACCAGATAAAAAAACTTAAATGTGCCGAGAATCATCAAAATTCATTCTAAATTTATACATTGAAAATTAATCAATAACTTCCATTTCCTTATTAAAATAAAAAAAAATAATAATAATAATGACATTCATGATAACAATCAGCAAGATGAAATTTTTACATTCAATTGACTCCCCTTGACAATAAATGTCTTGAGGCACCACATAAATTACATGGTTAAAAATAAAAAAAGTAAGGAATTAGCTGCCGCAGCAAATCCATAGTTTTGAGTGCGTGTTCATTTTCATAATATTTTCATCTATTTTATTTCATAAATATTTCATATTTTCATTGAAAATATCTTTTTAACGGTTTTTTTTTCAATATTTCAAATCAATTTTTATTTTGACAGCTCGAATAATCTGAATCGGAATCTGAAATCTGAATTGTGATGAAATGAATGTATCACGTACCCTGTACAGAAAATTTTAAATTATTACATTTTTAAAACAATTCAATTGATGTAATTGAAAAATGTAATTAAAAATGAAAACATTTAAAGGTGCTCTACAATTCGTAAGTAAGTTTTCACAAAAAACGTTTTTAATAAGAAAAATAAATCGGGTGGGACACAATGTTCTATGCAATATACTAAAATATGTTAAAAATATGCGAAGTAAAACCCTTAGTTTTGACGTTTCACTCAAAACAAAAGCGAATGAATGAATATTAAAGGTCTTTTTTTATT
The DNA here is from genome assembly GCA_900002565.1 of Culicoides sonorensis. Taxonomy (NCBI): domain Eukaryota; kingdom Metazoa; phylum Arthropoda; class Insecta; order Diptera; family Ceratopogonidae; genus Culicoides; species Culicoides sonorensis. The sequence goes on along the minus strand of LN483626.1, from coordinate 56,590 downwards.
ATCATTATTTTAATTTGCATTTCAATTTCAATAAATATGATTATTTTGCATTATTGGCATTGGGAGGACTTAAAATGACTTGAACATTTAAAATATTGGTGAAATTATTAAGATCTGTATCTGACTTGAACTCCATTTATGTAAGGTGTCGTTGAAAATGTTGTTTAATTTTTTTTTGTGTGCACATAATTTATTATTATAATTTTTTTAATTCATTGTGCACGAAATGAATTAACGAAGTGTGTGTTTGCATGTAAGTTTTTTTTTTATTATAATTAAAAATTTTAAAATGAAATCATAAATTTTGCATTTTATTTGGTTCTTTTAAGAAAAAAAATACTTGTATAGACGGTTTCTAAACTGACACTGGTTTTCGAACCCTTATCGCTTTAAAAAAGTCAGATTGAATTCTAATTTTTAAAGTTCAGAGAATCAATCAGACAAGTTAGACATTTTAGAAAATTACGCGATCCTCCAGGTTTTTCGGAAAATCTGTGGTCTTCAGTAAATACCTTGGTTTTGAAAAATTCCACCCTTTAGGAAAATTCGGCCATTTTGTTGACTCAGACGGACGGACAACATGAGCACCCACATAAATGTCTTTAGAAGACATAAAAAATTACTTAAAAACGGTTAGAATTTAAAAAATTTTGATAATAATACAATTTTTAAAACCATGTTGAAATTTTCTACGAATTTAGTAAGGCAATGCCTTATTGAAATGTCCCTTACAATTTCACCTTTTTCATTCGTACCTCGCTTCGACATCGATTTATAACGGAAGCTTTTTCGTTTCACATCGAAACAATGAATTTAACATACATAAATCAACGTGAATGGAAAAAGTCATTTAACGCTCACAGATCTTTTATCCGTATCTTAACTTTGGTTTTCCACTATTTTTCCGTTAAAATGCTTGCAATCGCTACAAAATCGATTTTTCTGTGCAGCTTTTTCGATTTACATTGATACAACAAAACACTGAAAGACAAGACACAGATCGTAAAATGAGCATATTTTAAGGGAAATTCGAATAAGGCGACACCTTAAAATTTCGTAGGAAGTTTCAACACAGTATTTTTTCAAATTCATTCATTTTTTTATTAAATTCATCTCATTGAATTGCACTTTTATAAGCCTTAAGCACAGCTCAGTGGTTAAAATTTTTCAATTTTAAATCTTTTCATATAAGACCATGTCATATGTTAAAGAATTATGAAAAGTCAGCCAAAAAATAATCAGAAAATAAGGTTTTTTTTTAAACAAAATAAAAAATTTCAAAAAAATTCATCATTAAAAGAAAAATAAACAGCCACCCATGTAGCTATGCCTTTTTTCAAACAAAAAACTTGCAATTATGTGAATACAATAAGACAACAAGAACAATTTGCTTCATTTAAGTAAACAATGGAGAAAAATTACAAAACAAAAAAAGTAAAGAGAAAAAAATTATTAACGGGAACTTGTGAATTATTTAATTTTGCAAATGATTTTCTTTTCTTTCATTCTTCTTTTCATAACGGTTTTGTTTTAAATTCACGTTAAATTACATAAACCTCATGAATTGTGACTGAAACTGACATGAATCAAAATTTTTTTAAATAAATTATGAAATGATACATTTTGAAAGGTGAATTTTTTGTTTGAGTTCATATGAAATGAAGTCATAAAATCATAAAAAATTCATCAAAAATCAATACAATTAAAGTTAAAAATCAAAAAAACAATTTATTATTATTCATTATGTATTTTAACAAAAAAATTCTCATTGATCATCACAACACGAAACAACAACAAAAAAAGACAAGCTTAATCATAATATTATTCATTTTATACACACACATTATGATGATTATTAGTATTATTATTTATGTATTCATGTTCTGTTTTTTTTTCTACATGTATTCTGATAATGATAAATAATTCTGCGGGTTTTTTTAATGTGTTTAAATTACAAATTACTTTTCATAAATCAATATAAACATTTTTTTTTAATTTAATGATGTATGTTTTTTTTTTTGGGTATTTGTATTGCTTATGATTTATTTAATATTTTATCATAAAATTATGATATGTGTCAAATTGAAATGTGATTTTGATTTTGACACATTTTTTTGGAGTGATTTTGGGCTCAAATTCCATAACAAATTGTAATCGTTTGCGGTTTCAACAGATTTTTTTGAAGTGAGTCATTGTGAATGTAGTCAAATTCTTAATCACTCACTTAAATTACGTATCATCAACAAAAAATATTATGATTTAACTGATTTGTATTAAAATGAAGAGAAAAAATGTATAAATAAATTATGATTACCGTTGTTGCTCTTGTTGATCTTTTGTTACTTGTCACGTTTTTCTTTTCAGTTAAAATACGTAATTTTTTTATGACTCCCAATGCAACTACTTGTAATTTACTTGGTTTACTTGAATTTTGTGTATATAAATTTTATTATTTTGTTTTTGTGAAGTTTTGAATTGTGATCGGCTTCTTTTACATGAAAAAATGGTGAAAAAACATAAAACTGAATGAAATAAAAACACAATTCAAGAAAAATCCTTGATTGTGATTCTCTAAATCTTGTTTCACTTGTCTTATTTTGCCCTATTTCACAAAAATGTGTGGCAAGGAATCACTTAAAATTTCAATTCAATGTTTTAAATTAATATAAAATACTAATCAAATACAACACTTAACGTCACTGAAATCAATTAATTTACATGTAAAACTTCTATTTATATGAATTTTTAATAAGAAAATGCAATTTCACAACTTGATTTAATTTGAACAATAGGTAAGCAAATTTAATACTAAACACTTTGAGATAATGTTTTATTATAATACAGCTAAATAACAAATTGCGCACTTTAGTAAAAAAAATAAATCACAACTGAAACAAATAATAGAACAAGAAATTATTGTAGTGAATTCATTAGAATATGAGTAATAAAATGTCAAATACATGCAAATGTATTTATTTTTATATGTATTTAGAATTTTCCATACATGAATGATTAGACGACACAAAAAGACACATCATCATCATTATACGTGTGTTGGATTGTGATGCACACTCATGGTTAATAAAAAACAGGTTTTCTGGCTTGGAATAGGCCTGGGATTCAGAGATAAAAGGACGTTAGTTGAGATTCAGCTGATTGAATGTGGTCAAATGGTGAGAAAGAGTGGATTTTACTGGGATTCGTCTGACATCAAGCCAGAATTGAGTTAAAAATCATGAGAGAAAAGAAAAATTATCTCATTATTTTCTCTCTCTCTCTCTTTTTGTCTTCACCTCTCCGAATTCAGCCAATACGATGTCTATTCTCTGTGCTGTGTCTATTTAAAGCATTTGACGAAATCTCTCTCTACTCGTGGTAACTCTCTCTCTCTCAGAAATTATCTTATTATTTTCTCTCTCTTTTTATCTTTACCTCTGCGATTTCAGCCAATACAATTTCTATTCTCATTCTCTAAGAAGCTCATTGCTGTGTCTATTTAAAGCATTTTACGATAACTCTCTTTTTCCTTCCCCCTCTTACTCTTTCTCTCATAATTTTACATTGGATTTCTTGTTTTAAGTCTCATTGTTTTCAGCTTTGAAATTAGAAAAAAAATGATTAATTTTGCCATGTTGAGTCAATTTGCTCTCAATAAAACCTTCAGGTAAAAAAAATTAGCACATTGTTTAATGAAACACCGTAAATCTCAAGTAAATTTCCTGTGACAGTGCATGCACATTACAATTATTTTTTGCATTTTAGTCATTTTGTTTTTTTTTCTAACCTTTGTTATTCTAAGAATGTTCTACTTATAAAAATATATTTTTAATGTAAACAATTTTTTTTCATATTACGAACTGATCCATTTGATATTTTATGTATTTTTCTTCATTTAATACTAAATTTTATACCAAAATGAATGCGCATGCGATTATTTTTGTACATTTGATCATCTGTTGTTGTCATAAATGTGTTGGTTTTATTTTTACTATGATTCATTGTTTCATAGCCTAGAATCATCGAGAAGTTAAGGAGATTGCATTTGAAATTATTATCATTTGGTTATGAAATCTTATTCAGGATTCATGCTGTGCCACCAGAAAAAAATTGAGTTAAAATAAGTTGATAGGAAAAAAGTGAGATTTGAGCATAAAATTTCAATTTAAATTTGTTTTACCTGTAAATCACAAAAAAATATTAACATCAATCAAGTTCATGAAATAAGACACTCACTTAAAAAAAGCCAAAAAAAAAGATATCACATAAAAATCCATGTAACATAATGCCAAAAGGATGATTATTACATAAATGTTATTATAACAGTTATCATCATTCTGTCTAATTTTGATTCTGTCTTTGCCCGCTTCCTGTATAATGCTTACATTACATTACATTTCAGACAAAAAAAAAACAGAATTCTTAAATATAAACAGAGTCAAGCAAAAATAATAATATAAAAAAAATGCATGTATAAAAGTAGAGTGTAAGAATCTTAACTGTATTACTCTGATAATATTAAAAGAAAAAGAAAAAAAAACTGAAGAAGATTGCTTGCTTAGCATGAATTTATTATAATATGAATCGTCTTAAGAGTGTATGTGAAACATATCTTAAAAGTCTGACTCTTATTATTTCATATTTTTTTTTATATTTCTTTCAAAAGATAATAATTTACCAACTGTTGAAATGTATTATCGTCCTATTTTTGCTCGCATCATAAGGGAATGAGGGATATTAAAAAAATGAAACTATTCTTAAGTGTGTCTTTATTACCTCAAGTTGATTGAAATTGAACGGACACGGCACAGAAGAGCATTTAAATATTATGTTGAGTCACTGAGATACAAAACTTCAAATAATTTTCCCACCTTTGTTCATAATTTTCCCTGAATGTCACGAGAAGTGCAGCTAAGTCTTTGTTTTTCTTTGAGACAGAAGAAAAAAAATTAAATGATATCATAATTTTACAACCAAGTAACTTTACAAGGATTATTATTTACGTGTCTGTGACTCCAGCACGATACTTATAAAGAACTAAGAGAAAAATAAAATTATTTCCGCGATTTTTACATCATCATGTCCTTTTACCGTTATACTTAGTGAGACAAAACCCCACACAATAACGAGGCGTGAATGTATGAAAATCTGAGATTATATAAGCATCCACTTGAGAATATTTATCACCACACACAATAACATAATGCTTTATATGAATTTTTTATCATTTTTACGCGTGGAATGCAAGTATTAAAGTTTTTTTGTGAAAAAAAAATGTGAAGGAAATGAAATGAGAGCGAAAAATGACATAAATGTAATGAAATATTAAGAGATACAGTTCAGAAATAAAAAAAACATATTTTATAATTGAAAGAAACATGTCATATGTTGAAAAAAATTTCTATGAAAACACTTAACGGCTTAATTAAAACTGATTTTTCGTTAAAATTTGCGTTTAATTAAGCTATCTTTCACCCTGTTGCGCGTGAATGCCTAAAATTTAGGCACTCAATGCCTAAAAAAAAGGCATCCGATGCATAAAAAAAAGGCATCCATATAAAACCTATAGAATGTGTAGCGCGATGCCTAAAAATTAGGCATCCAAACAATACTTTGTAGAATTTTTTTTTGAAATGGATGCCTAATTTTTAGGCATCGCACTACACATTCTATAGGTTTTATATGGATGCCTTTTTTTTATGCATCGGATGCCTTTTTTTTAGGCACTGAGTGCCTAAATTTTAGGCATTTACGCGCAACAGGGCACTTTCAAAGGATGATTTCCCTTGATTGAACGGTTGATGCCTTGGAATATAATGTGATTTTATTTTAAATACAAATTTATTGATTTTAACAACATTTTTAAGTAAAATCAAAGAAAAAAATGTTCATTAAAAAAAATTCATAAAATCTTTATGTAAAAAATGAAATATTTTCCTATTAATGTATTTTAAAAGCAAACAATCACTTTTTATATTTTCTTTTAAGCACTTCACTTCAACAAACAAGGTGTGAGATGAAATTCAAAATAAATTAAGACAAATGAGTTTTGACTTTTTCTCGTTTAAATACTAAAAACACAATTTTCAACACCTCGTTCAATTTAGCCAAGTTTTATCTTTTTTACACATAAAATGTTTGTGAAAAGTTAAAAGTTAACTAAATGAAAATGGGGGTAGACTTGTAAAATGTCATCATCATCATCGTCATAGTCAGATAAATGATAAAGTTCTCTTCAAAATATTTTGATGATGTTGTTGTTGTTGTAATGAATTGAGGAGGACATTTGGTAAATAATTTATAGCAGGTCCTTGTAACTTTAAGTAGTTTAATAATAATATTTTTGAGGATAAATGTCTTTACCGATATGAGCACACATAATTGGTGATGTTTGCCATGTTTCATTTAAAACATTGATAAACAAATAATTTAATGGCCTGAAGGAATTTTTGATTTTAATTAATTTTTAAAAAGTTAAAGTGGTTTCACTTTTTGATTGGAATTTTGAAAATATTTTGTCGTGTCACAATTTAATATTTTACTGTTTACTGATATTTCACAGATGGGACGGAAAAAAAATGAAATAGCCTTAAAATGTAAGTCATATTGAATGTTTCACACATTGTTACAACTGTCAGAAACATGATTTTTATTTTTGATTTTGTGTCAACCTTCTGACTTTTTTTCTCTGTTATCATAGAAATATACGATAAAGGATGTTTTTTTCCTTTTAAGGGTCACGTCCATTCATATCATCATGATGCTTAAAATTTTTGATATGAGTTTCACTGAAAAAACACGTCAAGTGATTGAGGCTTGAGCAAGAAATTCTTATGAGGATCCAGATTCTAGAAAGCTGTCATTGTTTTGGACGAGTTTGATCAGGTAAGATTTTTAGAGCGACTCCTACAATGAAGAACCAGCGCTCAGGTCCCTCAAATCAGTCGATTAGCACCCACTTGATTTGTTTCAGTTGCTGAAGGTGACCACATTTTCAAATGAAACTAATCAGGTACGAAGCCTTCACATTTTTTTAAAATAGTGCAGTAAATTTTTTTCACATTAAGACTGAATGACGTCCTAAATGGATGACGCCATTCAGTGATATCACGAAACATAGCTATATCATATCAAATCTTTCACTTACATATCTTTTGAGTTGCTTTCATTTCGTTCCCAGAATTCAAATCAAAACGCAAAACGCCAAATACAAACGGACCATACTTTGTACGGAAATGGGAATTTAAATACTCTCTAATATGGATAAACGATTATCAGATAATATGATTGATGTAAAATTTGTACGTTGTTTTAAGCCAAATTTCTGATTCTTCTTAGAAAATAAAATACAAATGTCCGTAAAAAAATACTAGTCGTCTCCCTTATCAACCTTAAATAAAAAAAATATGCCTCAAGTATTTATATTTTTTAGTAGTCTTTTTCAGGTAAATGTACGCTTGGATGAATTCATACAATGGAAACAAATAAGAACTACAAAGAGGATAAATTATGCATTATTTTTGCGACCCAATTCATATTATTATTTTGTATTTCCATTCCTTCGTAATGACAACATATGTTTTAGTAAATATTAGAGGACCGACAAAAAGGTTTTATGTCACTTTTGTAACTTATAAAGTTGAGAGATTGTCTGACATTTGCTCTTTATTTTAATAAAAAAAAAGGTTGTTCATGAATATTTTTTTTTTTGTAGTTCACACATTTTTTTCATTGTTACGAAGATTACATGGACAATTTCTCTGAAATTGACATTCAATTTTCGCCTTTTATCGTAATTATTATCAGTAATTTTATTTTATTATATTTTGAGTGTAAAACCGCAAACCGATAAATCATTTCATTTTTATTGTATTGTTGGCATATTTGCATTGCACTGTGTGATATAAATCGTATTTCGTGAGAACTTCAATGAATTATGTTCTACTGCAATATCATCGCGTTTATTTATAGATAAGTAACAATACAAATGAGTTATTGCACTACAACATTGAAAGTTAATAAGTTTTAAAATGGTTGAATGGTCGATTTTAGCATAATGAAACTCTTCAGAAGTTTTTTAATATAATGTGAAAAGTTAAAAATTAAAATGAAAAAGTTCTACTTACCAGAATTGGGGTCATGATGCGGTGGCATTGGCGTACAAAATGCACTAGATGATGTTGGTACAGCTGATGGAGGTGGTGGATAATTATTACGATCCATATTGTATGGTGAATCACACATTGGCGGTTGACCATAATGTATTGGATTCACTGTGAAAATACAAAATTGAAAGCAAATGTTAAAATACATGTTTACAAAATGCGCAGTTGAAATGAATTTCATTGAAACAATATAATATTTACATTTTAATTACTTTTGAATATGTATGTGAATGGCATATTTTTATTTCAATTCCAGGAATTCATAAAATAATTACATTGTTTAAATAAAGCAATTATGTACTTACTTTGCTCAACTGGTGGTCTCATGCTTGCAATTGCATTTAATGGTGTGTATGATTTTGGTGGTTCATTTGTTGCCGGACGAACAACACGCTCTTCTGTGACACTCGACTGAACGCGATATTGCATTTTGCAATATGCTTCTTGGTTGGGACCTTGAGTCGAGTTAACGTAAACACCAGTGATTGTCACATCGGTATCTTGAACAATCACGACACTGGTCGAAACGGGACGTATTGGCTATTTTTTTTAAAAAAAAATTCTTAGTTTTCATGTATAATTGAATTAAATTTAAAATTTACCTCATCAGCTTCATGTTTCATATTTTTGATTTTAGTGGGACTGTCTCGTTTCTCTTGTTTGACTCGTTTCAGCTCTTTAGGTTCCTTTTTAGGTTTCGGTTCTTTTGGCTCTTTTACGTCTTGTTCTTTTCCTTCTTTTTCTTTATCTGATTCTTTACTTTTTACCTTTGATTTATCCTTTTTAGGTACCTTTTCCTTTTTCTTTTGTATTTTTTGTCCACTTTCTTTATCTTTAGCGGTTTTTTCTTGTCCTGAAGCTTTCTCATCTTTGTCAGTTTTTTTGTTATTTTCTAATTTTTCAGCTTTCTCTTGCTTTGGAGATTGTTCAGACAATTGTCTGTCTATTGCACGTTCCACTTCGTATGTAGCTGCGAGCATAGCTGTGGCATTTAGTGATGCCATACGTTTTTTAGTGACAACATTTTTAAAATCCATCGAAGAAGTCGAGTTATTTCGTTTACGTTTAACATCTTTTGAATCGTTCTTTTTATTATTTTTTGTATCATCTTCTGAATCTGTCTCAGAACTCTCAGAATTTTCAGATTCCGATGATTTATGCAATATTGGTCGTTTTTTCAATGGAACATTAGTTTTGACTTTACTTATGACTTTTTTCTTACTGGCTACTTGTTTAGTTACTGGTTTTGTTGATTTGGAAGTTAATTTCTTCTTATTTGGTTGAGATTCAATATTACTAGAGTCTTTTTCCTCTTTAACCTAAATTTATGTTTTAATATAATTTCGACATCCGTTGAAATACAGAGAAAATTTTATTCTTACCTTAATTTTCTTTAGTTTTGATTTCTTTTGTGCAATTGATTCCTGGTCAGAGCTTCCTGACTCATCATTTTCCCAGAATTTACCTACGGCTCTAATTCCAGATGCTGTTCTAACACTCCTGAATGAGATAATTTAAAGGTTCAGTGTGAATTTCATGCAAAATGAAGTAATTTTACCTTTTGTTAAATTCTTCAACTTCTTCTTGATCGCTCTCATCTGAACTCTTTTCATTTTTGCTACTTTTACTTTCGTCACCTTCTTCTTCATCTTTTTCCTTCTTTTTCATTTCCATTCTGACCTTCTGCATTTCCTTTAAACTTTCCAATTTGGCTGCCTTAATTAAATTCTGTTCAAGTGCCGATCTTGACTCATTTTCATACAAACAATGAACTTTAGCCAGAGCATTTAACGAAGCCTCTCGATGACGTTTTGGTCCACTCCAAAAACCATACTTTTTCATATGACGTGTTTTTGCTGCTCGACGTTTTTGTATTCTTGTGATCACCGATGAATCGGAAGACTCTGAATCATTATCATCATCTTCAGATTCATCCGAGTCAGTAGGTTTAGGTTTTGATTTAACTTTAATGGGCTTTTTATTTATTTGACCTTTTTTGATAACATTTGATTTTTTAATTAATTTTGACTTTTCTTTTGATTTCTTATCAATATTTTGTTTTTGTTTCTTTTTATCTTCTGAATCAGATTCATCAGTTTCTGTTTCATCTTTCTTTGCAGTGGCAGTGGAAGTTACTTTTGATTTGGCGTTAACTTTTTTAGGAGTTGTCGGTTTCTTTATCACTGTGGATTTTTCAATTTTTTCAGCTGCTTGGTCAGAACTCGATTTAATACTTAATGGATCTTTGATTTCTTGCTTTTTATCAGATTCACTTGAATCAATATTTTTATTAGGAGTATCTACAACAATTAATTCAACTTCTTTTTTATCTTCAGTCAATTTAGTTGGATTTTCAGATTTTGTAATATTCTGTGGTATCGGTGACGGACCTTGAAGCAATTGTTCCCTTTGAGCTGCTTCGGCCTTTAGTCTCGCTTTATGTTTGAAAATTGGTTCTCGACGCATTATTGGTCTAATTTGACTAGTTCCAGAAAATTCAAAAACATCTTTTGAAGAACACGATCCAATGCTGGGAGTTGTGCTATCAGGTCGTGAGATTGGAGTTTCAATTAATGATTTTTCCTCAGACTTAACATCAGAAACCGTTGTATTTGATTGAGTATCAGTAGGTTTAGATTCAATTTCTTTAATATTGTCCTTTTTATTTGGCAGATCAGTTTTTTGCTGAACAGATTTTTTCACATATTTTCGTTTAACCTTTGTTAATTTTTTCTTAGGATCAAGCGATTTGTCTTGTGTCCCTTTATCATCATCATCATCGTCTTTTTTCTCATTTTTGTCATTTTCTGTCATCTTTACTTCATTATTAGACAATTTATCAGATGTCTTGGTCTCTGTTTCCTTTGCATTACCTTTGCCATTGTTTTTCTTAGTATTTACCTTTTTCACATTTGTGGTACCTTTTTTGATTAATGAATCAATTTGTTCATCGTTTTTCTTTGGGGCACCTTCTTTACTTGGATCAGTAGGTGTTTCATTACCTTTTACCTTCTTATTGTTTTCATCCTCTTGCTTATTATTGACAGAATCAGATTTCTTTTTATTATTATCCTCTTTGCAACTTGCCTCGACATTACTTGTACTGTCTTCTTTGACATTCAAAGTATCCGATTCCTTTTTTGTTGTATTTTCGTCGGAAGAGACCACACTATTTGCCTTATTTTGTCCAGATTTAATCTTGGTTGTTTTCAAAAATGGTACGTAATTCATCGTCGCACTGACAGTTGAGCGTGACTTTGTTTTGACCGACTCACAAATTGATGTCTTACAATCCTCAACATCTGTCGTCTGTTTTAAGCCAAAACCTTTTGGACCATCAAGTAAAATATCAATACCTAAATTTTTCAATTCATTACTTATTTTCTTTTGATTCCTCTCAGATAATGATTTTTTATTTGCACCAACAGTCTTTTTCTTTTTCATTATATTGATTTTATGCTTAAGCAAGGAGGCAGACGATGTTTTCGTCTTATTTGTATTACTGCCTATGGCTTTTTTAAGCAATGAAGAAGATTTAATCTTCTTTTTACTTTTATCAATGCTCGTAGTATTTTCAGTTGTATTTGCCTTATCATCATTCTTATTTGTAACAGACAATTTTGATTCTTTAGCAACTTTTGACTGCTCATTTATTTTTGATTTTTCTTGCTTTTGTGCGTTTCCCACATTTGATTCACTTTGTGTTTCATTTGTTTTTCCAACCGATTTATTATTTTCTTTTGTTGTGGCAATAACTTCACTTTGAACATCTTTTTTCGCTCTTGTTGGACTTTTTGGAGTGGGTTTTGTGTTATTTGATTCTTTACTGGCCTTTGTTACTTTTTGCTTTGAATCACTTACACTCACCTTTGAAGTTTCGTTCATCTCTGGCTTATTGCCATGAACTTGTGTCTTTTTGATTCGCATTTTTTTTATTATTTGATAGAAGCCCTAATTGGGCTCTTATTTGTTTGAAGAACGATAATTAAGAAAATTTTTTGAATTTTGCTTTAATCTGAAAAAAAGTGTAAGGAAATTTGTGTTAAATTTCAAAAGGCAAATTGAAACGACTCTAAAGAGAGCACAATTTCACATATTCAAAAGAATCATAAATAAGATTGGAAAAATGTATCAGAAATCACAAAAATCAATAAATCACATTTGTAAGGAAGTGCTCTTTATTGTTCCTTCCTACATAATTTCTGGTTTCTACTTTGTAATATTTTTTTCTTGCTTTCAAAATACGTAACATATTGAAGTTACTGTCGAAGAGGAAAAATATCGGAAATAGCTTAAAGCAAATAACATTCTCAACTCTGACAAGAATTTTTTATTTATGTTTTTTTTCAAGTGAGGGGAGTTTTCAGAAGTTTTTTTAGATTTGAAAAGCAAATAAATAAAAACGCTCATATGAAAAAAATTCACCATCAGAATATGAAATAAATTTTGTTTTTTGTTCACAAAAACATTGAATGTCTAAACATTAAACAAATTTAAATTTCAAATCAAATAAGTGAAATTGATATTAAAAATCAATTTATTTGCAGTAGATTTTGAACAACCAGATAAAAAACAACAAGAGTAATCACAATATTAGTAGAATTTTATTCCAGAGAGTGAGAGAAAAACATGTGGCTTAGGATTCAGGTGCATTCAATTCAATGAACAAATAAAATTAAACGTGCATACACACAAATTGAGCATCAATTCATTGGAATTTAGATAAAAACAGTTATTAAGGTGAAATTTAAATCGAATATTTGGCAATTCAACAGGTTCGAATTTAAAATTCATATGAAAATTCCCTGATTAAATGATAAAAATGTAGTTTGAAGTAATTTATGGCTCAAAAATGTAATTATACAGCATGAATTCATTAGCATCACATTTACAACAATGTTACATCAATTTAAAAAAATAATTAATAAAAATTACAATAATACGACGTTCTTTTTTCATCACTTTAGTGCATCGTCTTGAAATAAGTATTTAGTGTTTTATTATGACATGCACGCATAATTTTTTTGTATTTTAAATTAATAAAATAAAGTAAAATATGTTGTTACATTTTTTGAACCTATAATTACATATCATTACTTGTATTATTAAAATGTTTCATGTTTTTTATTCCATTTTGTGAGAAATGAAAGGTTATTTTAATGTGAAGTTGGTTTCAATCAATGATATGAGCTGACTTTATTGAATTAAAATGTATGAAGAAGGGTGTAAAATATCATAAATTGAATAATAAAATATGGACATAATTAAAGGGAAGGAAAAATTCACTTGTAATTTTATTAAAACATTAATGCAACATTGTTGACTCGATTTGATACAATGATTTTTTGTGAATATAATTCAACAAAAATATTGTGTAAAGAACACGAATTCACATTTTTTTAACTGAGATGCTTAAACATATAACTAAATAAATTTAAAAAATGGATAAAAGAGTTGACATCGTCGTCATCAACGATGATGACGGTCATTGTAATTTTTTTCCCTGAAATTCAACTTAAATCACTTAGATAATGTACATTTTCACTCACATTATTTTATCCACAGCGAATACAGGATGAGGAAAAAAAATGGAAAGAAGATGTGTAACAAATTTTTTCGGATAATATCTCGTGGCAGGTGGTTTATATACTTTAGCACCTTTAAACCATCCTTCATCATTATCTTTACACACATTTATTCTTTTTTTTGATAATGTATACAAAAAAAAGGTTAAACAATACAATTTGATGTATATCAGATGCTTCATGAATGATTAAACACAAAAAAAAATAGGAAATTAGAGGAACATTAAACATCGGTAGGAAAAAAAATTAACAAAAAATAATCATTTTAGTAGCAGACAGATCCCTTTTAAGATTTGAATTTATAGAGAAGTATTTTAAAACTACACTCACGCCATCTGTCGGTACCATTGCGTTTACGCGTTATCATCGTCAAAGGACCTTAACTTAAATTCTGTCATTCCTAACAGTCATCACCTTTTGCTAGCCTTTAACTCGAATTGAGTAACCGAAAAAGTCTCATATCCGCACTAAAAAACAGGAAACAAGGAGATCATAAAATGAAAAAATTGAAGAACTGATCATTTAAAATGCATTCTGAACCCGAACCAAGTCAGACATCAGTCGAAAATACGATTTCCAAAAAATATTAAGGACGTTGCAGTGAAACAGACAAAAATCCTTTATGTGAATAAAAAGTAACCGTTATAAAAATAAATTAAAGCAATGTTTTGGCTACAATGTTTTTATATTTAATTAACTTTTTTTCTCCTTTTATTTTATTTCATTTTATCTTTTTTTTTCTTTTCTCTTCATTGTTCTCATTTCAATTTATAAAACAAAAAATTGAATTAAATTAAGTATACATATGTGTATTTGTGTTTTTGACGGTCACTTGTAAGGATATACACAGACACAAAAAAAATCCAGGTAAAAGTAACAAAAACAGACGGCACGTGCTTTGTATTATAAATTATTTTTTTTTAGAATAATGTCCATTGAAAAAAAAAGGAGTAAATTGAAGTCATATTAAAAATAAATAGAAATATTTAATGGAAATAAAAGAAACCACGTGAATTAAATGGTAAAAAGGGATAAAAATACATCTAGAGTTGATTTAATTGGTTTAAACATAATTTCATCACGCAAACTAAAATGTATATGAAAACATGAAACTCTTTTATATTGTAACGTGAATATTGAGGGATTAGTGGGAGATTTATCACATTTTTAATAGTGGATTATTAGAAAATTGTACATTTTTGTGTTGAGTTTGGATATAAATGAGGTTGTTTCATTGTTGAAAATAATAATAATACAAGGACCTGGCTGGAAAGGAAATGAAGAGTATTGGAGTTCGTTAAAACTTGAACACAATAGGAATTAATTGAATTTCGAGACATAAAAAGGAAAATTTTAGGTAAATTGAATAGATAATTAAAAGAATTACAATCATAACAATGATTACCACCCCAGCCACTTTTGTTGAGATTTTGTGGACTTTATTATAAGAACCGAAGTGCCTGAAGGCAAACGTCAAGCTACCACGATTGGACTTTCGGCAGGAAAACAACAACTGTCAATACAACTACTTTTATAAATAAGCAGTATTTATATATGTAAAAACTATAGTAAATTTTCATAACGTCCTATAATTTAAGTTAAAACTGTGATATAGTGCTATGATAACATCATCCTAAGCATGGACCTCTGCCACAAATAACAAGTAAGTATTTTAAAGTTACTTGAATGATGACAATGTTTGTTCGCCTTCATGGAAAATGTTGGCTCTTAAGCAGTTCAGATCAGATCAGATTTCTCGAGTGGTTCCAACAAAGAAGAAACTCAGACCTACAGACGGATCCATTGTGCAAACCCATTTATCATCATATCTGACGAAGAAAGAAACAAATCTAGAGAAACATTTAGAGAAAAAAATTCACAACACTTAGTTCAGTTCAGGAAAGTAACCAAAACTTCTCAGGAAGCTAAACAGGGCAGACACCTTAACTTTTATGATGAAATCAATACTAGGAAAGAACTCACCCAGCGTTATCCCACGTAATCTGGCATGCTTGGGACATATACAAAGCAGATGTGCAGCAGTTTCCTCTTGTTCAGAGCAGCATTTGCACATTGGATCTCTAGAGTTAAAATGCCTAAGGAGATAATCTCATGCATTTTTTTTCTAGAGTTTGAAATTAGAATGCGACCGTATTCGAGTTGAGTATTGATGAAGTAGCTCTATAAAGTGTAGATCAAAATTGGCTTTCAGATCAACCTGATGATCTCGTTTCTAAATATACCTGTATGAAAATTTTGAAGGATTTAACAAATCCGTACTTAATTCAATAAACAACTAAACAAATTTGATGTTCAACAGTATTTGTCCTTAATTCCAATCACAATAAGACACAAAATACATCAAAACAAAACCTAATGTCATCAAAATACTTGATAATGATTTGTACACAAAAGACAGATCAAACTAATTTAACACATGTTGCATCTTAATATAATACTGCAGTGCAACAAACCATTCATGATAATGGTTAAATGTCAGTTAACAAGTTAAAAGTATGAATAACAAAATAGGCTTATCGAGATTTATGGCACATAGTCTGACACTGAAAATTTTATCAACATTTTACGGATTAATTTCTCTCTCTCTCATATGTTTGAAATAAATTTTTGATATTTCCTATCTGTTTATTTCATTTTCCAATAATAATAATAATAATTATTGTTTGCATTTGGAAATTTGTTGTTGAAATTATATGGTTTTATTATTTTGATTCATCATCATCAGTATCATGATGTTAAAATGAGGCTTGTTATCTCACTATAACAATAATGATGATGACATGATCGTTTTCATACTAATTGAATTCCTTTTGTTATGTCGTTTTCCTATTCAATTGCTTAATTTTATATCGGATATATGTTGAATTGAAATTGTAAGGAGATACTTATTAGTTACGTCAATAAATTCTTCTTTGTTTGAATTGTTTCATCAATATTTTGTTGACCATAAATCTCAATAAAGCATGAAATGTGTCCACAATAACAATACAAAACTCAAGATATGGTATAAAAAAGGGATTATTTTTGTCACTTTTATGTCTTTTTTCTTTTTATTTTTTGCTTATTCTCTCTCACTTGACTAATATCATTGTACTATCAATAAAATCAGTAAAGATGAAATGAATCGATTGAATGAAATTGGACCACCATGATCAAGTTGTGGCGATGTCATGTCATCACCATACCACACAATGAATGTGGAGCAATTTTCAAGCTAATAACAATAAAATTGTGACTTGACCTTATTTCTTTTTTTTCTATCAACGTATTGCATTGTACAGTGAAAAGGACAATCACCTTGTATTTTAATAATAAAAGAAATGAGGACACGTTTTGAAAGTAATATGGACAAAAATTTGTTTTCTAGTTGCTAATAGTGGTAATTTTTTTTTGCAATTTCATATAAAATAATAAGAAAAAACCGCAAAATTTAACACCTTTCATGCCATTACCTGATTGACTACTCTTTCATAACAACATCAGAGTGTCAGATAACCGTTTGCATTGAAAAAAAAAATGAAATTAATCAAAGCCACTTAAAAACAATACAAGAAGCAACAATTTAATCGTAGGATCTTTTCAACTCAATAGTTTAACAATAAAATACACGTAATAATGCTTCAATTTAGCAAAAAAAATAGTGAAAAGTTTCTTTTTATTACTTCTATATTAAATTTTATTGTATTAGCACTGTAAAAGTGCATTTACAACAAACAGATGAAATAAAGGTAATAAAGGAATATGAAGAAAAAAAAAACAATATAAAACTTGTTTTGATCGCAAAGTGTAATATTGTTCGAATGTATTATTGTACTTTATTGTAAGTAGTTGTGCAGTGTGATGAAGACTCATGATTGTGTCTAATAATTATAATACATATAAGTTTGAATATTGACGCTGAGGTTGGTTCATATAAAAAAAAAATATTATAATATGAAATGACGTGAGATGAATGTCTAAGCAATTTCATTGTGATTGAGTGTTGTCGCACATGAACGAATGCTGAGATGAAATGGAATTCTTCAAATTGTTTATGTTTTGAAGATTAAATTTGATATTTTTAATGTAATATGTTTTTTTTAGTTTAGGTCTAGTTGAGAGAAAAGAACTGTAAATTGCTAAATTGTATCAAAAAATATCTGATCAAGTTATTTCAGAGACGCTGTGGGCAATGAAAGTGGCTCGTGAAATTCACTGTTCAACTGCTCTGGGTCTGGTAAGGTATGATTGAAAAACAGATCAGGTAAGAAAAAAAACAGCGAAAGACGTAAACAGCAAAGTCTGCAATATTTGAGTGGCTTATAGATGAATCAACTTGGTACTAAAATTTACAAAGCAATCGGCTTTCCGAACACGTACTTAATCTTATACCAAAATGATCAGTCACTCGTACTAAGGAGCTTTTAGGAATGACCACAGGTCAAGTAAGAGTTCTAGTGGCATTCCTTACAAGACACACACGTGTACTAAAACACCTAAGTGAAACAGATTTATGTAGAATTTGTCAAGTCCTAGCACATTTTCTGCTTCTGTAGTGGACTTGAGAACAGGAGAAGGAAGTTGCTTGGGTGTTTGAATGGGCAAATAAATCCAACGGCCTTCTTTGGAATGAAACTTCATTTGATTTATGATTTCTTGAAGGCAATAAATATCGTTAAAGAAGAATATAATTTAGGGTAAGTCAAAAGACAGCCCACAAAAAGCCCAATGTAGTAGTGGCTTAGGTTTGTATACCCTTCTCTAATCATCATCATAATAGTAAAAAAGGCGTTGATGAAAAATTGCTAGATGTCTATGAGAGATACATGGAAAAAAATTGAATTTTTAAGTCTATGGTTCAAAAATATAAAACCATATAAAGATAACGCTCATTCGTGTTATAAAAAAATTACCAGAACAAAGCGAATCAATGCAAAAAAGCCATATCTCTAGCTCGAAAGCTGAACGACTGTTTTCTCACCAAACTAGTCAATTGCATCATTATAGACAATGAGACTTACAAAAGGATGGACTTCGAGCAATATCCTGTCAAAATTATTTATGTTACTTGGACAAAGGGAACTATGAAACCCAAATATTCTTCAAAAATGTCTGTCAAGATTTTCAAAGAAACAAGCAATTTTCTATTGGCAAGCTTCGATGAGAGGTGTCAAAAAAAAAATAAAACACTTCACTATTTTTAATACGAAATTGTTTGAACCAGACGTTTGAACAGCTGATATGAATCAGATCCATTGAGATAAATTAAAAAAAAAATCTTTGATTCCATATCAAATCATTAAAATTAAAATGAAATCTCAATCAAATGGGTCACATTCATGTCTCAAATATCATGAATTTGACTCGAATCTAAACAAAAGCCATTTCATATTTCACTCTTCGCACGTAGTTACTTTTGGATTGCTTGTAGATGGAAAATTTCATCTAACATTCAATACATTAAATTGAAATGAATTCAAACGAAATTTTTTATTTTTATCTTAATATAACATGAAATTACTTGCACTTTACCTATCAAAAGTACTCTTAATTTTTATTTGTAATTTAATCCAATTCATTTAATTGTGTGAGATCTTAATTTTATCACATATCTCAATGAAATTTTGAGAAAAAAGTAAAGAAAATTATATATAAATGTCATTTTGGATATGGTACAGAAAAAAAATAATTAGGGTTCTCATTATTAAAATTATTCAGTTTAGATAGTTAGAATTAAAAGCGTTTAAATGGGCAATCAATGAAGACCCTGCTTAACAAAACAGATTGAATTAAATAGAATTTTAATATTTCATTTTAAATAACAAGTTATTTCACTATTTTTCCACCGGTTTTGAAGTATTGGTTGGTTTTCGCAATAATATTAAATATTTATTTACATTTTTCACTAATTTTTCATCAAATAAGAGCTGCAAAAATTGAAAACACTTGTATTCTTTAGGATTTGTTTACAATGTCAAAATTTAATCTGACATTCTATTTCAGCGATTTAATTTTAAACCGGAAAAAAAAAGTTTAAATTGAATTTATCGGATTGAATGAAATTAAAAAATTTATACATATGTCTGTAGATACAAAACAACTGTCAAATTTAATTTAATCTATTTCAGCTATTTAAACTGAATGATGAAAACGCCTATTATATTTTTGTATGTTTTCAATTTAATTTTATCTCTTTGATTAAATTCCTCTCTCTTTTTTTCTTGATATTGTGTGTGTTTGTGTTACACGAAAAAGCCATTCATTTGTTTATTTTCATATGTTACATAGATACACACATATACACATTATGCACTATTATTATGCTCTCTTTATATCGATTTTTTTTTATAAACTTCCCACTATACACATATTTCACTTCTATATGTATATCATATTATAATAATGGTGTAAATCAACAAATTCCACTTACGAATTTTTTGTTATCTTTAATTGAATTTATAATGGAAAAACCACAATGGACTAATAGTCCAGAATATTTTTCTTAGAATCCATACACCTTTTGTAATTTTTCTAACAGTTTTTTATTAATTTTAACACTTTCAATTCAGTAAATAAATTTTTTAATTCATTCACTTTTAACAGATCCAACCTTTTTCATTCTGGTATAGATACGTCACTGAACGGTGTTGCATCTCTGTAATAAGTAGACAGATGGAGAGTGAATTCTCTTTTATGAAATTTTTGAGTACACACACGTACAAACACATACGACGATAGACGGTGTATATACATAATAAACTTTAAAGGGCAAATAATTCAATTGATTCTCATTCATGTTATTTTCCTTCTTGTGTTTTGATATACAATGAGAGTATGAATAAACCACATATAATTTTATTAATTCACTCTCTGTGTATGTATGGAGATGTGTGTGTATGTCTCCTCAATTTTGAGAGAAATGAGTACGCATGTCAGCTGTACTGTCATTCATAGTAAGCTTAATTCATGAAAGAGGTGCTACGATAATTTTTATAGCGAGACATCTTTTAACAATCATGTGAATTGTCGATTTGAATTTTATCAAATGGGGTGAATTGAAATTTGTTTGGTAATGCAATGAATGTGAAATAAAAAAGATGAATGAAATTGATTTTGATACAAAATGTTTTGTTTTGAATGGAAATTTGTTTGTAAATTCTCTGAAACAAGTTTTTAAGGCCTCAGTCAGAAAACTTCTTACGAAAACAGAATGCTGTGCAAATACAAGTCCTTACTGAAACTCCAAGAGATCACACGGGGTGAAGGGAATTTGATCGATGAAAAATTCCCTTAAACTTCGTTGTGGCATCAATTTTAGCACAATTATCGTCGATTTGAGTCAGGGCGGACTGAAAATTATTAACGGCCTTGACATTCTGTATGATTTTCTTTAAAATTTACGCTAAACTTAACTTTTACAAGACGATCGACTGAGTGACAAAATTTTTGGTCACTGCTGCCAACTCTTTGTCTGTTGAAAATTAAAATAACCGTCTGAATTGTCCAAAATTGTTTAATTTTGAAAACCGAGGAAATTTCAAAAATCATAGAAAACTGCGTAAACTTGAAAAATCGCAGAAAAGAGCAAAATCGAAGATTTTGTTTTTCTCAATGAAATTCGCAATTTCATGAATGAAAACATAAGTTCAATAAAACTTCAAATCAAAACAATGAATAATTTTCAATTTAAATGAATTCATTAAGTCACACGATTTTATAACACAATTAATTTACATTAAGCAAATTGACGCACGCGTTTACATTTTTAATAAAAAAGTAAAATATTAATTTTACTTTAATTAAATGCATTAAGAGTTGTCTCTATCGAAAAAATTTCAAAAAATGTAGTCTTAGAATTAAATTTTGTGTATTAGAAAATAATTATTAATATTATTTCACCTTTACATTCACCTGTTCACTTTTTTCCATTGCAATTGAATAATAACAAAACAAATTTAAATACTAATTATCAATTGAATTTGGTATAAAAGACAGTAATCAAAGGGTTCTAGCTTCAGTTTCGGTTTTGAACTAAATTCATTGAATTATCGGGATACTTACTTGCAACTGTGTAGTTTTTCTATTACATTCAATTATCTTGGATAACATAATTTTGGATTATTTTAATTTGAAATGGATTCTAATTCAGACGTGAAATCAAATGCAATGAAATTTAATCGTCAATTCGCTCTCAGCTCAGATGACGATATTGTAATATCGGGTGTTAGTGGTCGTTTTCCCAATTCCCATAATGTTGATGAGTTGGCGTATAAATTGTACAATAAAATTGATTGTTGTGACGATGCTGAAACACGATTTAGACATCGTGCTGGCATTCCAAAGCGTCAGGGAACTGTTTACGATTTGGATAAATTTGATGCTTCATTTTTTGGATTTAATCAAAAATTGGCTAATGCTACGGATCCGCAAACGAGGTGTATTGTTGAACATGCATGGGAAGCTGTGCTTGATGCTGGAGTAAATCCAATTGATATAAAGGGATCTAATACTGGGGTCTACACTTCAGTTTGTACAATGGAATCAACTGAGGGTATCATTAATGTGGGGATTTATGATGGTTATACGATTGTTGGACAAAATCGTGGTATGTTGGCTAATCGTATTTCGTATGTGTTGGATTTAAAAGGCCCATCATTTGTGGTTGATTCTGCTTGTAGTAGTACGATGATGGCATTGAATTGTGCTTACTCGGCAATGCGTAACGGTGAATGTGACGCAGCAATTGTTGGAGGTTCTAATTTGACTTTAGCACCAATCACTTCATTGCACTTTGCAAGACTTGGTGTACTTGCCATGGATGGATATTGTAGACCTTTTGATAAAAATGCAAGTGGTTATACAAGATCCGAAGCAATCTCAACTGTTTTCCTTCAAAAGCGAAGAGATGCGAAACGATGCTATGCAACATTGGTTCATTCAAAAATCAATTGTGATGGATACAAAGAACAGGGAATCACATATCCCGCAGGTCACATTCAAAAAATCCTGCTCAATCAATTTTATGAGGAAATTAATTTGAGTCCATTAAATGTTTGTTATGTCGAGGCCCATGGTACTGGTACTGGAGTTGGTGATCCAGAAGAGTGTGAAGCAATTTATCAAGCATTTTGTAAGGGACGCAAAGAACCATTACTTGTAGGCTCTGTAAAATCAAGTATTGGTCACACAGAACCAGTCTCAGCTCTTTGTTCACTGGTAAAGTGCGTCCTTGCTTTAGAAACTGGCAAAATATCACCAAATATTAATTTTGAAGAAGCTCATCCAGCAATTATGCCATTGAGAGAAGGTCACTTGAAAGTTGTAGCTGAAACAACTGATTTACCTGGAGAATTAGTCGCTGCAAGCTCATTTGGGTTCGGAGGAGCAAACGGACATATTTTGCTTAAACGAAATGATAGAATTAAAGTCAATCATGGACTACCAAATGATTCATTACCTCGACTTGTCGTATGGAATGGTAAGCGCATGATATTTGAATTTTTAATTAGTTTAATCAAAAAAATAATTTTCAGGTCGAACTGAAGAAAGTTGTAATGTAGTATTTGATGAAGTGGTTAAAAGACCTTTGGATGCAGAATTTATTGGATTGCTCCATAGTTGTCAGACACATTCAATTCAAGCAAATATGTATCGTGGTTTTGGTTTATTTACTCAACAAGGTGATGGAAATGCAAATTGTGTTGGACGAGAAGTTGAAAGAAGTAAAGGTGCTCGTGTTCCATTGGTATTTGTTTATTCGGGTATGGGATCACAATGGACACAAATGGGCAGCTCACTTATGCAATTGCCGACTTTCCGAAAGACAATCGAAGAATGTCATAAGGTGTTAGAGAAAAAAGGATTGAATCTGATTGAAATACTCACATCAGATGACAAAAAAACTTTTGACAATATTTTGCATTCATTTGTTGGTATTGCTGCCATTCAAATTGCACTTACAAACATCTTACGTGAAATGGATGTTGAGCCTGATTACATAATCGGACATTCAGTGGGTGAACTTGGATGTGCTTATGCTGATGGTTGTTTTACTGCTGAGGAAATGATATTGTCAGCATATTCACGTGGAATGGCCAGTCTTGAAACGAAAGTTATCTTTGGCTCAATGGCGGCTATAGGATTAAGTTACGAGCAAATTTGCCCAATGTTGCCTGAAGGAATTGCTGTTGCATGTCATAATGGTCCAGATTCATGTACAATTTCAGGTCCCGCTGAATTGGTAGCCAAATTTGTGAAAGAACTTACTGAGAAAGGAATATTTGCTCGAGAAGTTCCATGCTCTAATATCCCATATCATAGTAAGTATATTGCAGATATGGGTCCAAAATTACTTGCAAGATTGAAGGAAGTCATTAAAACACCCAAACAACGATCAACTAAATGGTTGAGTACAAGTGTGCCAGAAAGTAATTGGAATACACCTGCTGCAAATTATTGCTCAGCTGAATATCAAACAAACAATTTGTTGAGTTCTGTTTTGTTCGAAGAAACAATGAGATTGTTGCCAGAAAATGCAGTCACCATTGAAATCGCACCTCATGGTTTGCTTCAAGCGATTTTAAGAAAAGGAATGACATCATCTTATCATATTAGTTTAACTCAGAGAAATAATGTGAACAATATAAATATTTTGTTTGCTGGACTCGGAAAGTATGGCAAAAAAATTTATATTCTAAACTTTACTCTTAATAATTGATCTGTTTTACAGACTTTACAATCAAGGTTGGGATATTCCAATTGCAAAACTTTATCCACCAATTCAATTTCCGGTATCAGCTGGCACTCCAATGATAGGCCATTTAATTAAGTGGGATCATAGTGATCAATTTTTCGTTGCTGATTTAGATTCTGATACAAAAGAACGAGGTGCAGAACAAAGATTTGTTATAACGCTTTCATCCAAAGATTACGAGTATATTAGTGGGCACAAAATTGATGGTAAATTAAAAAAAAAACAATTAACCAAATAACATTTCATTGAAATTTTTGCAATAGGTCGAGTATTGTTTCCTGCAACTGGATATTTATTTATTGCATGGAATGCATTTGCTCGTAGTATGCGAGCTGGCGATGTTTTTAAAGATGTCGCAGTGGAAATATCTGATATTAAGTTTGTACGAGCAACAACTTTGACAAAAGGAACACAAGTAACTCTCACAATTGTCATGCACTATGGTACAGGTCGTTTTGAAATTTCTGAATCTGATGCAACTGTTGTAACTGGCCACATTAAGGAACTAGAAAAATTCCATGAAATTAATGTTTCAAATACACCAAAACCTGATAGTGTTGTGTTGAAAACCAGTGACTTTTATAAGGAACTTAAACTTCGTGGTTATCATTATGATGGTGAATTCAAATCGGTTCTTGAAGCCAATTCAGATGCATCACATGCAAAAATAAGTTGGCATGATAATTTCGTATCATTCATGGATTGTATGTTACAAATTGGTATCATTGGAATTGATTCACGATCATTAATGGTTCCAACTGCACTTGAAAAGATTCAAATTGATCCTGCAATTTTCCTTCAATCACTTGAAAAAGCAGAAGATATTGAATTCATGAATGTCCAGAGTATAAAAGAGCTTCAAGTAATCCAAACTAAAGGTATTCGTATGCAAGGACTCAAGGCAAGCACAATTATGAGACGTAAACCACCAGGAGAACCTGTTCTTGAAAGTTATAAATTTGTTCCATTTTTATTACCACAAAATCTTAATATTCAAAATGCTATGCGAGTAATTGTCCAACTTGGACTTGAAACTGTTCCCACACTTAAAGTTAAAGGTGTTGAAATAGGAGATCATTCAAATCAATTGATTATACCACATATTCAAAGTGCATTAGGTGATCTACCAATGATAGCAGCAGAATTAACTCTCCTTACACATGAAACGGAGCTAGATATACCTGGAGTAACTATTGATAATGAAGCAACAATAAATGACTGCAAAGATTGTCTTTTCGTAATTGGCGCAGACTTTGTTTATAACTCTTCAAAACTTGAGGATATTTCAAAATCATGTAAACAAAATGGATTTATCATTTCAATTGAAAATGCCGATTTTGGATCAAGTCAAATCACGTTGCCTGATAATTTTGATATTATTTCTGTTATATCAGTAGATAACATGTGTTTAGTGATGATTCAATGCAAAAAGAAGAAAGATGAACAAGAATCAACTTATTTAACAATATCAGTAAATGACACAAGCTTTTCATGGCTTGAAGAAGCTAAGCAAGCACTGAAAAAAGGAAAATTATATATAATTGCACAAGGTGAACCATTAAGTGGCATAATTGGTTTAGTCAATTGTTTAAGACGTGAACCAAAATGTGATGCAACATGTATTTTCATCGATGATAATAATGCACCGAAGTTTGATCCAGAAAATCCGTTCTATAAAAAACAATTGGAAAAAGGACTTGGAATCAATGTTTATCGTCATGGTGCTTGGGGAAGTTATCGTCATTTAGCATTGAATGAAGTTTCAGAACCTCGTCCACAGACTGGTCATTATTATGCTAATACAACAATGAAAGGTGATTTATCGTCTTTCACTTGGTTTAAAGGAGGTTTGAATACGAATGCAAAGAACATTGTAAAAATACGATATTCAGCATTGAATTTCAGAGATGTTATGATAGCAACTGGAAAATTGGATCTAAGTTTAATGTACAGTAGACTCGAACAAGATTGCATAATTGGGTTTGAGTTTTCCGGTATTGATCAAAATGGAAAGCGTGTAATGGGAATCAACAAGTATGGATCTCTTGGGACTCACGCTGTTTTAGAAGACTATTTTACTTGGGAATTACCTCCACATTGGACATTAGAAGAAGCTGCGACCGTACCTTGTGTATACACAACAGTATATGGAGCGTTTTTCGTTGAAACCCACATTGAAAAAGGGAAATCAATTCTCATACATGCTGGCACTGGAGGAGTTGGATTGGCAGCTATTCGTACTGCTTTACATTATGGTTTAGAAGTGTTCACAACTGTTAGTACGGAAGAAAAGAAACAATATTTGTTGGATTTATTCCCAAAATTAAAGCCATCACATATCGGAAATTCAAGAGATACATCATTTTACGAAATGGTTATGCTTCAAACAAAAGGCATTGGAGTTGATTATGTCTTAAATTCATTAGCTGACGCTAAATTAATCACATCATTGAGATGTTTAGCTGAAGATGGACATTTCCTTGAAATTGGAAAATATGATATTCTAAATGATAGTAAAATCGGATTGGGACATTTTGCCAAAAATATAACTTTCCATGTAATCATGTTGGACAAGGTCCTGAAAACAGGCGTAACACCAGAATTTATAGTAAGCTATTTTTATTTTTTAAATTGTTCAGTTATTATATCAATTATTTTATACATCAACAGAAATTGAACGATCGGATCACTAAAGACATTCATTCAGGAGTCATTGCTCCACTTAGAGCAAATACATTCGAAGCCAAGGAAATTGAAAAGGCATTCAGATTTCTTGCAAGTGGAAAACATATGGGCAAAGTATTGATAAAAATTAGAGAAGATGATTTCAGTGAAGAATCATTACCAATACCTATAAATCCAGTAGTTTATTGCAAACCAAATTTGAGCTACATCATTCCAGGAGGTTTGGGTGGATTTGGTTTAGAATTAGCTGATTGGCTGGTATTACGTGGCTGTAGAAATCTTGTTCTCAGTTCAAGTAAAGGCATAAGTAAGCCATATCAGGAATACAGAATCCAACTGTGGAGATCTTATGGAGTTAATGTCACAGTAAGTACATCAGATATCAGAACGCCAAAAGGATGCTTAGAGTTGATCAAAACTGGCTTAGAATTGGGACCAGTAGGTGGAATTTTTAATTTGGCCGTAATTTTACGTGATAATATATTTGAGAATCAAGATGCAGAGAAATTTGTAGAATCATTATCAGTGAAAGCTTTTGCAACCAAATATTTAGATGAAATATCTCGTAAACTTTGTCCAGAACTTGAACATTTTGTTGTTTTTTCATCAGTTTCATGTGGTCGTGGTAATGCCGGACAAACAAATTACGGTATGGCAAATTCAATTATGGAACGAATTGTCGAATCGAGAGTATCAGCAGGCTTCCCTGGAAAAGCCATTCAATGGGGTGCTGTTGGAGAAGTTGGACTTGTTGCCCAAATGGCTGAAAATAAGATCGATGTTGAAATTGGTGGAACACTACAACAAAGAATCTCATCATGTTTGCAAGTCCTTGATGTTTTAATGACTTGTCCAGATCCAGTAACTGCAAGTATGGTTGTTGCTGAGAAAAAAATTCGCGCTGGTACTGGAATTCTTGGAACAGTAATGAATATCATTGGTATCAAAGACATTAAATCAATTCCAATGGATCAAAAGTTATCTGAAGTCGGTATGGATTCATTAATGGCAGTAGAAATTAAGCAAACACTTGAACGAGATTATGAATTAGTTTTATCACCACAAGATCTTCGGGTCCTTACACTGAAAAGTCTGATTGATATGACAAACAAAAAAAGTGTAAATGAAGACAAAGCAACTCCTGGTGTTAATAACAGAGGTCTTGCTGTACTGTTCAGAGATTTGAGTGATGAAGTTTATTCAACTGAGTTAATTGTACCACTTAAAACAAAAGGAGACTCAACTAACACTACAGTTATATTACCTGGTGTCGAAGGTATTGCTGGAAAAGTTTGGAATGACTTAGGTGCCAAGTTAAATTTCTCAGCAACTGTCATCCAATACAAAAATACACCAATAAACATGAATATTCATGAAATGGTTGAATCAATGTTCAACCAAATCATTCAAGGTATCATAGGTGAATCAAAAACATTCAAAATAATTGGATATTCATTTGGATCACTCCTTGCCATCATTCTAACAAAAAAATTAGAAGAACTTGGTTTCACTGGAAAACTTATTCTGATTGAAGGATCACCAGTTTATTTGAAAAATTCAATGATGAATGGTCTCAACGCAGTTTCACAAGAAAACCACGAAGCTGAAATAGAATTTTATCTCGCCTCAATTGTAATGAGTTATGTTGCTCCAAATAAACCACAAGAAAAATTAATGACCTGCAAAACATTCAACGAAAAAATTGATTTTATCTTGAGTCAAATGCAAGGTGTTTCATCATACACCGAACACGCACGTGAAATGATGAACGTCCTCTTGAAGAACACCCTGCTTGCATATAAACTTGAAATTAATAAAATTGAAAAACTTAAAACAGATATTACGCTAATCAGAGCAAGTGAACCAATGTTTTTGGATATCCCTGAAGATTACGAATTGTCAAAACAAACATCTGGCG
The DNA here is from genome assembly GCA_900002565.1 of Culicoides sonorensis. Taxonomy (NCBI): domain Eukaryota; kingdom Metazoa; phylum Arthropoda; class Insecta; order Diptera; family Ceratopogonidae; genus Culicoides; species Culicoides sonorensis. The sequence continues at coordinate 27,487 of LN483626.1, read as the reverse complement.
AAATTCATATGAAATGTGTGGATGGAAATCATATGACAATTTTAGATAGTGATGAATTAGTTGAAATTCTTAATCAAGAATTTGAACATTAACAGTTAAAATAATTTTAAAATAACTTTTTTCTTTGTATGAAAGCGGTTCCATGAAAAAAAATAATAATAATAAAATAAAATGCATTGATTTATTTATAAACACACACGTTTTTCAATCAAAACAAAAGAATACCGGCTTAAGTAAGTGAACGAAGTGGAAAAGAAACATGTCTTCGGAATGTTTTAACGGAATCTTGTTACTACACTGAACTAACATGCAAAAGCGACTTACGAGTTAAAACGAAGTATGAAATTTTATGATTTGATAGCTAACAAAATATTTCTTCGTTAGTTTATCGTGATTCGTTGAAGTATTCGGATGTGCGTCTGTAATTTATTTTAATTTGAAATCAAAACAAATATTAATTAAAAATCAAATTTAAAACTCTTAGGAGAAAATAAAAAAATATTTTAATTCAGTGAAGGTTTTGCATAAAATGGTAATTTATTTGAATAAAAAAAAAAAAAAAAAAAAAAATTAAAATAAATCAAGAGAAATGGTTTTAAATTTAAAAATAATAATGAAAATAAATCTACTGGAAAATTTATTAAAATTTTTAATGGAAATATTTTATTAAAAAAATATTAAAAATTCTCAAAAAATTGTTGAAATGAAAAGTTTTTTGGTGTTTAGCTCAATGGATATGGATAAAAATTCCTACTAAGTATATTTTTTTTTTCTTTTCTTTCTTCAAATCTAATGAGATTCAAATTTGATATTTTGATTTAATATTCTAAAAAAAAATTGAACCGCCTCTTTTCTGATTATATTGTCACATTCCAAAAAAAACTTATTCTTCCGGATTAAATTAAAATTCCAATCATTCGCATCATTGCACTTCAACCATCCAATTATAGCATTGAATTCTAAAACTCAAATAAAATCTAAACAAAGTACTCACATAATTATTTTGTCACATATTATACGAATAACATCAGTTTCCATACCTAATCCAAATGAACAAGAATGTTTAATTAAAATGTAAAACAAATGATGAAGGACGATGATTGTGACAAGTTTACATGAATTTGAAGTGAATAAAATTACAATCTTATTTAGTGTTATATGTTAACAAGATAATAATTTTAATGAATGTATCAGAAAAAAATCTTCATAAGTGTGAGCAGAACTAATGACGATGATCATTCTGTCAACTTAGAATATCTTACATAAGATATCAAAAATAGTAAATAAAAAAAAGTGACTTCATTTATTGAAAGGCAACAAGTGCTTGAAATGGTCAAGGATAAAATAATTCTATTTTTTCTTCTATTTCTTCTATTTTTTGTTTTGTTACTGGTTTTTCTTGATTCTCTTTTTCATTCAAAGTCTTATCAGTCATGTTTTTTACAGCTTTTAATTGAATTCATCAAAGCATTCTCACTTTAAATACATGTAAGATAAAAAAAATAATATTAAAAAAAACATACCAAAACAAAATAGCACGAGAAACATTCCAAAAACCAGTTTCAATACAGTTGGTCACTTGTTTGGTGGTTTCTTGTTTTGCTTCTCGTTTTCTTGTATACAAATACAAGACATGCATGAAATTCTTTTATTTTATTCATATATTTGTTGGTATCTTCTATTTTCTAGTCTTTGTACTGTTTTATTTTCATTTCATTAATGAGCTAGTTTATAATTCATATAGAAATTGGTCATTTATCGCTCGATTTAATAAACTGGTTAAGGAAATATCTTGTATATTTGATGCAAATTTAATTGAATCACTTAGCTAGAATTTAGGTTAATATGTTTGAGTTACTTTTAACTTAAAAGAGATTTGAAAAGTGTAACATTGCTTCATTTTTCGATTTTTCCACCTTTTTACCTTAATTTATTAAAAATTAAGCATTCACCTCACATGTATGAAAGGTGCAACTTTATGGGTGAGTCGTGTATTACTGTCAAGGCTTTTTCTTAATGATATGTAATATTTTTTAAATGTAAATTTTGTCATCGTGCATTATCCGGGCTTGTATGATGTAATAACTGAACAAAATAACACAATTTTTTTGAAAGATTATGATAAATTACCTTTAAAATAAAAAAAATATACAAGTAAAATTTAAAAGTTTTATCTCTCCTGTGACTTTTTTTGAAAAATGAATTGAAAATACGACATGAAATTTCAATGATATATTTTTAAAAAAAATTTTTTAAAACGATTTAATTTTTTTTTAAAAAAAATACTCGATGATTGGAATAATTAAAATTACAACTCAGAAAAATTATGTGAGTGGAAAAAAATATAATACAAATATGTAGTAAAATAACATAATAATCCACGGCTGACTTGTGTCCTTCTACTCTAAAAACAAACAATGGAATAATTTGAATTCAGTTTACTCACTTTTCTTTTTTTTATACTAAATATTTATTTTATTTTAACAACTATTCATTTCATATATGAATGAAACACTTACGAGACACACTTCATAAATTTGATGTGAAGATGAAGAATTGCTTTAATTATAGAGTGAGCATCATAATTTTGAATGAAGATTATGGTGATGATCTCAATCAATTAGAGATTTGTTGACAGTGCTTTTTAATTGAATAATTGATTGAAAATAAACATAAAATGATCCTTCCGGATCATAAGCGAAATAATCAATGTAGAAGCCTAGTTTTGGTTGGAAATGACTTATTTTGATGTTTTATTAACATTTTAAGCAAAAAATTGACAAAATTTTTTTTACCTTTTTTTACAATTTTTCGGAAATTCGAAGAATATTTTTAACTTTAATTTTAACTATTTTTAAAGTGGCCTAATGTCTGTATTTTTATCTATTTTAACTTATTACAACCATATTTTTATTCAAAAAAATTGAAATTATTAAATTTTTGTGAAAATTCGGTTGGGGTCCTATAGTACCCCATGTTCCGAAAGGAGTTAAAGTTAGTTGTATTGGGCGCTCAATGTACCTCAAAACTGTTCTGAGCTGATTTTTTCCAGAATTTAAAAAAAAATTATCTAAAACAGTTTTAGAAAATATTAAGAAACTAAATCAACAAAGCGTAGAGACAGTGGCTTTTAAGACCCAGATTTATTTCACTATCATTTGCAACCCAAACCTATCAGTTCGTTATCTGGCTAAAAAATATCACATTTCTTCATCTGCTATGATCAAAATTAAGGCTCAAAGAGGCTGGAAAATATCCAAAGCACAATAAAACAGTCAATTGTACTGATATTCAAGATCAACCTGCTGAAACAAGGGCACGACACAAACATGATAAGCTTCTGATGGAATTTCAGGCATGCATTTTTATGGACGATGAAACGACTATAAGCATTAACTCATTCGCGTCATCTGTTGCGTCAATGCAACACCTACTTTGATGTCACTTTTCTCGTTCATATCAAAAAATTTCTTTGTCAATATTTTTTAGAGTCTTAATCGCGTTTTTTTTCATTCTCGTACAAGATTTCTGTTTGTATTTGTGTAGCACTTATACGTTTTTTATTTTGGCTCTCCTTTAAAATTTTTATATGAATTTTCTATAAAGAATAAATCGTAGAAGAACTTTTTGTTCAAAATTCAATATTTCTAGGAGCGGCGTCGTAATAATTAGTAAAACTCATGGTTTTCTCTCTTCACACAATACAAATCAAAATATTTTGCGTTTATTTAAATTTGTTTAACATGCCAAACCCAAACAAATAACTTAATATTTATTTATATTTTAAATTAAAAAGAAAAAGAAAACATATATGATTATTCTGTTTGAACTGGCAATTTTATTGAAATAGCACACTCATGAATATATTAGCCATGAATGCATATTTAATTTATCTATTATACCATTTTTTTACACTTATAAAAACTTATGAGCAGATTATGAAGAGTAAAAGCACGATATTAGTGAATCTTTTTTTTTTTTTTTGTAAGTAAATTGGAATTTTATTTATTCATTTTTTCAATATTTTTTTTAAAATGATTTTCATGAGAGACCTGCTTATAATGAGATAGCTCATACTGCGTTGCCAGACAAAAAGAAATAACAAAATTCCATTCGGAAATGGTATAAACTCTTTGGCCGAAGCCTTGTAGAGTTCGTCATACAAAAAAAAACTTTTAATTGTAGCAATGGTATGGAAAAAAAAGGAAAATTCCAAAACTTTATGTTACTCCTTCTCAAAATAATTTGAGCCCACTAGGATGAGGTTCCAGATTTTCCGAAGATCCTCGAGTGCAAGCCCTCCTACCAGTGGGTGTACCGAAGTACGAAGTTTCACAGTAAAGGAATTATACTAAATTTTACTAACTACACTTAAAATTATAATTGAAGAAAAAAAAATAAAAAAATGAAGAGAAAAAAAAATTAAATATAAAAATTATGAAAAATAATGAGAAATTAATTAAACTTAAATCTAATAAATAATCCTAATTTTAAGTCTTGAAGAGAAACCAATATTGCAAAACAAAAAAGATGAAGAAAAGAACAAATTAACGAGAGAGAAACTTTTGATTGAGATAATCCTTCAAGCGACTCTTGAAAATTCCTATTACTTCCAAGTTTTTTAAATCACTTGGAAGCTCGTTAAACAATTTTACTCCCTGATATCGTATATCAAACCGACCCCAATTTGTCGAAAATGAATTCAATCTGAGCATCCCTGATTGTCTAGTTTGATATTGATGCTCTACATCTTGAAAGCTCAAGTTCGAATGAATCAGATTCCTTAAATTTTTAAAAACGAACATATTACATGTATATTCATACAAATAGTTAACTGATTTCATAGGAAAGGAGACAAATAAATCTTTAGAGGGATGGAATCGACTTAACCCGTAAATATTTTTTATTGCTTTTTTCTGGAGCACATTCAACTGTATAGTGTTCGTGGGATAACTAGAAGCCCAGACTGGGCACATATAAGACAAATGAGATTGTATCAGTCCGTAGTATACCGCCACGAGTGCCTTTTCATTCAGTTTTGTACGTAATTTGTATAATAGCCCTACAACTGGAGAGATTCTATCACACAAAGAGCTCACATGATCTTTCCATTTAAGGAAACAGTCTAAATTCATTCCTAAATATCTCACTGTGCTTACTGGCTCCAAAAACTTATTTGAAAAAATAAACTTTGATGAAAAATCAACTCCACTGAAACGCATATGTGAACGAAACACAATTAATTGGCTTTTCATGTCATTCACAATGAGCAAGTTATACTCTAAGTACTGAGCTATCTTTATCAAATCATCATTTGTATTTTGAACCAATTCATCAATTTCACAGTCATCATTAAAGTAAGCGGTATCATCAGCATAACACCTCACGGACCCATTCAATGTTAAATTGAAAATGTCATTCATGTACAGCACAAATAAAAGTGGCCCAATTATGCAGCGTTGATTCGTGAAAGCTGAATAGCAAAGTTTTTGAATCTGAATCTTTTATGATCGAATCTCTTTCGATAAAGCCTCAGTTTCCTGTGTCACAGCACTTCGACCATCTAATTAAATGGATTTTGAGTTTGAATCATCTTTTTAAATAAAATGAAATTTCTTGACTTACGAGCGAATCCAACTTAACATAAAAAAGTATCCGCACCTCCTATGATTCAACCTTAAAGATTTTTATGGACTCCTTGATTCCATTTCTTGAAGTTGAGTCAACTGATTTTATTTTGCACCTCTAATTCCTTCAGGCCACATTCCGGCATTTAAAGCACTTCAATTACCTACCTTTTAAAATTCAAATTAAATGTTTAAATAAAAATTCATAACACGAAATAAAACGTTTAAACATTTTAAGCTTCTTATTCAACAAATAAATGTAAAACAATCATGTGTGCAATTTATTTATTTATTTTATTATAAATATTTATGCTGTACATTTTTTTTCATTTTCAAATTAAATTGATTGAAAAATTCATTTTTTTTTTGTATACTTTTGAATTGTAATCTGCTGTCAGTTAACATTAAATTTAATATTTATTGCCTGAATTATCCACTTAAATATTTTCATTTTCGGTTTCAGTTTAAATCAAGGAATTTATTGGCAATGCACCGTTTCATAGCTGAATAAAATTATATTTCACACTCTTTTTTTCATTTTTTTCTTGAATGTGCAAAAAAAATATTACACAGAAAAAAAAATCAGTGCAAAATGTGCAAAAATCATATGATTGCTTCAATTAAAAAAAAGTGACTTTAATAAGCCTTTAAAAAAAACATGTTTATTGCAATGAAAAAGTTCATGTATGAAGGAAAAAAAACAAGAAATTTACATTAAATTATCTTTTTAATGTTAATGTGTAATTATTATTAAAATAATTGGTTTATGAAGTTTTATTTTGTCTACCTTTTGATATGTAAACGCATGTTATGTATATTTTGTGTGTAATTTTACCTAGTAATTATTGACATTCCTTTAATTTTCTTTCATCGTGTAATTGCTTTTTATTGTTATTTTATATTAACACTGTAAATCTTTTAATAAAACGGTGAATGTGTAAAAAATAATTGACTTTGGCTTCGTAAATGTTCAAATAAATATTTTGTCATCATAATCATCATCATCATTTGTGTGGCATCGTGCAACTTTCTCTTCTCATGCATATTATAATTATTTATTATTTGTTGTATTAAAATAAAACGAAATGCAATTTTCGCGTCTCTTGTGCAATAAATTTTGTTTGATCATGATTTTGTGTGTTAAATTTAAAGAAACGCTACAAAAAAAGGAATATTAACACCCTCACATGCGCTAAATTTAAAAATTTATTTTCGTCACCTTAATTAAATTGAGTTAAAAGTCAAAACCAAAAAAATGAATATTCATTGTGTCTTTTTTTTGCAAATTTTTATGGAGTTCAATATCCATTTACAAGAAAATTACAAAAATTAACCTCGTTTTTTCAAAAATGGGGTGTCTTTCAATTAAAACAAATTACATACGTAACTAACACGAAGGATCACAAAACAAACACAACATGAATTGAGGTCACAATATTATTATTATTTTATTATTAATAATTAATTGCAATTCATACACTGCAAATAATAATAAAATTTCAAGTCATGTTGAATCAAGTCACCAGTCAATAGATATCACATGAATGTCTAATAAGTCTTATAGTTTATAAATTTTGTGTTTATTTGAATCAATATACTGAAATGTTAGGCAATTGAGTGTAATTGACAGGTGAAGTGATGGGAATATTGACATGAAGTAAACATAAGAGAAAAACTGCCTAAGGGCTTGTTAAATTGCTTAGCTATTTACGATGTGAAATTTTATGATGAATGGAGTTACTTTTTTAATATTATTATTATTTATTTTTATTATTAATTTTATTATTAAAAAAAACATGCATCTCATTAGACATAATGTGCATTCACATGTGCAATACAATGCAAAAGATGATGGAGTTTTATTGTGTGTAGTTGTAAAATTTATAGGCAAAATATTTAGGTTAAGTGGTGTTTAATGAACAGAAACAAATGATCAGTTAAATACTTTGTTCGTATTGAATAATTTTAATATTAAATTAGAAGATAACATGCGATTTATTTTTTATCAGGCAGGAACATGAACTTAGATGAAAATGTGGTTAACATTTTGTGAGTCTCTCAATATGATTCAGGATTCGTAGAAATTAGGGTCTGTCAAACTAAATCCAAAGAGTATCAGGCTTTCAGAGGAGTCCCGTCATGTCATTGGAGCTGGACTTGATAATTCTCGGCTTTTAAAGTAATCCGAATATTTAAGTTTTCCTCAATTTAGGCGTAAAATTGCTCATTTAGAACAAAAAACAAATTTTATTTTCAATTTTATTAAATTGAATGCTCTAATTAGCGTTTGTAATGTTCAACTTAATTACATACTTTTATTTTCTTTTAATTTATACAATTAATGAACAATTAAATCGAAACCGTTTAGTTCGTAATCGAACAATTGAAAATTCATCATTAATATTTTTCATATGACTTTCAAATATAATTAAAATCCATTTATAGAACTTGTCTTTTAATATTGTGATCCACTTGTTATTATTTTTATTATTCTTTGTAATAAATTGAATTTTATTATCAATTTTTCATATAAAAATTAATCAAAAAAGCATTTGAATACCAATTTAAAAACAAAAAAAAAATACCTTAGTTGACCAAGGTGATCAACTAAAACATTCAAAAAATAACATAAAATTGAAAAACCTCATAATTTGATGCTAATCGGACATTGCCTTGCTATTCAAATGTTTACTGTTAAATACAAAATCCAGTCATTTTTGTGGGTAGTATGAAATGTTATTACTTTAATCCTCGTTAAGTTATCATTTTAACGGTATTTTAATATTATTATATAATATGTTTAATTCTGATAAAATATTTAAAATAGATCATGACTCAATTTGGAAAAGATAATTCTTGTTTCAAGTAATCACTAATTCAGATCACATATCGTTGATTTCATCATTATTTTAAAACGTAATATTTTTTATACATTTTTCTAAGAAAATTTTATTTAGTCTCATTTTCAAACAAAACATTTAACATTATAAACATTAATCAATGTATATGACAAAACAAACATTCATCATAATACAATCAAATTTTTAAATAAAAATGTAAAATAAGTTACAATTTACATACAAAATACTTTTAATAGTAAATAAACTTTTAAATAGAAACGTGAGAAAATGTCTAATAATAACAAAATATAAATTTAATGTATATCGCTTCTTATTAACTTCTTGTGTATGAAGTTTATCTTGAATATTGTATCAAAGTTTGTTAATATGTGTTACTTGTAATAAATTGCGTATTTTTAATATATTTTTCCAATTAGTTACACTTTTATTTTTTGTATTTGATGGAAGTTATTTATTTCAATACATTCTGTGTTTTGATTTTTAACTAAATTAAACTAAGAGTTCTTTGAAATCATAATAGTGAAACTTCTATCATTTTATATTTTATTAGTGCGTTATGGAATAAAATGCTCTACTAAAAACGGAATGAAGTCGGTTTCATTGAAAACAATCTTTAATTTTGACTTTGTAGGTATATATAAATTGAATAACTAAAAGCACGAGATGATGATTTTGATTAGACATAACAGCGACCATGGTTCTTAAATTGAGCTTTAGTTAAAAAAAAGTCCATACATTAGTACAAAGATCCATATAAACACCTAAATTAGTACCTCTTGCAGTTTCTGATTCATAAGTAAATCAAATATAAAATTAGAGTATTTCAGTCATACTTTAGTGAAAATATCCTAGGCAATTACTAAATTCTTTTTCATTTAAGTAGTTTCCTAAATGAATTTCATCCACTTCCTTTGTCTATTTAACCTTTAAACACTTATATATTCGTAAATTATTTCGCTATGCTCTTCATCTAAAAGTTCTTTATCTTCCTTTTTCCCAACGTTATAATCTCAAGTCTTATTTTTAGTCTTTTCTGCCATCTCACATTTTTTTCTCTTCCGGTTGCTATAATAAAAAAATCCTTGAGTCAGATTCGTTACTTTTCTTCCCAATGAAAAAAAAACATCCAATAAGAACAGTATCTTCACTGTCAACGTAATCGTTGACGCGTATTCCAGTATTTCTAATCCCATCTGAATTTCACAACCGCAACAGTTGTATTACTTCCTCTACAGACAAAATTCAATCATGAAGAAGGATTTCAACACAGTGCTTCTTTGTTCTTCAGATATAGGCATTTAAAAGGAGCTTTCAATAGAACTACGAGAGCAACATATCCAAAAAATAAGTGTTCAGAGCGCTTTCTTTACCGATATAAATCAAGCAAATAAAATATCTCGAGTATTGCAGTATCACGAAAACCTGAAAAGAGACAAAAAACCATCATAATATTAGTTTTTAAGTAATTCACATTATTAGAATCTAAAATCATATTTACTTACCTGACTCGACTGATCATTGTATCAGACATTGTTTCGACAAAAAACGAATTTACTTCTCAGCATTGCATGTTTAACCCAGATTAGGCTACTGTCCTTCCAGAAGGCCAAGTAAATTTGACTTGAATTCGTTTAAAATCATACTTTGGACAAATGAACAATATCGGAAACTGTCCAAAATGGTTCTTTAGAATGTTTTTTATGAAATTAACATAAAAATTTACAAGAAGAAAATAATTTTATATTTCAAAATTTAAGTTTTTTATAAAAAGTCGAAAAGTATGCCGCCTTATCTGGGTTAAGTTGGTTCTAGAAACTTTTTCCACACACTCTTAAAAATCAGGGTCTTACTGGACTCCTGCAGGTTAACTGTTGCGAGTACAGAGCTCGATTATTACCGTTGATTTTCATATTAGAGTTCCTACAAAAATGAATCGATTAATCAAAATGCACTTACTTATAAAATTCACCGTCTTAATTTTCAAATGTTTTTTTCTTAGAAGAACTGAAAAGACAGATATGTGATTGTTTATACATAAAATATAATAATAACAAAATAATGAGTATAAAATTACAACAATGTTATTTATTTATTTACTTTATACAATTTCATATAGAACTTCATATAACTTTGACTTTTTTACTTAGAAAAATCATCAACTGTAACACTTTGCTTGAATAAATTCTTATATTTTAATGGTTTTTCTTCATGTTTTTTTTTTTATTGTAAGTGAGTATTCAAATGATTCACAATGTGAATAGAAAATAGAACAAAATAATAAATAGACAAAGTACCATTTTTTGCTTGAATCATTTAATGAGTGTTACAAACTCAAATTCAAAATCTAGAAAAATTCTCTTACAAGTAACCTTAGCACTTTATAATATAATTGTGTGACACAAAATGCCATAATAGGTTGATGTGTATTTGTTATTATTTTTATTTTTTGTTATTATTATTATTTAGCGTACAAAAAATGTGAGATCATCTTTTGAATTTTATTAGCATTTTATTATTGTGTTATAACATTTCTATGACATGACATGTGTGTGTGTGTGACTGATTTGAAATGATTTGAGTGAATCACGCTTACGTGCAAGATCACAAAACGGGCAAAACTTTTAACACAAATGAATTGAATTAAAAAATTAGCATTCTTAAAAGAAAAAATGAAACATTTATTAGCATTTCATTTAAAACTTCATTAAAATACCGCCTTACTTTAATTTGTTTTCATATATTTTTTTTTGGCATTGACAAGAATCAACAACAATTAGCATTATTTTAACATTATATGTATTATTATAAAAACACGAAAAACGTACATTTGAGGTGTGATAATTTTATAACGGACACCCTATTTGAGGAGTATCATCTTCACAATTTTTTTTTGTTGTTAATTCACATGTCATCGTTTATGGATAAGATAAATCGTTCTTGAATTTAAGCAAGAACTTGAATTTAACTGGTTATAAAAATAATAATTTACGAGTTCTCATTCCAAAAGTGATATTTCATCGTTTTAATTTTGAATGAATGAAACGCATTTTGAAGTTTTTTTTTAAAATAAATTTTATCACTTCTTTTTCCGGTTCAATGTTGTTTTTTTTTTGACAAAACTTCTTTTTACAATAATAAAATTAATAATAATACAATAAAATGATTTGTCAAAACTTACTGAAGAGTTAAATTTGAATTAATTAAGTTTATAATTTATCTTGAGAGAAATCGCAATAAATTATAAAGTTTATATTGAAAATAAATTGAAACGAAGTTCAATCGTTTAACCTGACCTTCAGTCAAGAGTGATGATTTATGGTGACAGTTATGAATTATATTGAATGATTTTCATGGATGGAGACGCCTAGTTAATTGTTTATTTTTTTAATAAAATTTTCAATTTTGAAAAAACTTTTTTAAACTCTAAAAATTTTTTGAAACTCATTTAAACGTGGCTCACAACAAAGTCCAGAATTCCGGTAGAAGTGTTTTAGAAATTTTTAAAAATTATTTTTTTTTTTGAAATTCTTGTCGATTTATTTTGACATGTGTCATGGTACGTCAAAGAGTTAACAGTTATTGAAATTAATCAAATGCTCAAAATGATAAAATAAAATCAACAGTAATGTACAAGAAATTCCATTAAATTCTTCAATATTTAATGCAAAGTCACTAAACATGTTAATTTTTAAACTCAATAACTGTCTTGAATAATAAAGAGAGTATTTACTTTAATCTTTCAAAAGTATCACACACACTCAATAATGATCAAAATACAAATAGTAGGTCAAACACATAAACAAATGTAAACGGAAACGTTGAAAAAGCCTTTTCAAATCAAATTTATTTTTAAAATCGTATTAAATTGTTATTTAAAATAAAATTACATGTCATTGAAATCTACAAGTCATTTAATTTTGCTAAAAAAATCCTCCTATAACATAACCTAGCTTACTTATTCATCAAAACAATATGGATTTTGGTGTTACACCCATCAACATCAAAAATTCTTTAAGCCCGCGTATATTTTAACATGAATTCAACGACCTTTAAATAATTCAATTCACATTAAATATTGACATGGTATTATGTTAAATGTTATTTATTTTGTACCTGCAAGCGATAAATAAATATGTTTTTTTTTCATTTTAATTTCAATTTTATTTTATAAAGTAAAATAATAATTTGTGGTTTCACTTCTTCACTGGTGTCTTGGTGATTAATTGTAATAATAATTATCTTGCTCATGAAATACAAATTAAATATCAAAAAATTTAATATTTGAACATAGATGAAGACAAGACAAGACAAACTAGTTTAATGAGCTAGACGCTAAAGTGAATCGTTTTTAATTTTAATTTGCTTGAAATAATTACTCTGCTAAATTTTTACTTTTAAAGCGATTTAAATTAAAATGAGCGAATATTCATAATAATTTTAAAAATATTAGGAAATTAAGTGAAACTCCGATGTTGTCAGTGTGAGACTTCGAACAGTAAATTAAAAATGAAAATTTTAAACTGAAATTAACCCTCGAAGGGGATTATACAGTGTAGTGGTTAGCGTTATGGACTATCAATCTTTAGGTTGGCAGTTCGATTCTCGCTCGGGCCATGATACATTACTATCTCAAATGTCCCTTTTTCCGGCTACTCAATTTGAGTTTAAGGCTAGATAAAGGTGTCGACTGTTTGGAATGACAGGATATAAGCTAAGTCTCTCGAATGATGATAACGGATATGCACAATGGACTCGACTCATGGCCTAAATGCAGGCTTAAAAGCCGCCCTACAAATCTGATCTGTTCTAAACCCTCGTAGGGTCTTGTTGCCCGAGTTAATTAAGTGGCTGGTATGATAGATAAGAATACTGCGACAGAGGTTCGAATCTAGTTTCGGACATGAATATTAATTCGTGTTTTTCGAGATCCAAATGTGCTCAAGTTTTACTTAGAATACATAAAAAAACCTCTTGGGATTTTAAGGGGTGCTGAGTAAAACCTGAGGACGACTGGATCGGATGACAGTATAAATTGTAGGTCCCACGTGGTTAGACCATAGATAAAAGGGGCGTACTATGATAGCTTCGGCTGAAGTAGTATAAACACAATAGGACCATTGGGTTCGCTGTAGAGCTTGTTTAATGTTCATATCTGATCTAAACTAATCTAACCCTCATGACAAGAGGTAATTTTTTTATTGAAAGTCAAATGTTTTTTTTTCAATACAAATACCAGTAATATTTCTTTTTTTTTTGTAATTTAATTAAACAATAAATAAATGAGTTCACCTGTCAAACATTGTTCAATACAAGAAACCACAAATAGTTTAAATGAAACATTTATTAGCTTATGTTACGTATATATTTTTTTATTTATTTATTTAAAATAAATCAAATATTCAACATTGAATTTAATTTTAAAAGAGTTTCATAGAATCAATGTTTTATTTTCGAAAGTTTATGTAATAATAATAAATATTTTTTTTTTAATTTAATGAAACTCAAACAAAAATATCAATAACTTGAAATTTTTTTACCAGTTTTTTAAAATAATAATAATAATATTAGTACTTGAAGTTTTTGTTTACCTTAAAAAAAATATAATTTACAATAAATTTTGCTGGAAAAAAAAATAAAAAAAGACTCGAGTCAAAAATTTTATTTATTATTTGTTTAATTTCAAATTCAAAGAGTTATTTTTTTATAAAAATACATATTTCACTTTATTTTATAATTTTTTCAAAGAAAATCAACATTAAAATTGAAGTTAATGTACAATTATTTTTATGTTTATTTTAATATTAACGACTTGTGCTATAACCATTATATTGGCTTCCTTATTATTGAAAAAAAATTTAATGTTTATTTTGATTTTTACTGGAATTTGGTGGTTAATTCACTATAAATTTCAATTATAGAGTTATTTCAATGAAATCTGTTAATTTGGGCTTTTTGAGAGAGATTTTTGAATTATTTGTAATTTTAGTGCATTTCATGGAATAAAAAAATGAAAAAAAAAACCATGGAGTTTTTAAGGTGTGAAAATTCAAAGAAATTTCAAAAATTGCAGAAAATAAAAAAAATGGAAAAGTTTTCAAAAATCGCAGATTTTTTTAAGTTATTGAAAATCGTGAAAATGTAAAAAATGGCAGAAAATCCATGAAATTTTTTAAATAGCGAAAATTAGTTCAATTTAAAAAAAATCATGAAAAAATGCGTAATATTCCTATGCCAAGGAATCTCGTAAGAGTTTCTTTCTAAAGCCTCCAAAGTCTTATGAACCTGAAAACAGGCCACTTGATAAGTCATGAGATGTGAGTTTGCTGGAGCTTTAAAATGAGAGACTGACGTCATGACAGAGGGACATTGAAAAGCTCTTGAGTTTTCTCTCAATACCAAAAAGTGATAACCCAACCTTATGAGCTCGTCTGTTCAACAAAAAAAAATGACCTCGCCGAGCTTGTAACACTGCAGTTTTCCAAAATCCTTCTTATGAATAAAGAAGTTTTGTAAGAATTTGACCACAAATATGTAAACAACACAAACTAACATAATAATACAAATAAATTTACATGTGTCATGTAAAATAACACAAGATTTCATTATTTTTACATTGAAATATAAAAAACACAACAGTAGTAAGACATTAATCTCAATTTTAATGATTTTAATGCACTTTAATGAATCAAATCAGGTAAAAAAAATCTTATATAACATTCATAAAATGCTATATCATCATAATCATAACGATTTTTATCACATGTTAAATTTTTATATTAATTTTTATCGACAATGTGTTAATCAATATTTTTAATTTAAAATCGAATAAATCAAAATAAATTAAACTTTAAATTATTCAAAGGTCATCTACCTTTAATTTGATTCCAGTTCATTATTTGATATATTTTTTGTTGATCAATTGTTTTTTTTTTACTTGGATTCCATGTAAGGAAAATTAATATACAAAAAAAAAGTTTTAAGTACATTTACCTTTTCTCTTCTTTCAAAGTTAAAAGATTTACATCGTAATGTCCAAAAAAAAATATTCAATTTAATTTTTATTTATTAATAATTTGTAATCACATCGTTAAAACAATGAAGTTTCACTATACTTCACATGAGTGGGTTGAGACATAAAACGGTACAATCACCCTCACCTACTTGGTGATTTAAGTTGAAAATAATAAAAAAATATATCTAATTATTTATTGACAATGCATATAAAATTTATAAGAGAAAATTTTTCAATCGAAACTCTGTTTGACAGTGCGAGACATTACAATTTTAATTTTTTTGGGAAAAGTAATAAATAAATTATTATTATACTGACCATATAAATATCTTCAATTACTTTTGTATAACTTTTAATATAAAAACTTTTAATATGAAAAAAAAATTTAATATGTTTTGTGTTAATGAATTACAAAAAAAAATTGAAATTAACCAGAAGCGATTATAAAATATTTTCAACACAAAAAGCACCTGAAAATTTCTCTTTTTGATCTTCGATGTATGAAATTTCATGTTCGTGTGTGTATAATCAAAAGACAGACGTTACCTGATACATGTTATGATGATATGTGATAAAAGTGTTGAAGATGCATAATGAAGCAAATCATCTGCATAAATGTTTTATAACAGGTTTAAATTGAATGGTGTTGATCAAGATTGGTCTGTATTTAAGTAAAATTTACCTTTTAAATAAAAATGCAAACTGGTAAAACATTATCGGACGATCACATTGATGTAGGTACCAGGTCATAAAGGAGTCGAAGGTAATGAAATGGCGGATGAACTGGCAAGGAAGGGAGCTGAAGGGAAATTTATTTGCCCTGAGCTCTTTTGCGGAGTGAGTCTGAGCTGTTTCAAAAAAATCATCTAGGAATGGATGGAAAAACAGATGAAATTTTATCATCAAAGTATACCAGCATCTTGACAATCCAAAGATTTTGTGAACTGTTCAAAGAAAAAATCAGGAATGACCTTACATGGACAAAAAAGAAATCAGAAAACTGACGGGTATCCTAACAGGGCACTGCCTTTTGCGCAGTCATCTTAAAATAATAGAAAGCAGTGATTCAAGTACCAGCAGGCTCCGTCTAGAAGAGGATGAAACATCACAGCACATCCTCTGTGAGTGTGAAGCATTGACTAGAGCAAGGATTCGCCACTTCAGAGTGGGCTTTCGATCTCCCTCTACTTAAGTTAACACAGATCCTAAAGTCATTTCAAGATTCTTTGACGAATTGGATGTATTGAAGGAGAACTAAGATCCCTTCGTAAGGAGAACCACAAACGATCTTATAGTTCGAAGTACGAGAACTGAGCTTCAAGAATTTGAATACCTTAAAAGATCCATGAAACATTCTTACTCGAGCAAACTGACCATAAACTGGTTAACTATTTTTTTTAAAATTAAACCTTATGCTAATTTAAGCATAAACTGCCAATTTACTCACTAAAACGTACAATTTGATTGCTTTTTGATTATCTAATAAAATGTAAATTCAATTTAAATTAAATTAAAATAAATCACATAAAAAAAGGGTAAAAAAAACATTAAATATTCATGTTTGTGAATGATTTCTTTACCTCAAAATCGAACCCAATCAAGCAAATGTAAGTTTTACATGTTTCATGTATTTTTTGCACAACAAGTAACGTTAAACTTCTTTCATGTCTTTCAGTAAGTCAAGCACCTAGAGGCATATTAAAAGATAAAATAAAATTATGTGTGTCATGTTTAAAAAAAAACTCTTTTAAACTTCGAAAAAAAAATTAAAGATATCTGATATAAGAAGTACTTACTTCAAAAGATGTTCAAAGCGGAATAAAATCACAGAACAAATAATAATAATTTTTTTTAATATTCACTACTTTGTGCTCTTCGATGAATGATAAAAACCATTCAATTTACATTGTGCTTACAAGTTAATTCCAATTCCCGTTATTTTGTTAGAATATCAAATGTAATTTACATGTTTTTTCTTCATTTTCCATTATTATTGATTGATTTTGTGTTACAATTTACAGATAATTACTGTTTGTTTCATTTGAAATTACTCAAACTAATGGTGATGAAATACCAACAACCACGTAAATCTGTAACAGTAAACACTCTCATATACATCTTCATTGTCAGTTTACATGAAACCTGTAGACTAAACATAATTAACGGTTGAATTATTCTAATCTAGATAATTTCTGAGCATCATTACACTGAAACAAGTGCACAAACATGATGAGAAAACCCAGAAATTATTTACTATTTAGATTAAACCACAATCTGATGGTTTGTTTTAAGCTTAAATGTTTACAAAGTTGTTACATTTAATCACAATAAAAGTGAACAGTTTATGGATGATTAGTTTAATTTGAGGTTCTGATGATATTAAATTTTAATTTTATATATTTTTGTTACATTTTAAGGGAAATGAAGTGAAAATGTTGTGAAATTTCTTTGATTGGAATGAAGAAATATGCATGAAAATCATTTAAAACTGATTATGAACAAATTATAAATGGTCAATTGACGTTGATTTGTGAGAGACGTTTAAATTAAATGTTTTCAACACTTCATTATATGAAGTTAATTTAATTTTGATAAACTTTTACTACATAATTATTATTGATTGCTTTTAACTGTAATTAGGGCTTTTATTGGTAAATTAACCCTTTAATGCATAGTGGCTTAACGAAAGTCAATTGAAAATTAATAAAATTTTATAAAAATTCAACGAAAATCTAAAAAACTTTACGAAACTCTTTACAAAAACTTAAAGAAGCTCTACCAAAACTTATCGAAACTCTTCAGAAACTTATCAAAGCTCTTCAAAAATTTTTCGAAACTCTTCAAAAACTTATCGAAGCTCTTCAAAAATTTTTCAAAACTCTTCAAAAACTTTACGAAAGTCTACAAAATCTTACGAGAGTTTATAAAAACTTAACGAAGCTCTTCAAAAATTTTTCAAAACTCTACAAAAACTTATCGAAGCTCAACAAAAACTTATCGAAGCTCTACAAAAACTTAACGAAGCTCAACGAAACCTTATAGAAACTCTTCAAAAATTTTTCGAAACTCTTCAAAAACTTATCGAAGCTCTTCAAAATTTTTTCAAAACTCTTCAAAAACTTATCGAAGTTTTCCAAAAACTTATCGAAGCTCTTCAAAAATTTTTCGAAACTCTTCAAAAACTTATCGAAGCTCTACAAAAAGTTAACGAAGCTCTACAAAAACTTATCGAAGCCCTACAAAAACTAAACGAAAGTCTACAAAACTTGTCGAAACTCTAAAAAATTCAAAGTTCGTTCTTTCAAATGACCGTTATTTTTTCTCCTTTATTTTTTTTTGCCATTACAGTCAGAATTGCCTAGTCTGTACAAGAAGTGAACAGAAATTACGTAATAAAAATATAGTTTTCTCATTTAAATATCATTACACTTCAGTATTCCTGCTCTTAAATTTAACCTAGCACTTGAATAACATAACAATGTATTTTCACACGACGTATGCAAAAAACGTAAAAAAATAATTTGTTGCTAATATCTGATGAAATGCAAATGAATATCTTGTTAACGATCTTGTTGAAAAAATAAAAATAATAATAATAATAATCTTTAAATGAAAAAAATAACATAATAGCAACGTGTGCCAAAATTTGATGAGACAATATAAATGTGAACGTCAATCAAGTATAACATCGTTCAACAAATATAATTATTATTTTTAAATAATTGAGATATTAACCTGAACATTTTAACTTTTATTATTATTTTTATTTTTCTCTCATTTCAAATGTTATTAAGTGATTTGAAAGAGTTTGAATGTAAAATAAAAATAAAAAATTGTACAGGTGAAATATTTTATAAATAAATAAAATAATAAGATAATATTTTGATGGATGATTAAATTTAAAAAAAAAATAAAAATAATAATTTGAAATCGATCAATTTTAACAATGACCGGAAAAGATAATTTTTTTTTGCAATATTTGAAAGTTAATGAACTGGAAAATTGATTGTTTATTCGGAAGTTAAGTCATTTAAATGCATATTTAAGGAAATTGTTCTTTGAATTGCAATTTGAAGTCAATCTAATTCGATTCACAAAGATTATGGACCCAAATCAATATGGGAATCATTGAAGATGTATTTTTTCGTTAAAAAATTTAACAATTCACATGAAATCAATTTTTTCTACATATTTTTATAAAAATATTTGATCGACCTTTCTAATCTTCACATTTCACATCATGGTGCTTTCACTGTGAACCCAAAAACTCTTTCACTTACAACATTTATCGCATTAACATTTTAATCTTTGTAACATATCAACTGATAAATTTATAATATGAAATAAACATAAATTTATGTTTAAAAGAGAGATAAATTTTTAAGATAAAATTGCATCGCAATTTCTTTTCTGTAATTTTACATCGTTATTGCTTATTATTTTTATTATTAGTAAACGGTGAAATTTATTCAAATATGTTGTCATGTAATTTTTTTTTTATACATTTCTTTTAAAGTAATAACAAAATGCATAGAAAACCAGTCAAGTCGAGTGATTCAAAGACTAAACAATTGTTTATTTTTATGTTTATGCTATTTCAAAGGAAATTCAAAGCAGCATAAAATTTTTTAAGTGATTTTATTGTAGTTGTCGTAATTTATGGATTAAAATAACGATAAAATAAAGCATGGAATGTGAAAAAACATGAAACATAATCGAAAATGCATCAAGATCGTAACATGAGTTCAAATTGATGATTAAAGAATATGTTTTTACCTTTAAATCTGCCTCATGTATGCACAAAAATCATCAAAATCGGTTTTCAGCTGTTCCGTTCAATTTCAAAATATTACTTTCTAATGTATTTCATGTTAAAATGTATAAAAACCAAAATTGGGTTGCACATTCAAGTCAAAATACACACGTTTAACAGTCCAAAACATTTGGTATGTTTATTTGAAAATATTGATCAACAGCACCACATTACATTACAAACAACAACAACAAAAAATAATAATAACAAGTTTCACAAAAGTAATATTTTAATATTGTAGTGAAACATTCTCATTAGTAATCTATACCACCTGCCATGCTAAAAGATTGCTTTACTCATTCATTCAATTTCAGTCGTTTGGTTATTTTGCAATTCACGTATGAACAGAAGCGAATGTGTTTATGTCTTCAAATTTATATGATTGATTAGTTTTTAAAATAAAACTTTAAAAGGAAATGGACAAGGAATTGAAAGCAATAAATTTTTTAATTAATACACGCTATTTTTGAAATTATTAAGTATGTTGTTAATTTTTACTTTTTATTTAATTAATTTCATACAAAAAATATACACACACACACACACACACATAACTTTTCAATATAATCAGACGTGTTTTGATAACGATTCCTATAAATGGATGATTGAATTTCTTGTATTTGTCTATGAAAGTAAAATTATGAGATGGCATAAAGACACAATGCAAGAGAGCTAATAATCAGCTTAAATTGTGTTATTACGTAAAATTGTATCATAAATGGATAGAAAAATGTTATGTTAATGTTATATGGGTATTACCTTATTTATGTTTAAGCTTAAAAGTAAACAAAACAAATGACGAGGAAAAATAAAACAAATAATAATTGTGTTAAACGTGCAAAAATTGTAATAACAGTGGTAAAACATGTTTCATTGAATAGGTTATGAGACACAGAAATGAGAAAAAAAATGAGGAAATTTACAATGCATATGAATTTTATTTTTCTTTGACATTTACTGAAATAACACCTAAAAGTATGCAATGTCAACATAAATGGAAAAGCGCGATATCTTGACCGGACTCATTGGGCATTCGTTTCTAAGGAAAGAGTACACTTGATTTTTTTTCAGGTCCGAAATCGTTGATATTTTTCTATCACACAATTAATTGCCAGTTAATTGACGAGATATTACATATTTTTAAACTCTCGAAAGTATGCAATCTATATTACTTCCAATTTTTTTCTTCATTAAAATGATTTGTTCAACCAGAAAACTTTTCCTTCAATGATAAAATGAGAGTCAACTCCAAAAAATGAGCTAACTCGTTGTTTTTTAGCGTCAGATCACTTTTTTGTATTAATGTCAAAATATATTGCATACTTTTAGGCATTTAAACTTCTAAATCCGCGAAAGTTCTGACTGACCTTTGAATGATGAATTAAAGAGTTGAACAACTTTTCTGACTGAATTCACAATGGGCTTATTGCAGCACAAAAAAATGACTATTGACCCTAACGTGAGGTCTTGTTCTTTGCCTATCCTATCCTATCCTATCCTATCCTATCCTATCCTATCCTATCCTATCCTATCCTATCCTATCCTATCCTATCCTATCCTATCCTATCCAATCCTATCCTAGCAGAATCTACTAAAATTAAGTCAATTTCCTTTAAACCACATCACATTCCATAAATTCACTCGTTTAAAAAACTGTTTGTGCTTTACTGTTAAATGAAAACACAAAAAAAAAACACTTTACATAAACAATCATGAATTAAACAAACAAAACTTAACACAAAACAATTATTATTATTTCAAAATGCACACATTCTCTCACACACGCATTGCTTTCAAACAAAACTATATCACAATATCAATAAATGCATTTCTAAAACACACACACACACCCATAATAATAACCGATATTATATCGTTGCATTATTCTACTTTTATGTTTGTAACATGATAATAATAGGGAAGTACTTTTACTATTTCCATTATTGGCATGCATTTTTCTACTTGAAACAAAATTAACGATTAGTTTAATACGCTTATACAATAAAGTTAAAAAAAAAATTTAAATAATATAATGAAAAATGAAAATTATAATTATACAGCGATTATGAATGTTGTAATTAGCTGTTAAAGAGTTAAAAGTTGAAAAAAAATAGATGATTAATTTTTTATTAAAAGATGGTTTTTCATTATTATGGAATTGAGACATTACATGATTGAAATTAATCTTAATCAGAATTATACAAAATGCTTATGAGGAGTTTTTCCTGATTTTCATTATAATTTTCCCTTTATTTCCCGATTTTTCACCGTCCCAGAAAAATTTTACAATAATCGGCATCCAAATTTTTTCGAATATTGTTTAACAGTGTAAAAAAATGGGAAAAACTTCACAGAGCTTAAATAACTTCATTAAACGAAACAATCTAGAATAAGCAATTTAAGAACTATTGAAATGAATCATCGAAGCCCATATAAAGCATAAAATGAATCATGAATCACTAATCTCCTTATAAATGTAAATATTTCTCACATAACAATAGGCATTTATAAGCATCACCTTTCAATTAGACACATTTTTAACAAAATTCATATCAAATAATAATAAAAATATTTTTAGATACAAATAATATGAAAATTAAATTTAAAAATAAAATCATCAAAACAAAAAGCGGAAACGATTGAAAGTAAAACTGATTGAATCTTAATGAATAACAAAACTTTTTTTTTATGTTTAAATGTTTTTTTTTTCTTTTTATTAAAGAGGCATCGTTTGAAACTCATTATGTCTGGTTAATAGATAAGTGCATGTCACGACGTTTTTTTTTATTTATTTGAATAAAATACCAATAAATTTTGTAATAGCATACAATTAAAACAAAACAAAAGATGAGAGAATAAGACAATGAGATGGCACACGTGAATTGATTGTACTCTTTGATTAAATATAAAATTTAATGACAGTGATTTAAATAATCGTGATATAGTTTTTTTTATTAGAGCCATTTCTTTTGTTTTTATTTTTATTTCAATTTTATATTGAATTTTATTTTAACGATTTTTCATTTGGTTTCCTTTTTCAGCTTTAAAGTGTTATGGATCCCCAAACAGCACTAGTATTAACAATTCAGTTGCTGGCCTTATTTTCAATCGCTGGTGCCTTACTTCTCTATCTTTTATGCAAAGTCAGAGGAACTCACGTGACATCTTTGGGTCCTCAATTAGGCTCAATTTTAGTCACGAGTGCTGATACCGCGTTAGGTCTCCAATTATGCACTTTCCTTGCTGGCAGAGGACTTCGTGTATTTGCCGGTCTGAAAGATCCAGTTGATTCCCTTCCAGCAAAATTGCTGAAAGGATGGGTCAAGGAACGTGAAAGTTCAAATGAAAAATTGCCAGGAACTATTGTGCCAATGAAAATTGATGTGACACGTGAAGATATTTTGAGGGAGGCAGCTGAATCAATGGGAGCTTACATGAATGCAAATGAACGTGGAATTTTAGCGGTGATAAATAATGCTGGGTCTGTTCACAAAGGACGGATTGATTTACAGGATTCAGCACAATGGGAGAATATGTTCAAAAATAATGTAATGGGATGTTTGAGGACTGCAAGAGCTTTCATTGGATTACTGAGACCAACAAGGTTGGATTTCATTTCATATTTTATTTGTAATATTTTGTTAAATATTTTTCTTTAAAAATCGTATAGAGGCCGATTAATTTTCTTTGGATCCGGAAGTGTTGGTGATGGCCTTACAGCTTTTGCAGCATCTCGCAATGCAGTCGAGGGTTGTGCTGATGCCCTTCGTGAAGAATTGAAGCCATATGGTGTTAGTGTTTGTACATTAGATACACACGGTTTACAAGCTGAAGCTTTATTTAGGGCTCCAATTCCACAAAGTAAGTTAAATTGATTAAAAAAAATAATATAATTTAAATTTCATTTAATATCATTTCATTTCACGTCAGGTCACGATGTCAGTGAAAATCTTCCCACACAATATTCAGCCCAAATATTGACAACTGGCCAGTTGAATACAATTGAAAAAGCGTTATGGGATCCACGTCCACACAAAACTTACTCTCTTTCAGTGCCAAATACAAAATTCCAATTGAATTTGCCATGTCGCAACTCATTCAGATTCAACAGACACCAACCAGAGGAAACAATCATCCGACAGGGAATGCAAACTGTCTAAATTGTAATAATTGTAATTTTAATGTATTTTTTTTTCATGTGTACTGACCAATTTTAAGATTATACTAAAACTTAAATAAATGAATAAGATTTGACAAAATTAAAAGTAAAAATAAATTTCATACTTGTAAAATTAAATGAAGTTCTTTTTAATTTGAAACAATGTTGCATGTAATTGAAACTTCGTTGCAAAATTCAAAACTAGTGAAACCCATTTTATTGTTATACAATTTAAAATGTGACAATTATTCATATCGACTAATAAAATCATGTTTTAAAACACTGGCTTTTAAAATGTGTCCCCTTGAAACAAATGGCCTTTCATCGGTTCGTGGTGGTAAATGTAGAAGCACATCAGCATCCATGACACTCATCAATCGACTACTTATTTGATTTCCGGTTATTTCAGCAAATAATCGACCTTCTTTCGACACTATCAAAGCTCGTGCATACTCTGGTCGTGAATCCAGTGAATATTTTTCATTCAATAACTCAACCGTGATAATTGGCAATCGAATTTTCGCTTCTTCATCATCATCTGCACTCATTTTCCTCAATCCAGGCAATACAAAGAGATGAAATGTAGCGAATGCTGACACTGGATTTCCTGGTAGTCCATAAAATTGAATTCGTTTCTCGGAATTAAATGCAAATGTCATTGGTTTTCCTGGTTTCATGTTAACTCTACCGAATTTTATGGTGAAACCATTTTCGGTCAACACTGGTTTAATGTAATCTTTGTCACCCATTGATACACCGCCACTACTTATGATAGCATGACATCCGAGAGTTTCGGCTTCACTTAGAGCATGTTCGAGATCTTCTTTCGAGTCTTTGATAATGCGTGTGAGAGTGGCTTCAAATCCAAAATCTTTCAAGAGGCCTGTAAGCATTGTTGTATTGGAATCGAATATTTTTCCTTCTATTGGGGAACTTTCTGGGGTGAGCAGCTCGTCGCCCGTTGAGAAGACGGCGATTCTAGGTTTCTAAAAAAATAACAGTATAAAAATGGAATATTTTCATGTTAAATAAAGGGAATTACCCAATCAGAAACTGCTACTATTTGTCCTACTGAAGCAAGTACGGCATGCTCTACTGTGTTCAAAGGACGTCGATGTGCAAATAATTTTGTTGCTCTTTTCAAATCTGATCCAACGTCCCTTTTTTGAACATAAAAATAATGCATTTAACTACAACACTCTACAACAAATTTTTTTTCAATTTAATTTAAATACCTTATATCAAGTCCTTCCATTGGTTCAATTAAAATTTCAACATCTTTTTCAATTCCATTTTCTTCTGTAATTAATTTTGTATCCTCAATTTGAACAATTGCATCACAATGCATTGGAACTGCAGCGCCCGTATTGATTTTGAAACACTCGTCGTCTTTTAATTGCGTTGTATTGATCTGATTTGAATTTTAAATTCAAATTAATTCAATTAATTCATTGCAATTTTATTAAAATTTACCCGATCACCAGCTGAAATGTAACCCAAAACCTTCTTAATTCCTTTTCCGCCACTCGCTTTAACTGCATACCCATCTTTAATTGATGCCCTAAATGGTGGAATGTCAACTCCGGATGCAAACGATTGAAGTGGAGCAAATTTATTTGTATTTTCAAAAATTATATCTTGTGCTCGATCAACTTCAATCATTGGAAATGCTGAATTTCGATCGTCCGGTGCACCAGAATTCGTTTTGTTTGGACAGACATGAGCATGATGATGGTGACCGTGATGATGGCGATGATGATGATGATGCTGATGTGAATTGAAACCACTTTGTACATATTGGTGTGTTGATTTGACATTCGATAAATCATTGATGATCAATTGAATGGCATGTGGAATCACCTCTTTGATTGCTTCAAAGCATTCTGTCACCGCTTTTACACTTCCTGGTAAATTTATGATGAGGGTTTGATTACGAATTCCACAAATTGCACTGAAATGTAAAAAAATGTCGAATAAAATAATTTTTTTTGATCGAATAATTGAAATACAAACCGTGATAATGCAACCATTTTATTTTTTTGATCAGCTCCCAAATTGCTCATTTGATTGGCAATCATCAAATAGGCGAGTTGAGGAGCTTCTTTGTGTATGACACGACGTGTCGCTTCAGGCGTAACATCACGTGGACCGAATCCAGTTCCGCCCGTTGTAAAAATGACATTTGCCTTCTGTTCATCAGCGAAAATTAAAAGAACTTCCTAAGAGAGACATAAAAAATGTGCTTTATCATTGAATCAAATTAAAATAATTGATAACCTTAGTCTACTGTCATTTTAAATCGTATGCGTATCGATTTGCAGTTATCAATTCTTTATTATCTATAAAGCAAAACATATGTTTTTTTTATAACGTTAGGGAATACTCACAATAATCTTATTTTCGTCATCTGGCACCACTCCACGTAAAATTTTGGTGCTTCCATAATTTTGCTTCAGCAATTCCTCGAGGGCTGGCCCACTTTTGTCTGTAGCAGAACCATGGTAACACGAATCACTAACTATAAAGAAAAAATAACAAATATTTTACTGTTAAACGACTAATAACAAAATCAATATCAAATCGAATTTATGTAATAATACCCCGAAAATGAATGGAAAAATATACAAAAACACAAAACAGTTACGACCGCGATTTATAACTGAATCCCATTTTTTTAACTTTATACTATGAGTCAAGTACACTAAAATAAAGCAAAACAATAAAAATATTCCCACTTTCACAAATTGTCTATTCTACATGATAATTGCATCTCAAAATCCTACACAATTAACGCCTTTATACGAATTTCAGCCGATTTCAGTTCCAAACTCAACCATATGAACGTCAATTCAATTAATTTCTCACCAGTTAACACGACATATTCATATTCTGACATTTTCACTGGAAAGTCAGAATCAATTTCAGGCACTATTGATCACAGAAATGTGAAAATTTGATCAAAATTAATCAGAATAAGTCCAAAATGATGATAAAACACTTGAAATAATTGGATGA